>VCRD01000155.1:378086-455364 GCA_006783055.1 Trinorchestia longiramus
GGTTCGTAAATAGGATACTAAGTATCCTATTGTGCCATAAAAAGGTTTTTCTTTCGAATAAAACAAGTTTTAATATCCTAGCGTTAATAGTTTTCGGTTTATTAGCAAATCAAAAGGGTCAATTACTTCTGGGACACCCTGTAAATAGTCGATGATATATGTAGATTATTCTTACAATAACAAGTTTTGGGACTTATGATCAAAATAACACGTGCTAAGTCAAATATCACTCAATTTTGCATCGTGGTCTTGATCTATTCTGAACGAAGCCGACCGTACAAAGGCACAGTGTGACAACATAACTTCCTTTTTTTAATACGTTTTGCTCTGAAAAAAGGAAGTTAGGTGGCTGCACCTTCTACATAGTTTCGGTATTAAGCCATGGCCTAGTTTCAGTGCGACTCAGTCAAGTTTCATTCCTTCCTTTTTCAAATAAATTCTTCTATAATATTAAGATCCTAATCAGTGTTCAAATTCAAATTTCAATGCTCATTAGATAGGATGATTTTCGTATTTTTTTTCCCTGCCAAATATTTTGTCTGACCCGAGAACAATAAATTTCCGCCTTTTCATGGAAAAAAACAACAGCCGTCAGACTTGCTCCAACTTCCAACTGCGGATCTCAGACCATATTCTTGAGATTCTTCCAGAATGGAAACCGCTCTGCGATTCGATTCATTTTGTGGACTCGAAAACTTGTTTGTTTTTGTTTTCAATTGGAAAACTCTGTGCTGTAGTAAGTTTCTTTAGTGGTTTTGAAACTTCGATTGAAATGATCACCAGATATTTTTTCCGAGCGATGGGATTTCTCTATTCTTTCGGAACTATGACCGTTCCATTTCTTGATTTCATTGAAATTTATTATTTTGTATACGGTATGCTTTGCAACACAGCTCTGTCAGAATTTTTTTTCTGTTCGTGAGAATCAACAATAGCTGCTTGTCTTCAGTAATACATATATTTTCAGTACTCTACCTTTCATGTGGTCGAATGGGACAATGTTTCAACTTTATCAGATCCCAGATACTCGAATTATAGGCCGTTAACGACCGCTCGTTATTACTGGTCTAGGATTTTACGTAAATTGTGTGAGTGTCCATGGTAAGAAATAATCCCTAAAAGAGTATAGCTCATTGAACTGATGAAGAAAAAAAGGAAGGAGTCGCACGAGTGACGACTTAAGGAACGCGTATACCTCGAGGTCTCATTTCTCGAGAAGTGATGAACGAATTCCACAACTCTGTTAGTTATGTTACTCGAATAAGTTCATAATGCATTTCCGGCCTTAGGGCGAAATGTACTCTATCCACTGCTGCAGCCTGGGACGTCATTTCGTGCATAGTTCGTGCATTATTCGGGGCGTATGCGTTTTGTGAAATGTAAGTGACCCAAATTACAGTAGTGCGTTTTATTGTGGTATCGTTCAGAAAATACATAGTTTTGATATTGGTATCGGCAGCTTTTCAGGAATTTCTGTGCAAATAGCTATGTAAGTCACTCAATGTCTACAGCGAATAACAGCAATAGTTTTAAGATAAGAAGTTAGACTTTCAGTTTTAGGCTTGTTTTTGAGTCTGATCCTCTAGTTAATAGTATCATCGTTCGTGCGCACCAGCAGACTTTTATATGAGTACTCGTACATATATGTCATTGTATACACCACTCAAAATAACACAGTATTTAGTTTTAATTTTTTTGGATGCAGGCAATTTTAGCATCGAATTTCATTCTTGTTGTTTTAATTAAACTTTGTAGTTATTAAATGAAAAATATTTTCTTCAGCATTGCTCGTATAACGACCACCAATAAGTTAATAAGCAAGCTTTGCTTATTAAAAACAAACATTGCTTAAGAATACAAAACATTGCTTAATAAAAAGCAATCATTATTCAAGTAATAATCAAGCATTAACAATAAACATAGTTCTGTAAAAAAATTCTGTACTCAATTTCCTCGATGTTTCTTTGATTACTCAAGTTTGTCAGCATGAGTTACCTTGAAGTGAACTTCTTTGTGGCTTCTTGGGTTTTACGAAGCTGGAGTTTCATGCGACGAGTTAAACTTCTGTTTTGCAGACAAATCGCTTGAGCCTCTGGGATTTTTGTGGCTCAGTTTCTGGAACCACGGAGATTGCATGGTCAGCCTCCACAGATTGACTTGAGAGATCAGTTTTGTAATTTTAGCAGCTGCACCAAACATTTTTGTCCGACTCATAGATGACACTACCTCGAAAATAATAGTGGTCTATTAGTTTGTTTGTGTTCAGTTATGTGATGAAGGTTTGTATTATTGAACATCTTTTTCCCTTTGCTGATTTGACGCTGCCGTTTTCTTGTGGAGCTTTTGTTGACTGTGACGTTCAATTCTACGTGAATGGGTAATTTTTTTTAAATGTCCCTCATCGATATGCATTATCTTTTAAATATTCGTTTCATGTTTCTTTTATATATAAAGGTACTGACATTTTTCATCCGATTTAGAAGCCATAAACCTATTTGAAGTCAAAATAATGTTTTGCTAAAACTCTCTGACCAATTTAATTAAATTGCTCAATTTAATTTGATGCTAATATGAATGGCAACAATGTGGTCGGCAACAATTACCGACCACAGTTTTCCTACGAAGGAAGAAATTCAGTACAGCCACGCGTTTTTTGTTAACTGATCATACTGCCGGTAGCGTCTTAACAAGCAGAACCGTGACATGTTCTGCAAGGTCTGTAACTGTTGTGTCGAAGTGGGTTAATAAACACCTTAGGTTTTGTTTTAGCCCACTTTTCAAAGAGAATTTCAGGGTTCATTTAGGCAGTAAAGGGTTAAAGTATATTCATGGTCATTTTATGGTATATTTATGATTAGTTAGCGGTACTCATTGTTACCTTATTGCGTATTCAGGGTTTACTTGCGCACCATGAAGACTGTTGAGAGTACATACTGCTAAAATATTTTACTACATAACCCCGCGCCCTGATTTGTTCCCAATGAAAGGAAACGGTACTAAGATGTATCGTTTTTGTTTTAATGAGGATGAAATCACATCGATGTCCTCGCCATTTGTCCTTGATCTGACTTGGGGATAGTGGACATTCAAGATATTTTGCCAATAAATTTATTAAATTACAGTATGTGTTTGTGCCATTCAGTAAATATATTTGAACTGAATCTAAAGATACATTTTCATCGCAGACAATTTCAAGAGGCTTGTGAGTAATGTGTAGAATATTTATATTGATCAAAATCGAACCACAGTGTAAATTGAACATTATCAGTGTTTGAGAAACCGATCATTAATCGTAATTAGAAATCGATTACTTACCATTATTTTATCAATCACTATTAGATCAATCAGCGATTAACTGCTAGCGTATTATCGATTTCCGTTAACTTTTCAATTGAGTTTGAAATACAAGGTGAAGTTGCCCCATCCCAAGTTCAAGATGACGTCGGTTTTCGACCCTTAACGACGAGCTTTCAAGGCTCTGCATCACTTCACGTACCTCGTCAGAGGCTGTTTCCAAACTTGTAGTGCTCAAATATGTTTTAAAATCATTGTTGCACTTCTCGGTATTGCTTACTCTGTTAGCATTGTATTGCTTATGTTTGTTGTCAATTGTCCATTTTGAAGTTACCTGTTTTTATGGTATTTCGAAAGATTTACTGGCAGTAAAGGGCGATTCTTCGTTTGCTTGATGAGAGAAAAATTATGTTCTAATGATCCTTTTATTTATCAGTAACTCTGAGGTATGAGTCTCATGGTTAATGTACAATTTCTAGTTAAAACGCGTTTCAATTTCTTTCAATGACGCATGCTCTTAGTTTTCAGCTAGCCAAATTTTTTTTACTTCCTGCTTTGTGTCTTGATACACCAATTGAAATTCTTAACTGTAATTGTATCAACGTTCTCTTTCTCTCTAATGATATACTGGTGTCTCTTACTAACTTTCTTTTTGAAATATTTTATATCGATAGCCTTGGAGTTTACAACTACAAGTCCATATAGGATTTCTGGGAAAATTTTAGAGAACTTGAGAATTCTTTAACTGCCACTCATTTTCATTTATATGTATAAGGACAGTAGGATTTTTTGTCAAGTAAAGTTTTGTCATTAACTTTGATAAGGAGTGCACATCTGATGACGCATGGATTGAATTGCAACTGAACTGCTCTTGGCAACTGAGTCTGGAGACGATGGCAGACTGCCATCGTTACAATGAGGATTTCTGACTTTCACTGACCGTGGATGACATTACATTTTGACTTATTTTAGCTTTCACATTCTGTCATGAAGAAAGCAAATAATTTATTTTAATTTTGCTGTTGAATTTTTTATACCTTATTCTATTTTATTCCCTATACTAAAAGCAGTGATTCATTGGCTTCTCAGAGTGGCTGTGCCGATCTTAAAATTACCTAATTTATACCTCTCCAGTTTCGAGCCCTTCGCCGTTAAGGCTTGTGACATGTCTCCACGAGACGTTGCTAATTCCGTTCTAATGTTAACAGACATTTGAATTGCGTGTTACATAATTACAGAGCTCGTTAATGTCTCTTTTGAGTTGCGCATTACATAATCAGATCAATTGTTGATGTCTCGGACTTGAAATTAAGACCTATTTCTTTTTCTAGTTTGTTAAAGCACCGTTTGTATTTTAGTTTCTTAAATATTTAATGATATAATTATCTCGATAACTTTTGTGCTATTGAAGGTGAACGAAAATGCAGCAAGTATTCAGTCGTGATGACACATAAAAGATACTCGGTCTCGAAAACTGTTTTGAAAGCTTCGTCAAGTGTCAGGCGAAAGCTCGAGTTTAGCCGAAAATTCATAAATTTTTGCATGAGACTGCCAGTTGAGTTTCCAATTCCCTGTTAATTGCATTCCTTCCGCCGCTAACTTTCTTTCTGATGCAGCACCTGGAAATTAGCTTCAGGAATGTATTGACGTTCCCTACAAGAGAATTAATCATTTTAGCACCAAGCGATATGAACAATATTTTGGAATATAAACTTCCAGAAATTAGCGTATCGGGTCCTATTTCTGTAGCAAAAACAAATCGAGCGTAACGATCACTAAATCAGACGTTTTAGCAGTTTTATACACACTCCTGAACTGTCAAAAGATTTGTGCTTCCATAGCACGCTATGGTTTTTTCACTTACAGCTGAGAAGCATTTGGTTGAGTCATTAGAATTTATGTGATCAACTTTAACCTACGTTAGACGTAGTTATACGTAGCCAATATTGTCCAATGGTCAACAGTAAATATCCGAATAATGAAATTATTTGTGCATGCAGTGTTGTTTAGGAAGAGATTCCCTGATATAAATGACATGAAAAATTATGTTATTTTGATGTGACAGCAAGAATGGCCATATTGAAAGGATTTTATGGCTCCTAAATGTAGCTACTTTGTTCACCTGTTTTGTTTTTGGTATCAATTTAATAATTTTGGCATTTACGCGATCCTCCCGTTAAACGAACATAACCTAGTCTATCCCCATACTTCGTTACAAGTGGTTCACTGTGCGTACAGGACAGCTTTTATGTCGGGAGAAACCACGAATTTGAAATCCGAAGCAAGTTGTCGTTAGTGATGAATGCATTATTTTGTTGCTGCACCCTGTGGATTCATAACTGCCATCCATAGTAAGCTACTCCGACATCTATTGTATGATTTTCAAAGCTGGTACGAAAAACACGTTTTTCTGAGTTACGTAGTGTACATTGAGATCGAGATGCTACGACGTACGTAATATTGCTAAATGAAATAAGAGTATTTAATTTAGTATAAGAAACTTGAAAAAACCGTGTAGGAATCTTCACAAACCCTAGCAGCGGCTACAGCTCGGCAAGCGTAAAAGTGTGTAACTGTAAGCGGGCTTTGAAGTAATTGTGCAGAAATGCCGGTAAAAGCGGCGGGGCTTAGATTCAGCTTTCATCATCGTCTATTGAAGTTGTCTGAAGACTGAAAGCCGCTCGCTAGCTTATTTCGCCTAGCACGATGCTGAAGTTACAGCTACCGCGTGTCAGCGGTGCCTCGACTCTGCTGTCCCGTATAACACAATAACTTAGTGGACTATTGCAGTTTTTACATCGATTTTGCTTACAATTTTTTGTACAGTCCTATGAAAAACGGCCTTTGAGTATTTACTATTCTTGCGAGAAGGAATGTTAAATCAATTAATCTAACCTCAGCAGACAACAAAACGTAAAAAATATAATTCAGAGTGAGCTGCAGTGGGTCCTTGATGCTGGTATTTGGGCTTAAATGTGTTTTTTAGGTTTAAAAAAAGTCTAGGGAATTATTACACATCAACAGTTATGGTTTCTGTTCCATTACGAGCCATTCGTCTACAATTCCATTAATTCAACTTACAAATGCTCATCACTCTAGCACAAAGCAATTTCTAATTTGCAGCACGCATACATTTTGTGCGACGTTGTGCTTTATTCTCTACCCGACATTAGGTCAGTGAGCTGTTATTGTTGTAAATGATAAGTTGGTAGTGTGCTGAAAATTTCTCGATCAGTCCACGTTGTGTTGCATCCCGCAGCTTTAGGGCGAAGGAGCTCTGCGCTGTACGGCTCCACTGGTGATGAGATTCTTGGAAATCCTCTTTTCATCTCACGTGAGGTTAATGATTCCATGTTGTCTTATTGACTGATGCACGCTCAACTGACATCAGTTGCAGTCTTTATGATACATCACGGGTCTCGGTTTGTGTGCGAGTATTTAATCAAGTCTAATCGAAATTTTTCGAAGCAGTGATGTACTTTCTTCTAAGCATTGTACTGGTTTTTATTCTAGTCGGTGTTGCTTTAAGCAATCTGTAGCACTGGAAATCTGTTTACGGTTCAACATTTTCTGTTTCTGTTGGTTAATTTTTTTTTTTCGCTTTTTTCTTTTTTCTCTAACGATAAGTCGACTTCTTGTACTATTTCCGCACGAATTGCGGCTTCACGATTCTTTTTTCGTGCCAGTGTCCTTGTCTATTACGGAGTTCCTGTGGTCGGCTGTGATGAGCTTTATGAACCGAGATGCTTCAATTTTATGCCGCTACGTGAAACGAATCGAGTTGTTGCGCTGAGTTGAAAGGAAATGATGGTTGAGTCTTGAATACGATGTCTTATGCAAATGTTACTTGGTCTGTTTTCGCCACTTGTGTTCCTAGTTACTTTCATGGACGTGTAGTTTTTGTTTCGAAAACACAAATATACACTTAGATGACTATAATTTTTCACGAATAATAATAGGTTTATTTTTAGATGCCCTCTTCTTTTTTAGTATTTTCATGTATTGATTTAATCAAGTTTTACTTCTTAGAACTGGGGAATCGAATGTGACCGTTGGAAATTGAAGTTAGAAAACTTAGTGTAATGTAATCATTGCGTGACCAACTACAGGGTGCAGCGACATAACTTCCTTTTTTTGAAAGGAACTTCCTGTGAAAAAGGGAGTTTTGTTGCTGCACCTTATAATTGACTAATCTGAGTTTCAAAATCGCATTCATGACGTGCAGAAAACTAACTTGTCAAGTCTTTGTGTATAGCATCCGACCAATCAATATTTCCTCACGTTTAATCTTTCCTGTTTTATTAACCACTGCGATTTTTATAGTCGCTAAATTTTGTTCTTTTTTATACTAAATGACTAAGCCTGTCGTTCTGTTGTTCACATTTTCCTTTTCGAAGGTTCCGAAGAAAAATTTTACATCTGTCGTTTCTTTTCCTTCCAGTTTTGACGTTGAAAATGGAGCATCTCCTGGTCGAAGCCCTCTGGATGGGAGCTCCCCGTCAGCAGGGCTTGTATTGCAGAACTTCCCTCAGCGGCGAGAAAGTTTTCTCTACAGGAGTGATTCCGATTTCGAGATGTCGCCGAAGAGCATGTCTCGCAACTCCTCCATTGCATCTGAAGGGTGAGTCGAGGATGGCCTAAATTCTCTTCAAATTTTATTTTATATCGTTTTCCTGTGCTACTCTATTTTTCTGGTGCTAAACTACCCCAACAAGTTGGGTCGATTTTGCAACTGTGCTCGCTTTTTGTTTAAGATCAAGTGTCTGCTGTGCATGTAGAGCGCTATTAGATTAAGTTTTATAATGGTTTTTACCAATTTATGACCTGAAATTATTGTATTTTTGAATAAGTTCAATCAACGGCTATGCTGGGGGTTTTATATGTTCATTTACCTTAAAATTTTCAAAGGAATTTTTCCTGCATCCTTTCAATTCTTTCATTTCCTACTTGATTAGCTGCTATAAATCGCTTTTGAGTTCAAATAAATTTCCTTTATGTTTCCAAAGCATCGAAGGAAAAGTGAAGGCGAGACTACACCTCTATGTTCGCTCACAGTAAAGCGAACGCGTTAAAATTCTTATTATTCTAGATTCTCTTTCTACTTCAAAGTTATTTCACATCAAAGTTACCGAAGTTTTTTAAATTAATCTGAAAAGTAAGTAAAAATTGTTCCTAATGTGTGTGTACGTTTTTTAGTCGTTATGCCAGTGGTATAATTTCAGTGTAGCGTTACAGTCAGTGTATAACTTCTACATTAAGCGATGAATAATTGCAATTTCTTCACCGAATTAAAACCGAAAATTGTTTTGATTCATCTACAGTACTTGTTTTTCCTGCTCTGTTTTCCTGTAATTTTAGAATTTTTTTAACTTACGGGAGAAGAATCTGAAGTTTTTTGGAGCTCAACTTCATATCAAAGAAGTTTCATCTCAACTGTTTTTGTCTTTGAATTCCTTTCATAGAACTCATACGCAAAGTTGTATTCTTGATCGCTACTTTGAATAGCTCCGGCAGATCTTTCCAGTTTCCAGCTTTTGCCGGCAACTTTTTAAAGGACCTCAATGACGTACACTGAGTTTAGATTTTGGCTCAAAAACAATAGTTGTTGTTAATTAGTTTCCAAACGTACTCAATAGGAACAATGGATTTAATTAAATGCTGGAAATTATCGATTTTTCTCAAGCCTTTGCTTCTCAAGACATAGAATTCTCAACAACTTTTCAAGTCAACGCAAGGAGCCATCCTTTTTTTAATAACTGTTGTTTCTGAGGAAAATTTTAGTTCAGACGCTGTACGCTTCATCATTTCAGACTTTAAAAGTGTGTTGCTTTAGTAAAATTCAATTCCGTACGCTGTACACTCAATGAAATTTCTTGACTATTAGTTCTTGGTTTGCGTAGCAAATGAGTTCGATAGTTAACAAATGAATAAACATTAATGTCTTGTATGTATATGACACTCGGGGTCGAACGTTTTGAAATAATTACTCGATATGAATGTTTCATCGACCTTTAGCTTTAATATTTTTGTACAGCAGTATATCTAGTTCGATCAAAGTTCGTTATTTGGCGTATTATAGGAGATACAATCCGCCGTTCAAAAACAGTCTGTACTGGAAGTGAGAGAATTATTTTCAAATCTACGGAAAATGCTACTAACATTTCACTATTTCTAGTCCGGTTAGCTCTCGAACCTCAGCCTCATCCGTGGTAACCCGTATTTATTATTTTGCATTTACACGCAAGAGAAAAGGGACAATCCTTTTAATTCTTTATATTATTCTATTATTTGATTTTTTATGTAATAACATGAAGTTAGACTGATCCTCACGATGTCGATCACACATTTTTCTCAAATAAATTAGCAAACATAAAATAAATTGTGTAAAATTTTGAAATTTTTGCAAATTTGTGGCTCATGTCATTTGTTTCAAGACGTATCAGTTCATATTCTAGTGCGACTTTGACTATGAAAGAGGTCATCGTGATACAAGTTTCAGATCTATTAAGCGCTACGTTGAAGTGTTCGTACGGTTCTTGGTAGGGCCTTGAGGAGAATAATTTTTGACAAACTTAATCAAAAATCCTGTGATGTACTTGGTCAAACTACTATTGTCTATATTTTTAGAGGCTTTGCATCAAAGCTTTCTTTGTTGTAAACTTACATTAGTTGGTAAAAAGTGAGTAGCTGTTATGAATCGCTTCTGAGTTCAAGTAAATTTCCTTCGTTTCCAAAGCATCGAAGGAAAAGTGAAGTCGAGACTACACCTCTATGTTCGTTCACAGTAAAGCGAGCGCGTTAAAATTCTTATTACTCTAGATTTTATTTTTACTTCAAAGTTATTTCACATCAAAGTTACGAAAGGTTTTGAAAATCATCTTAGAAGCAAGCAAAAATTGTTCCTAGTATGTGTGTTTGATCCTTTCAGACTGTGATGAAATATCGTCCTTTTCAATACTTGTGAATTACGAAGCAGTTTTTCTAGTTCTCAGTTTCCTTGTTTTAAAATGGTGATTTTGGTTTCATGACTGTGCTCAAAGAAACCAAGACTGTATTTAGCGGGCATATTTGTCGCTGAAACATTAAACTCTTCGTTTAGTGAAATTTTGGCATAAGGAACGGGCCCAGTGAGTGAGAATTAATACTAAGCGAAAGGGAAGGAAAGGTTTCTAACTTTTTTTTCATTGTAAACATAATGCTATTGTATTAAAGGTAGGATTTATTTAGCTGCGCAGGGTGGTTATTACTATTCGTCGTAGCGAAGATTCGCACTGAAAATTCGGTATAAAAATAATAAGTTCAAGAAAAACGATGTTAACGGGGTCGATTCTCAAGATTTATGAATTCAATTAAAAAAGATATGAAAACAAATTGACTTCCAATATTATGAAAAAATTCTAATTAAATAAATGGAGGTACATGCAATTCATTAAGAAATTTGTATGAGAAATGTGTTCGGGAAATGCTAATATATGAGCGAACAAAATTGCATCATAGTCTGTGTGAAATCTTCTCTTTATAATGTGTGATATACAGGGTGGCCCATAAGTAAGGTATCTTTTTAAAACTATTATAGCTATAAAACTACAAATGGTAAAGAGATTTGGTTAATTCAGAGTGAATGAAGAGATTTCAAAATTTTCTAGCAGCGTATCAAGTCTACCGACACTCTAATATTAAGAATGACCGTCGTGGGTTTATATATTTACTAGTGTACCCGTGTCATAAAAAATGATGGCAAATACTGTTGGAAAGATATTAAATAAAATTACATATAAGAACGCAATGCAATATATTTAGTTTTATATATACTTACAAAGGACAAACGTTTTGAGTATTTCTTTAATGACAACATTCCTAGTGAAACACAAATCATCTACCAAATCTTATCATTAACATTTCCAGTGTCCGTAAATTTTCGATACACCGATTTAATTGTGTTCTTCGAAGGACTGGTTGTTGTTCTGAAATAATTTCTGTAATCACGTTGCACTTCTGTTGTTGACATTGTCCGTGTGTAGATTTGCAAAATTCTTATTCTTTGTTCTTTGCTGTATGGAGACATGATAAAAATTAAGGGTGTGCAATGAAGCAAATGTCAAGCTGGTTCGTAAATAGGATACCAAGTATCCTATTGTGCCATAAAAAGGTTTTTCTTTCGAATAAAACAAGTTTCAATGTCCTAGCGTTAATAGTTTTTGGTTTATTAGCAAATCAAAATGGTCAGTTACTTCTGGGACACCCTGTATATCTAATACTGAGAATGACCGTCGTGTGTTTACATATTTATTTATATGTTTCGTGTCACGCTCTTAAGAATAGATAAGAAGAAATTAGCACTGGCAGTCTTGGTTTCAGTTCACTGGTAAATTAATACTTATTTTCGCTGTACAAGTGGACTATACTTAGTCACTTTCAAAAAAATTAGAGATCCAGAGCCTTATATACTCGAGTCCGTCTCGTGGATACCGAGTTCAGCGGGGTATTGCATATTACAATATACATACACAAGCTCGCAGTTGCTTTCAGTAATGCTGAATTTCTGTATCTTGGATATGACACGAATAGCTATAACTACTTCCATTGCGGCACAAAAATATTCTATTCTAAGTGTTTATTACTGTCCCAAGAAAAATAAGTTACCTTTGAAATGAGCTTAAGCATGGAAACTCCACTCGAACGAAAAAAAGGCTTAATCGAGAGCGAGAGAAAGATTATCCCGAGAAAGATTTATAAATATTTTTTGCCATCATTTTTTATGGTACGGGTACACTAGTCGCAACATATGGCCTAAAAAATTCATAAATTCTACCGTCTCAAAATGAATCAATGCGCAATGGAACGAGCAAAAATAATGGAACTTTACTTCCGATGTAATTGTTCGGTTATTGCAATTCAGAGGAATTACAGGAATATTGATGGTATTAAAAGAAGTCCTTCGAAGAAGTACATAAAAACTGGTATTGAAATTCAGAGAAACTGGGACAACAGCAAACAGACAACGTTGTGGCAGGCTACGGACCATACAAACTGGTGCTTCAATTCAGCTTGTTGCAACGAGTGTTGCTGATCGGCCCAAAACGTCAACTAGGATACGTTCAATTCAACTGAGAATGTAACGTATCTCACTGCAACGTATTTTGGTAAAAGATCTAAAGTATCATCAAATAAAATTCAATTAACTCAAGAACTTCATCCTATGGACTACCAAAAGCGATGAGATTTTGCGAATGGATTTCTGCAGCTTGCAGAAAATGAAAACTTTGTAAAGACTTTAATAATGACTGATGAGGCACATTTTCACCTCAATAGTTTTGTTAATAAGCAAAACTGTAAATTCTGGGTTTCAAAAAATTCAAACGAAATTCATGAACGTCCACTTCATTCAGCTAAAGTAACAGTATGGTCACGTCTTCGAGGATCATTGGACCATATTTTTTTAAAGATGCTAATGGTGATGCAATTTGTGTTACTAAAAACCTGTATAGACAGACGATTCAAAAATATTTGATGCCTGAAATTGGAGATAATAACACGGAGATTACTTTTTTCCAACAAGATGGAGCTACAGCGCATGTAGCGAAAGAAATAATGCAAATGTTAAAAGCAATTTTTCCAAAGAGAATAATTTCTCGTTTTGGTGATATACCGTGGCCGCCTCGATATCCAGATCTAAGTGTTCCTGATTTCTTTCTCTGAGGATACTTAAAGGAAAATGTTTACATTAAAATGTCTGATACATTACAGCAATTGAAACTAAACATAATTCAAAAGGTCAACAACATTTCACCAAAGACATTAAAAGGAAAGTAATGCACAACACCGTTGAAAGGGCACGCCAGTGTTTGATCATTTAGGTCATTTAAAATATATTGTGTTCCATAGTTAAACGTATTTTATTGTTTCATTTTTAAATTTATATGAAACTTTTAAGTTTCTTCATTCATTCTGAATTAACCAAATCTCTTTATCATTTTTAATTTCATAGTTATAATAATTTTAAAAACGTACCTTACTTATGGGCCACGCCGTATATTTTAAATCAATTGGACATATTAAATCACAACTTTCTTGTACTCCAACTGTAATATATTTCTAATACATGTAGTAACCTGTGTAACATGTAGCATGTGCAAGACCTTATTTTTATTTATATACATTCTTATAATATTCATATCTTTGAATCCTTTACTTAGCTTAGAATTAGAAATGTGCGATGAGGATAAATGTTCATATACTTCGTGTGTTTTTTTTTCAAAAAATGGTTGAAAGATCAAACCCACTGACTACAGCGCGAATGTAAATTGGATTGATTTTTGAATATTTAATCGTAATTGAAAGTAGTAATCGAGTGTAGGATTCTTAACATGTGTGATAACAGACTGTTGTCGAGAAATGGAACCGGGACAGACTTCTGTAGTGTAGCTATATCAAAATATTAAACATCCTCGTATGTTGACTAAACATCAGTTTTCGTTTTGCTTTAAGAATATTCTTGACGAAACGAAAGGCTTCCCAGTTCTTTCAGTAGACTACAGAAGCTTTTTCTACGTCAAACGTATAAAATCCAAGTTATTTTGCGACCTTGGCGTATTTTTTTGTATAGCAGGTTGATTTTGCGACAAACAAGCGATCGTGTTGTATAAACCGATTATCATAGTGATTTTATTGTGTATATCAATTTCTGTCTTTGATTCTGTTGTATTGATAGCATTCGGAATTTTGCTAGTGTTTGTGAATTTATCACCTTTCATTTTTAATTTTGAGCTTTCAATATTAATACAAGGTGTCTCAAAAAAATGTCCTCACCCTTTAACCGTTGCTAACATGCTGTCTTCTTTGTGTTGCAGGTGTGAGGTTCGAACCTTTTCGAACATGATTCTTTTATTACATTTAATCATGTTCGTAAAGGTTCGAACCTCACACCTGCAACACAAAGAAGACAGCATGTTAGCAACGGTTAAAGGGTGAGTATATTTTTTTGAGACACCCTGTATAAGTCTTCAGAATTCTGTTGCATTTTATAACATTTTTCAGTCATACAGCTAGTATAGCTAACATTTAAATTAGTGTAATATACATTATAATTGTAACATCTTATTAGCTTGAGAAAGTTGCAAGCTTTACCTCTAAGCACGCTGAAAATCAGATTTTACCATTCTTAGTACTCTCTTCTTATTCTATAGTTGTTACTCCTAGAACTTTTCTTTCAATTTTTTATGAAAATTCATTCACGTTAATATTAGAAAACGTTGACGCGTAAACTCTTATAATCTGAATAGTTTCTTTTTGTTAGTTAACCGATGTTCAAAAATATTAAAGCTGTGCATTATGGACATATCAATTTCAATGCGTATGTTTCAATTAAATAGCTAAATTTATGCAATTCTTATTGCTAAATTTATGCAATTCAATATAAGAGGGTTAAAACGTACATGTGCGCGTGTTATGTTATGCCATGCTGTACTGTAAAAAAATAGATTTTCCGTTTTAGCTTATACAGGGTGTGCCAAAAAATGTATACATTTTTGAAAGGATGTGGTTTGCATACTAATGGTGCAATGAAGCTGGGACAAGTCTCATTCGAAAGAGCAAGATTTAAAGTTTCATTTTTTATCCAGAATACGTTGTTACCTATCTTAGGCAGATCTTATGAATACCAGTAGTATTAAAACTACCAGTATTTCAACAGGGGATCCAAGCGTAAGACCAAGGTCTGCCGAATGTCTACTCGTGAAAGTTCGAACGTTTGAATGATGAAAATATTATAATTCTATTATGATTAAATAATATAGTAATAAGTAAATATAATATATAATAATTATATTTTAATAATAATAATAAATAAATATTTTAATTCTATTGAATTGTCCATTAACTTATAC
The DNA here is from genome assembly GCA_006783055.1 of Trinorchestia longiramus. Classification (NCBI taxonomy): domain Eukaryota; kingdom Metazoa; phylum Arthropoda; class Malacostraca; order Amphipoda; family Talitridae; genus Trinorchestia; species Trinorchestia longiramus. Next base: position 393,266 of record VCRD01000155.1, read on the forward strand.
CGCATGTGTGTCGTATGTATAACTTTTGCATAAACATCTGTTGATAGATGTTACTACTGAAAAAATTTCAGTTGAATGATGCTAATATTAAAGAAAATATTTTTAGGAAGGTAATACTAAAAATATTTTGTTGAACCAAAATTAAATCAATGGTTAGTTAGTTAGTTAGTTAGTTAGTTAGTTAGTTAGTTAGTTAGTTAGTTAGTTAGTTGTGTTGTCAAATGACAATACTGGAGGATGTTGTTCGTTTTTTTCCTCGGCCGAATATTTGGTGCAATATTTTCCGACATCGTTACAGTTTCATCATCGCCTTTCTCAGTTTTGCGTATGATGAAATTTATTTTTGTCTGTCACTGAATCCTTACTGCGCTCTGTGTGAGTGACAATAAAGCCGAAATGAATCTAAGGGAAGCATTTAAATATCAATAGATTTAAATGCACTTAATTGCATCGTTATGTTATATTTACTGTCTCGAAATTTTAAGTGATTCGAAAGTTCATTGGTATCAAAATTTTATAAAAACCTTGTTAATTAAGGGAAAGATTGTTTGATACTTTTTCACTGTGCATTTAGTGTTCAAAACAAATTGATATTTTCTTGCCACTATATACGTAGTATTTGCTGTTGTGTAAGCTATGAGTGTCATTTCATATGAACTCCTAGTGAATAATTTCTACGACATCCAATAGAAGCCAGCAAGATACAAAAGTCAAGTTGACTTGATCAACTTTGGTCTCGCATAATAAATGCTCATTTCTAATCTGTTATTGCGACTCGGAAATTCAACGTTCATGTTTCTGTTTCTTAAGCTGCTAGAGTGAAGAATATCTGAGTATTCGTAGGAGGACTTTCATTATTCAATGATATCATTTCCAATGTTGCTGCTGTTGCTCTGAGGTGTACCTCTAATTCGCAAGCAGTTGTTGCACAAAGCAATGAACATTAGCTAAGACAGTGCCAATTAAAACAATAATAAACGATGATAACTATGGAATAATGATACAATGACTTGACTCTCAATGCATTAATTTATTTTCGAAAGAGTATTGCGTAGATTTAGTAGAACTTGAATGTATAGAAGTTATTCCGATTATATTCTAAGAATAGTCATGAATCGTGTTCGTAGAAACAAATTTTAAAATTGTGTTCATGTGTTTAGGAATAGTAGTTTTTTCATATGTATATGTTTTCAATTATCACTAAAGTATCAAAATATTGAAATAACGGTGTCACCTCGAGCTGTGTTTTTGTTCATGCATGTACTAAGTAGAGTAGTAGACCACAGGGACCTGCAGCTCACCCACAGCTGCTCACCTCGTCATGGTGCAAGGAAGATTTTATATTCCATTTAGTCGGAAATACGTTATTCGAAATTGGTTCAAACAATTTTTGACGTTAGTTGGAAACAGTTGGTGCAGAGGAAAAAAGTTTTAAAGTTTGACTCGTGCATAATATTTTCAATGTCATTCATTATAGTTTAAAAAATTATAACAAACAATGCTAAAAAATTCATTTCCCAAATGATCCCCTGAACGCAAATGCCGGAATGTTTTCCCGACTGTGCAGCAACTGTTTCCGACTAGGAGTACGAGGTAATAAAGAAGTTTGACTCACCTCTGCTAGTATGGGTGGGAAAAAAGCGCGGCAGTCATTTTGTTGATTTACGTTACTGGACTGACTGAAAGCTTTGGAGGTCGATGGCTCATCTGAGATAATTCGACACAAAGTTAACTGTTCACAAATTCAAAATTGCTCGTACACCCGAACAGCATCCCTTACGTGTTGAACCCACACCGTAGTTGGTGATAGTGTTCTGTGGAAGTGTGTTCAAGTAATGCGACTGCTTACGTTCAAGATAATATTTAGAAATCAATCTTGGCTGTTTTCACGCGAAGCAATAATAGAAAGGTTTTTCTTGTCGAACAAGAGTATAATATCCTTACATTCCCAAGCCTCTCATTCAAGAGTGTGACTAGGCTGTAAAAATGTGGTAATTTCAAAAATGTAATTCATAAGTTATAAAACGAATAGTAAAAGCAGCGGGCTGTAAAAATTCATGTTTTAATAAATGGCGTTTATTAACATGAGCCCATAGTTTAAAATTCATGGGTTGGCTTTCTTGCAACTTTGGATACTTTTCGTGTTGATAAATGTTGTTGCCTTTTTGAATCGTCGTGCAGAAGCTCGGGTGCGCGCTCGTTAAATCATGATTCGCCTCTTCACTCTCTGCTTATGCTGTTTTGTGCTTTAAATCCCTTTTTTAGAGCGAATTTTATGTAAATCGTTGAATCAAGCCTTCATTCAACCTTATTCTGCACATTACATTAATGTACTTTTTATTTATCTCTATAACAACCAACACAGTGGTCAGGAGGATAGCAATGTTTCATATTCAAAGAAAACGATTGTTCTCAGTTTTCCCGTATTATTCCGACCTATGAATTACTCACTCGCCTCCAACTGCCTCGGTAGTGCCCCATACCTATTTTTTGGCAAATTGTATTATACGTATTGTAATAAAGACTGGCAGCATTTAGATAACGTTTTGCTCATCTTTTTTGTCTATCAGTTGTGCATTGAAAGAAGGTGTAAGTTCTGCGGTTTGTAGGCTGTTGTGGTCGAGTATCGTTATTTGGCAAATAGAATTTCTTCGTTATTATGTTTGCTTTCATCGGCAGAGCTCAGCAGTGTGCTTTTTTATTAATCAAAGCTAATGTTGGCTTAAAAAACTGGACATAGACTAAAAATAAATACACCATCGTAAATGCAAAAAGAATAATTAGAAAGCGTTTAACATAGTACGAAATAAATAAATGAATGTAAAATAAATTTCAATTGAATTGCTTCAGATGTTGATCTAACAGTAGGAACTCACTAGAATTGCAAACTCGCTGAAGTAAACGAATTAAAAATTAAATTTAGGAAATTGCTTCAAGGTTTCCACTTGGTTTTAGCTTTTATTTAAAGAAATTTTTGGGTAGAATGTGGTATTAAATTTACTATTTTCACATTTTAATCTATCTTTACTAGGCAAGGCCAGTATTTTCCCCTAAATGTTTCCTGTGATTCTTCGCACAAACTTCGTTCTCCATGACCTTGTGAATCCTGATGCAGTAACCTCGGCTGTAGGGCCCATTTGCCTGATATGTGTGGGTCATTATCGCTCATTACCAATTAATGGGCAAACAGATCGCGTCGTGTCCAAAACTGTGGTAAGCTAAGTTTCGTTGCGCAACAAACAACAAAGTGTGCCCAGCTCTGTGTCCGGATCAAGATCTTTCAGTGAACATCAACGCTTGACAACCTCTGCTAATGACTGATCATCAATTGTGTAATACAGTATGCGTTTGGAGATTTTGGTTTTGAGGCCAATTTTGTAGCTCATAGTCATGCAATGGGATAAATATTTGATAGCTGAGTTTGTATTTCTTGAAAATGATAATTATGTATAATAGTAGCTGATGCAGGTTTAGTTAGTGATTTACGTAAGAAATGCTCTTGAATTTAGATGAAGTTACTATATAATATTCTCTTTTTCTTCCAAAAGTATTGTTGCTATCGTTGCAAAAGTATGTATTGTAACAGATGCACATTTATTTCGTCGCGTATATGTCGGAAATGATGGGATTTTAAGAGATTGAGATTCGAAGAAATAACGTCACGCAAGAGCTGATGCAAGCACATGGAAATGATATAAAAAGTTCCCCATGCTACGCTAAATTTAAGGAAGTTTTGACTCATGGGTCTAGACTAGCTTGTTGTATGTGCAGAGGAATTATACTTAAGAAATTACGTCCTAGGTGAAGTGCAATTCACGTTGTGAATAGACCTACTGTAGCGAGCAAAATGATCAGAATAAAGATATCAAAATTCTAAAACTGATAACTTTTTCTAGAAATCATAATGGAACCTGTCAATATACGACAATAAGGCAATGAATGAAAATTAAATAATTTGAAAGTATAGAGTACGCTTAATGAATATTGAACTAGTTATAGCACTATATATATATATATATATATATATATATATATATATATATATATATATATATATAAACACTTGAAAAACATAGGTAATCAGAACGATCAGAACGGTTACCCAAAATTGCATTAATTTCATTGATATGACATCAAAATAGAAATTCACCTACACATTTATTAGTACCTGGCATGCAGTCCTTTACTTTCAATAATAGCATAATATTTTTTGCTACAGGGGTGTATTAAAGTCTTGCAATCATCGACAGATATTTTCTTGTATTCTTTGTCTTAGATCTTTCATTCAATATCTTCCATGTATTCTCCATGGTATTCAGATCTGAGCTCTGAGCAGATCATTTCATTACAGTAGTGTATTCTGTGATAGAAATGTATTAACAGATTTTGCTGTGTGACACGGAGCGTTGTATTGCACAAATACAGCTGGTTGGTTAATTGCAGTTCTCGGGCTAGGTAAACTACGGTTCTTAAATAATTCCTGGTGTACTGCTGCGTTTACTTTCCCATGTAGCCTAACAAAAGGCCCTGTACCATTTGCTGAAATGACCAGGTTGAAATTTGGAGCTCAGTACGTCACATAGACTGAAGAACAGTGGAAATGTGTTCATTTTAGTGACGAATCAAAATTTAACTCATTTAGTTCTGATGGGAGAAAGTTCGTTCGACGCGATCGTAAGGAAAGATATTCTCCTCAATACACTAAAAGTAGTGTTAAGTTCGGAGGAGGGAGTGTCATTGTTTTTATTATCATTTCGGCAACTTCGGCAATTTACAGGAGCAAGTGTTGGTTGTTCATTGCTAGTTGTGCGCAGTCCATTATTTAGGAGTTCGACATTCGCCCATTTTACTCTTTACCGTTGGACAAAAATTATAAGTTTTTTTCTGTGAATATTTAGAAAATGTCAAATAAAGTTAAACGCACAAGACTGTCGTCTAAACCAGAACTGAATTCCATTTCATTTTCAGGATTCTTCACGTGGAAGTGAACGTTTTATTCCAATAATGTTTTTTAATGTACTTTTACATAATCTAAAGTAACATAGTATCTGTTTAGTTACATTATCGAGGGAAATTAATTTAGCTCGGATACTTGCGTTGCACTTCACTTAATACGTTCATATTAACATTCAACATAAGAAATTGGATGTGTTTGGGCCGCATACTTTCACATAATTTCACTTCTTAAGAGTTGCAGTACAATATTATTGGGGTTGTAGTTTTTAATTGGGTGTTCGGTAAAATGCGTAACTCGGAATCACCTCAAAGAACCGACATCTCGTAGGTGACGTTGTTTTTATGACATCAGAGTCTACTTGGTCACATGTAACCCAAATATTAATTTACATGTCAATATTTTAGACTACATAATAACGTAAATAACGAGACCGACTTAAATATATTGTTTAGTGTTTTCTGTTAACATTTGAAAAATGTAAAATAAAGTTAAATAATACAGTTAATTGTAAATAAAGGTAACGTTGAAGCACGAAAAAATAAACTACCTAAGTGAACGTTGTCGACTGTGAGAGAATACCTTAAACTGCTTGGAAATGCAGGCAGGGTGTCGAGTTATTTTGGTATGTAAAATAATATTGTGGTTCAGTGTTACCATTTTCTTAGAGCTTTAATTCTAAGTGACCTACAGCTATCTTATGAACACCTTTATCTTCTGTGACGGACAGCTTTATTCTGGTATCATATTGTTAACGAGACCCAAGGTCAGATGTCTGTTGTACGGTACCTCTTGAGAACTTACTCGTACTGTAAGTTCTCCAGAATAATTTTCTATTATCCTTTTAAACAGGCTAGTTTCATTATTGTCTAAAATGTTCTATTGTCTTAACCTCCCACCGGCAGGAAAAGCTTTATAAGTTTGGAGAAGCAGCGCGAGAGCTCGCTGCAAATGCGGTCGCTGTTGCTAAAAACTGTTCATTTTCAGGTCCCGGGTCATGCTTGCTACCCTCAGTGAGGGGAGAGGAGCGAATGACGATCGACCTCAGTGAGTCCTGAGTATCATGCACTGTTTGCCTTGGTCTTGACGCTCATGGTTAATCTCGTTTTAATCTTCTGAAGACGCTGCTGTATCATGCTGTTTATCGAAGTGCATTTCCTCATCACTGCTTTAAGAAGTTAATGCGATTGACGCCATTATTATAGTTAACATCCACAATGTCTGAGAAAAACTTGTTCATCTGATCTTTTATCCAGCTTCTACTTCTACCGTAATCATGCGCAGCTTGATGCATGTTGGATAACCAAAAAGATTGAATTGACAAGTTATTTTTCGACTCTGATCAATTTTAAAGTTGGCTCTCGCACCTCGATACATGCATACTACAACAGCACCCTCTTTTTGTCTGGGCGAAAAGATTTGTTCGACACGGCTCGAAAACATGGTCGAAGCTTGTCATCGCACATCAATTGCTGTTCTACCACACTTGCATGAAAAGTCCGTACGAGTTGAGTCGAACAATGTTGTACAGTAAGGTTTTATGCTTTGTACAGTATGAAACTAGCTTTCTTTTTTCCCTTAATTTTGAGAGAATGCTTTATATGTGCTACTTTGAAGCTAACAACTCTTCTCCCAACGTTGTTTCATTGCTTATGGAGGAGAAATGTTGTAACGAAATATTTGTCAGCGCTGCACAGAAACTCCGCTTGAAGATTCAGATGCATGCTCTTACCCAAGCCAAACCCGTGTTCTCTCTTCGTTTGTTTCGTCGATGCTGAAGTAAGTCGAAGTTTTTTCACTTGTTCATATTTTTTGAAGGACTTGAGTAAATCCTATCTTGACAATTGATGGATTCAACTGTAATTATGGCATCGTTCTCCATACGCCTCCAGCAATACTTCGCTAGTTTCGAATTCTGTTCAGTACTCTTCATAGACTTCGTAGTAATCCCGTGTTGCAGAATGTGGTTGCAGTTTATATCCCACTAGAAATATTACTTTACATATGTACGCCTTTCTAAATTTCTTTCATTGCTCTTTACATCCTTAAGCTGCAACATTTCGACGTTTTGGCTCACTAATAACCGTTGAGTCTTATTAGGTTTGAAGTATATTAACCTCTGTTGTTTCCACCAAACTGTTGATTTAATGCTCTTTCCCAATATTTTACTCTTTTATTGCTCACTTGTAGGATTTGTCTGTAGCTCGGTAGAAATGTATTTGCGTAGTTGTGTAACTGTAATGACGCCTTAGTATTTTGTTATGAAATTTATATCATTAATTTTTGTCTTGAATTAATTTACTTTTCCTTATGGCTACCTCAGACGTTCTACTATACTTGTCATAGACATAAGATGCACAAAATGAACTGCTTTAATAGTCATTGGAACGAGCAGCACATTAATTTTTGTAATTTCGGCTGTGACTATTTATATTTTTTTTATTTGTTTTTTGGCCACACTTTTTTCGATGAGTCGAAATCTCAGTTTTGCTGCGCATTTGAATCATGCAGATGAAGGAAAATAATTTTCGAGAGATCAATTGTTCGAACATCCTAAGCCTGTTCATAGACATCAAGGTTCCTGGAATAGTAAAAATCGCAGAACATATCACTCACCGACTCGACTGAAAAATATGAGCTAACAGAAAAAGTTAATAGTATTTATAGGTCATTTATTAAAGGTATCAACTAGGTATCTATTATCAAGCGGCTAAATTGTTCATGTACAAGGATTGTAGTACATAGAGTTTAAAATTTACAGAATCTATAATTGTCAAGTAATTTGAGCGTCGTGATCTATCGAGATAATATCATGAACTAACGTTCTAGGAAAAAATTAATAAAAAACATCCGATGATTTTGACCGTCGTGCTCTGTAAAGGTAAGTGCTTGGTGCATACAGCGATATCTAACACGCACAACTTCAGCTATGGCCGTTGAAACATATCACTTCAATTCTTATTCAATTTCACTTATTCTTATTTATAGTATACAGATATACTACCAATTGACGTCTGATCTTCTCATCTGCAACTGTACTTAGCTGTCCACACTGCGCACCACAATTCTTGGATTGAACTTGTGAACACTTTGTGTTGTATTCACGAGATTCCTGATCGAAGATGTCGACATTTCTTTGTTGATCTTTCAATGCGGTTCATGATAAGACATTATTTTACCGACAATTGTGAGCAAATTATGAGCAAGATGAAGTAAAAATGTTGGACTCCTCTTCTACGAATTTTTATATACGTTTCCTGAAGTGTTAATACGTACATTCAGGAATTAAGAATCCAATAAAATGTTACGCAAATCCTTTCTGATGAAAGTTTACCGATGAAATATTTAATTCATTTTTCTTCTAGCAGATTTTTGTTCGTTGTCTGTTTTAATTACACTGTTACTTTCTGTTAATTAAAATAACTTATTGCAAATAACTCATGCCTTGAAACGTTCATGGTAACAATTTCAAGATTGTCATGCCTTTGAACTTCATGGTATCGTATTCAATCGTTTCGTAAGCAACACAACTATCCAATCGACCTTTATTTGAATTTTCATCTATCTGCATTATTTTTAAGGAGAATCGTCTGGTGAAAAAATGAAAAATTACGCATGAACATTCCTACAGCATCCGCTCCAATACCCGTTTTGAATTAGCAAGGTAAGTTATCGCTTCTGTTTATTGAAGTTTACAACTCAACTATTTTATTTGTTAAAAATTTGGTAATAGTTTTTCGTTTGTATCATTTGAATATGAACAAACCCCATGTATTATAGTACCGTAATTGTTTCATATAACGCTGCAGCACGACATAAGCTACTAAACCAGTGATGTTATTCTGGCAAGAAACCTTGCTGTAGAATGGTTTCATTTTAATTTTAAATTTTATGTTGTATATACCGTGAGGAGCGAAATAATACAACACGATTAAATCGTCAGATTGCACATTGATAGACCACGTACAATTACGAAAATTGGACTATATCTAAACAATAGTATAAAAAGGTTAATAATACATTTAAAACCCACAAATATTTAATAGAAAAAAATATATAGGAACATGTATAATAATCACGTGAACAAAAGTTTACAATATCCGACTTTTTTCACGATATTATGCATGAAAATTATTGTAGGATTATTCCAGAATGTTCCAATACATTCTACTATTTGGCAACCGAACTTTCTTCAGCATTCATCTCCTATAATGTGTCATTGTCACAGCAGCTCTGGTTCTGAAATATGGTAAGCATGGGTAAAAATAAGGACATCAGCCAAGATATTCGCGAACGAATTGTGGAGCTACATAATGAACATTTGGGATATCCGAAGATAAGTGCACAACTGTGTTTCTATAGCCTCGGTTAGAACCATAATACGTAAGTGGAAATGGCGGAATACGACTCTCAGCAAGCCTCGAACTGGCCGTCCACGGAAGATTAACGACCGTGCTGCTCGAAAATTGGTCCGAACAGTAGTGCAGAGGCCTCAAACTACTCGTGAAGAATTGAAGGATGATCTCCAGGCATCTGGGATCGAAGCCAGCAAACACACTATCAGCAGGGCACTACGCCGTGAAGATCTTCGCTCTCGCACCCCTCGTAGGACACCTCTTCTCCAGAAACGTCACGTCTAGGCCAGGCTGAAGTATGCCAACGACCATTTGAACAAGCCAGCAGCGTATTGAAACTCAGTTCTGTGGTCAGATGAAACCAAAATCGAACTATTTGGGTGAAACAGCACAAACCATGTTTGGAGGCAACAAAACGAAGAATATATACCAAAGTGCACCATATCCACTGTCAAGTTTGGAGGTGGCTCAATCATAGTGTGGGGATGTTTCAGCTCATCAGGAGTAGGTAAACTTCACGTCATTGAAGGAACCATGAATGGCAGGATATATCGTGAAATATTGGAAGAGCAACTCCTATATTCAGCTTGTCTGTTAAAATTGAAACGTTGATGGAAATTCCAACGAAATAACGATCCAAAGCATACTGCGAACGAAACCAAGGAATGGTTGAGAATGAAGAAGATAAACATTTTAGAGTGGCCAAGTCAATCCCCGGACATCAATCCGATCGAAAACTTGTGGAGGTTCCAATAACATCACTTAACTCAAAGAAATTTGGATTGAAGAATGGAATAAGATTACACCCGAAACTTGTAAAAGGCTGGTAGTGAACTACTATACACGTCTCGAAGCCATGATTGATAATAAGGGCTTTACAACGAAGTATTAATGTATGTACATCTTGAAATGCTTTGTAAACTTTTGTTCACGTATTTATTATACATTTTTCTATATACTTTTTTATCAGATATTTCTGGGTTTTAGATATATTATTAACCTTTTTATACTATTGTTTATATATAGTCCAATTTTTGTAATTGTACCTGGTCTATAAATTTGCAATCTGGTGATTTAATCAACGTGTTGTATTATTTTGCTCCTCACGGTAAATAGGCTCTTCCATTAAATTTTGTCTGAATATTTAACGGAAATGAAAGAAAATTTTTCTTGAAAATATGGTAGTACAGTACAGTCTATATATTATGTATAGCACAATCTAATATGCTAGTTAAACTCTTATATAGCACAATGGCACTATGTGATTTGGTAGTTCAACCCATATATAGTACAAATACATATATTCAGAAATCTAGTTATTTTTAATTTTTAAAACATTTAACTATCAAGTTTTTCCTCGAATGACTAGCAAGTTTTGGTACTACGTACTTTATTATGCTAAAAGAATCGATAATATCTTCTTGTGAAGTTGAACTATTTCAGCTAATTAGCATTAAAGAACTGAAATATCGTTTCCCGCATGTCTGAAATTTCAGAACAACGTACGTGGGGGCTAACTTTAATTTTTTGCAATGGGTTCCTGTCCTTGTAGAATTATCCGGCTAGTTTTCGCACAGATGGTTATCATTTAAGTTATGACTGGAGAACTCTACTTCGAAGAGAACTTAACTGATCAGTTTTGGGAACAGGTCAGTGTCTTAGTTTTTTATTTAAGGGCTTTGTGGGTTGTAATTCATGTTCTGCTAAACGTATGGTTTGTCGTTTCCCGTATTTGTTCTTATTCACCGAATAAGCAAATAAATATTGGAAGCCAACTGTCTCAGCAAAATAAGCTGAACAAAGTTCGATCTGAATTAATATTTTTAAAAGAAATTAAGCATTTTAAAGCGGGTTTCAGTTTTTAGGTTGTAAATTGGAGTAACTAGATGTCCAAGTAACTCTATAGCGAGTGCATAGGCATGGTATTGCTGTTCTAAAATAGTACATGACAAAAGAAACGAGCCAAGTGCCCCTTTCTTGGCTTGATCCCCATGTGTCGTGCCGTCAGACAGCAATCACGCGCAGGCATCATAGTAAGAGAGAAGGATTAAGACAATCACTCACAGTCACAAAAATTCTCCGACTCGCGTTGTACAATAATTACGAGACTCTCGGCACACTAACTACAGTCAACCCTCGATAAGACGGACTACTAGAGGGGAAGGGTGGTCCGGATTAGCCGATTGTCCGGAATAACCGATATGCCTATATATAGGCCTATATATGCACAAATAATCACCTTAATAAGGCTTAAATACATAATACATTATGCTGTATGCACTATACTGCTGTATACTTTAAAATATTTAGCCTGTGAGGTAAAAGAAATTACAATATTAAGTACTAAAAATACGGATAAGACGTCCGTCTTATCCGATATCCGGATTACCGAGGTCTGTCTTATCGAGGGTTGACTTTACATGACTCGTAGTACACTACAATCCCTCGATGTAAACAATAGAAATATGACTTGAAAAAAATTGCAAAATAAGTGATTCACAATAATTATCTGACTTATGCTACGTAATAATTAGATGACTCGTGACGCTCAACAATTATATGACTCGTAGCACATAATAATTATGTCAAACTTACTACAAAATAATTGTATGACTAGCCAAATAGAACGACGTAGCTTTAGCGATTAGCAATGGTGGTATCTGATTGCAACACACTCACTAATACTTTGTTATCACCTTCAGATAAGAAAATTTAGCACCTCAGATATTGTGTATGTCAGTTGGATACAAGACTTGCCTAGCAGTGCTTTGCTGATGATATCGCGGGAAAATTTTATAGTTTTCAGGAGTACATTGAATTAAAATAATTTGTTCCTTAAAAACTACTGAAATGTAAATCTTGTGTCAAAATTATTTAGTAACGATAGTGTTCATTGATCATCTTAGACTAACTTGTTAACAGAAAAAAAATCCATATTCAAAAAATATCAATCGAAGAAATGGCGTTACCAACGAAGGATGGTCAATTAAAATTGTCATTCGATGCGGACATCGAAAAGAGAGTTCAATCATTCACAGAATACTCCGGTAAAAAAGCTGTTCAAGGCAACGGAGATTGTGATTCCTCGGATGGGCGCGTCTCCAAGAAAGATGTGTCTTTTTCATCATCCGAGCATCAAAGTAAAAACTCAAGTCTTCTTACTAAGAGTCAGCCTTCTAAGCGTAGAATTCCGCCATCTGAAGGCGAGCTGGACTCTAGGAATTCAGAATTCGCGTTCCGTCATCCAGAATTGTGTATGAATGCAAAAGGTTCTTCAGTCAAATCCAAAGTTCAGCGTGAAAGTCCCAGTCGAGCTCGAAACGCACTATCTAAGATATCTAAGAGCAATTCTAGCTCAAATGGGGATTTGAAAACCATCGAAGCCAAATCCAAAGAGCATGGCTCCGATCGAGTTTTTCTTACTAGGCCTGCAATGCCAGGCAAATCGTCAGCATTTAAAGAAGTCAACGCGAAAAAGCAAGTAACCAATCAAGTCTCACTTGCTAGGCCTGTCAAATCTGGCAAATTGACATCTGCAGAAGTAAAGTTGAATAAGCAAAGAACAGATCAAGTATCAGTTACGAGACAAGTAAATCGCCCAAACACCTCGGAAAACTTGAAAACGTCCCTAGAGATGAGATCCATAAACCAGCGAATAAGCCCTGACTCTCCTGATACTAGGCCCAAAAATCGCTTAGTCAAATCTGTGAGTGTAAAAGCGCATGATCCTTTCCGACGAATTGGTTCAACTTCGCGGTCTCGCAGAATGAAATATCACAGCTCTGTTCGTAATAGAACTTATACGTCCGACATCCTCGAAAAAGTTTACTTTCGAGCGAAAAAACACGAGAGTGAAGCTGATGTCTGGTATCCAAAATATTTCATTCCGAACTCTACCACTGATGAATCGTCTGCTCCAAGAAGACGTTGGCTTCCTAGGCTAATGGTAAAAAGGTAAGTTAATTGATTTCGTAAGTTTTCTGTTTCCACGAACTTGAAATTAACGCCGGAGTTAGTCTTGATTTGTCGTGCAGCTGTGGCTCTCAATCTCACGTATTATTTTGCTAATACCTTCAAGTAATTTCACTGCCTATCCGTCGAAAAAGGAGTGACTGGATATTATCCTTCAGTTTATTTCAGGGGACAGGGGTTATCTTCTTCAATATACGGGTACATCGAGGAATTAGCGTTCCTTAATAGCTTCTCCTCATCCAATAAATATTCGTTATTTGGGATTAGCTTTTTATAATAGTTAGGTCAAGATGCTTATTCCTATTTCTACTTTTCTTCCCATCTTGGAGAGAAGGTTGGTATGCCGTGCAAACGTATGTACTTCTGCACGAGGCCTTGATACTGTCTGTTCTCACCATTCCTTTAATTCTTCGTCTCGATGACCTGTTTTCTACTACTGTTAAAATATTCTTCATGATATGGTAGCTAAACTCTATTTCTAATAATTTTATTGCTGCTGCTGATGATGATGATAATGATAAGGATTGTCATAATGAAAATAAAAAATCTCTTGCCCAACTATTTTATCCATTTATTAAATGTATCAACCCGGTATCTATCATCAAGCGGTTAAATTGTTCATGTACGTGGATTGTAGTACATAAAGTTTAAAATTTACAGAATCTATAATTGTCAAGTTATAACTTCTAATAATTTGAGCGTTGTGATCCATCGAGATAATATCATAAACTAAAATTCTAGGTAAAAATGAATGAAAAACATCGATAATTTTGACCGTCGTGCTCTGTAAAGGTAAGTGCTTGGTGCATACAGCGATATCTATCGCGCTCAACTTCAGCTATGGCCGTTGAAGCATTTCACTTCACTGCCTGAATTTCCTTAAGCACTTTGTAGGTTCTTATTCAATATTCAGATATTCTGTAATAGTGTGTCTTCCTTGCCTCTCTAATCTTATGTTATTGATGTAACTGTTTGTCATTAACTTATCCAACTTAGCGTTCCTCATTAAGTAATTGTTATGTATTTGCAACTTTAATGTACGACGGTAATGATAGTGTTCATTGATTGTCAATAATTTTGATTAGACACCAAATCGAAGTCCCGCTTCTAACGAGCCTCAAGTTTATTCTTCAAAACTTGTTTACTAAATGGTGAAGTTGAAAATAGAAAAGAAGTAAATGTGGCAATAGTAGTTCATTTTTGGGTTGCTTCTTAAGCTCCATGCTGTCAGGTACCAATCATGCACCGGCACCAGGGTGGAAGTAAGGTAAGATAGACGGAGGAAGGCTAACTATAACACTCAAGTCATCAATCTTCACGCACAGGCTCCTGCTCGTTCGTTTTAACTTTGAAAATCCGCCGCTTTGCAGGTGTAGTCTTCTATGATATAATAGACTTTTACATCATGAGTAACATATTCATTGTATTTTTCTTTTTTTAATGTATTTATGCTCTTTTCATATGAGATGCATTAGTGGTAGTTAATATAGAGGCAAAGATATATTTCGATGTTGCTTAGTTAATTACACACCTTTTCCCTCTTCTCTCTCTTGAATTTTAGACAGATATTGAATCGCTATTTCAAAATACTGAGGGATTCCTTATTCAATATGGGTCAAGACGATTATTAATGTGTTCAGTGGCAGGAAGAACGCTATTTTTGGGTAGTGGATTCCAAGTTTTGACAAGTTTGACTGAAAAATTATTTAGGGTCTGACACATTGTTGAGCGTTTTGTCCCTCATGGTTTCGTAGTTAAAAACTGTCATATTCCTCTTCCATTAGTTTGTGTGTGACGTTTTGATTGGCAGTGAAGAATAGCCATATTTCCCTTACTCTCAACACATTTTGCGAAGTTTAAATTTTAGTTTTACAAACATTGCTCAGACGAAGTTGAATTAACTGTTTGATCCAATAGTATTTTGCCCTTTCTCTCAAAATAGTGTTTGTTTTTCACCGTAAAAAATTATTTGCGTCTGTAATTTGCGCGACTAATTCATGAGTGTACAATTTATTGCGTACAAGTCGTCATTTTCCATTGTGCCTTTCCAATTAGAACTATAGCTTTTGGTACTAAGCCTTTTATAATATAAAATTAACTTTCCAATTGTGAAATCTACCTTTTGGTTTCGCATAGATTTTCAGTTTCAGATATACACTAACACGTCAGTTTGCTATGCATTTAAAATTCAGTGCCCGTTCTAACAAATCGTTTATACTTTCACTTTGAAGGTTGGCATTAAAGAAGATGATATCAGCACATGAAATTGTGTAGAACAATTCGTTTTTTAGATTTGTTCTTGCCTACGAATAATTCCGTAATTCTGCAATTACATTTGACGGTGAATGATTCTATGAATTACGCTGCCTATGTAGGACAAGCATTTATGAAAATTGTCTACTTTTATTTTGCATTGAGAAATATGTATTCACAAAACAGTCGTCTTTGAAAGATCGAAGTATGTGAACAGATCAAAATTGGTATTGTTTTATGCATGGTCTTCAGTAGCAGTCGAAAAGCAACGGAAGCGTCAAGGCAGTTAATTATGATTCGTGAGCCTCTTACTTCATGGCTGATGACTGAGCCAATATTAGCCTCCTTCGTCTCCAGGAGGCTCTGACGAAGGTCCTTGCATGGCCTTGCGAGTGCGATATGTAAAGGCTGTATTCAGTCCACTAATTGAATAAGCCAATTTTGGATTCCATTAAAACTAACATTCTGCTTAAGCAGTAGCGTCGTTTGTTAATGCGTTGTAAGTTGATAAGGTAAAAACTAGTGCGTATTCTGAGAAAGTTAACACTTGATGACTCGTGGTATTACCCCAAAACGTGTTGCGTTCATTCTAATTCCTTATTTAAATTTTATAAAAGTTATTCAACGTTTGATATGACCGGTGACTTTAAAAGCTTCAAATCGGTTGGAGGCTAATTCCAATCACACTCATATCCACTGGCAGCACTACGCTCTGAGCGAATACTTCCAATCATAAAATTCTCTTATTACTGTACAGTAAATTAGGGGTCACAGATGATCTATCATTTTTACTATGTAGTACCATTGTTTGTTTTTCATTTGTTAAGCCTCACGAAAAAAACTAGAGCTCGAAAAAGAACCTAAAGAGTTGTTCAAAAAGATTAGTTTCATGAATAATCAGGTGAAAAACAAACTTTTATTTTTACGTTTTTAGAGCAGACGTGCATCAATGTTCTGTGTGTTCTGAGTGATAGAGCTTCAAGTTCTCGTAATGTCGCTTCCAGATGCTCTGAGTACGGCGATACATTTTGCGTTGCCTGAAATAGTTCATGTCACTCAGGAGCGACATACTCGGCTAAAACGTGAACATTATTCCTTCTTGAACAAGTTAATATACATTCCCAGCAGACTAACGGGTTTTATAATATTATTTTTTTAGTCGTAAATTGTTGATTTTTATTAGTATTTCATAGTAAATTTTGGCACCAGGCAACAAATTACCGAAGCATTCATTACGATGAAATATTTCTTCTCTGTTATGATAGATCTGAAGATTTTACTAATTTTTCATCTCTTTGGTTTCATGAGAAAAACTTGAAATAATGCTGTTTCAATGGTGAAAATTTTTTGCTTTTTCAGTTCTACCCGATACATACCCACTGATTTCGTACATCTGACTTTTTAACCCTTTCGCTACCGTTGGGTTAATATGTTCCAAATAAACTTTAGAAATCATTCCCTTTAGTCCAATATTCTACATGTTTTGTTCAAAATTACAGCAAAATTTCGGATAGATTAGTATCGATAAGTGGTTATTGACGCAATATTTTGATCAGTATGAAAATAATTTGGTCATGAAAGGGTTAAACCGTTCTTTCTTATTAGTGTGTTTTGGATTCGGGTATTTTTCAATTTTGTATATATTCCTAATAAACGATTACCGAGTTTCTCGTAGAAAATGAAAAGATTCCAGTTGTCATGTTGCGTGTTGTCATTCCGTGCAATTGCACCGTTGTACTTTTTGTCATACTCTGGTCTGGCTTTGATATAAAATGATGGTTGTAATTCATTGAGCCTTCATATCATTACTTGCGTCAGAAAAACGGTTGTAAAAGAAAGTAAGGAAGAAACTTTATTTTCAATCAGGTATAACATACACAAATTGTTTTTTCAACTCTTAATTGTTGTTATGATGAGTTGGAAGTTGGAGACAGTAGAATAGAATAGGGCAATAGAAACGAGCAGTTTGGCCTGCTTGGTTAGCCGAGCCGTTTGGTTGTTGCCCAAGTCCCATACCGTATGGTCCCATGTTAAAAGAAGTCCATCAGACAATCAGTGTTCATGGTCAATCAGTCAGTCTCCTCCAAATTATCGATCTTAGCTGGGACGCATACCAGTTGTGTACTCTTTCTACCCTAGTCCAAACATACACTTCGACTGTCTACTACAACTAGCACATTAATAAACTGTGTTTTATATACGTATTTTAGAAAAAAAATTACTTACTTTCTGTGAAAACGAGTTCAGGTATTTGAAATATTTTAGTTTATATCGTGCATATGGAATCTTTTTGTAGCTCATTCTCTTCTTCCTTTCTTTATCTTGGAGGTGGCCGGGGTTTCATACAACTAGCATACTACGGCTTTTATATCTGTGTACTTTATTTTTATTGATACTAAGAGGGATTCCATTATTGTTCTTTGTAAATATAATGTGATCGATATTCTGTCTTATTTAAGATACGCTGTATTAGGAATTTCCAACTCGTTTTTGTTTTACCAAATACTAACGTTCATTTGATGTGTAACTTGTATTCTGAATGTCTAACAGTGCTGATCCTCTATGAGTATTTCATATAAAGACAGTTATTGGAGTGTGCACTACATACGTAAAAGAACCCGTGTTACCAAATTTATTTCCATTTATGCCATTACATGTTATCGTTCGTTAATGAAACTGCTCCACCTCACGGAACGTATTGTGTGGTTTGGCTGAAGAAGACCTTCGTTTCTACTTTCCTCTTCTCTGTTTAAAGAGAGAATTGTAGAAAATTTTCTGGGTTGCTGCGCTGCTGC
The DNA here is from genome assembly GCA_006783055.1 of Trinorchestia longiramus. Taxonomy (NCBI): domain Eukaryota; kingdom Metazoa; phylum Arthropoda; class Malacostraca; order Amphipoda; family Talitridae; genus Trinorchestia; species Trinorchestia longiramus. The sequence continues at coordinate 411,595 of VCRD01000155.1, forward strand.
GTCTGTCACTCAGTGCCTTAGTGATGATGGGTTTAGTTTTGTCTCGTTCACTTTATTAACGAATAATTAGTGTATTAACGGATAATTAGTGAACTTACAATCAAACTGTAGTTACGCCGAGACTCGGTGGGAAGTTAAAAATTGTGAAAAGACAATGAGGAGGTCATTATTGCCGGCCTTCTTTTAGTAAACTAATGTTTGGTAGGTTAATAATTAAGTCAATTACTGGGCTGATGATTGATAAATCAATAATGATAGGTTTATCTGCGAAGTTGAACAGAAAAGTTTTCTCACCAATTAGGAAGCTAATTATTGGTAAACAAAGATAGGTTTAATATGGCTTTTCATCAATTTAGGAACCACCTTCATGCAACTCTATGTGACCTTTAATTTCTACACCTTGGAGGAAGAGCAAGAGCGCCAGCAGCTAAGCTCGAGTTAATTGTGCACAACTCTAATAACTTTGGCTCTGAGGAGAATTCAATCGAAAACTGATCCAAAGATTTGCTGGAAAAAATTTTATCTTTATTTTTACAGGAAGTAATTGTGAAATTTTACATCTGAAAATGTTGTTCGCAAAATAATGCCATGTTGGATAACGGAAATTCAATGAAGCGTAATTAGCTTTGGCGAAGTATCTTTCTTTTTGAGAGATATCTTCGTGCGCATTTTCAATTTGAATGATATAAAGCGAATAAGTAGACAAATTAGGTTATTAAGCTTATAGAAAAATTTGCTTCGCAATGCATAAAGAAAGTGATTCTTCGTCGTGTGTTTTTTAGATACTCTGATTGAAGATTAGTCTCGAGTTCATTATTTCTGACATGTTTTATGCAAATTGTCCTTCGGTATACAAGATAGGGCGTTGAATTTCTTACGAGAGTTCTGCCCAGTAGAGCTATTTTATATGTCTTGTGTTTTCATTCATCTAAATTCAATTCAACTGTTCAACACAAAGGAATTCAAACGTAAATTCCGAGTGAAAATAATAGACCTTGACATTCCATTTCAATGCTGCGCTTTTCTGCATTTCATTTTTGATGCCCTTGTAGCTCGACTTAACGAAGTCCAGCATACAACTTTACACGGTGTGTGACGTCAGTATAGTCTCCAGCAGAACTGTTAAATTTACAATTAAGGTGTCAGTATCAAACGGTGAACTTAGTCAACTTGGAAGAATGGAAAATTCTTATGCTCCCATCAGTACGGTTGCACTGTTAAATAAATTCGAAAGGAAGTCAACAAACGAAATTTAACAGCTTTGGAATGATATGACTTGTAGCTTTAGGACAACATACGCTGAGTTGAACTTCTAGGCATCATGCGGGAAAGTGTTCGAAGTATTGCGTAAAACTGCATCGAATTTTTCGCTCTATAACTGGGTTTCTTGGGTGTTAAACTGAAAGATTCAACATTAATTTCTCAAGCCGGAATGAAGGAAAGTAGTGCAGTTTAATACCGAATTGGTCAGTTTTTTTCAAAAACGTCAGATTTAGCTTGCGCCGTGAATGAGTCAACTTCTTTACTGAATTTGAAATTTTCTACGAAAAGTCGAGTGGCCAGAAGGAACGGCGGAAGCGGCTGCGTTACAGCCCTCCATTGGACCTCCTGTCGTATGGCACTGGGGCTGTGACTGTCAGTGCCAGACCTGCCCTGACTCTGTGTGCATCATGCGTGCCAAGCCCGCGCACATCTCGACCCACTCGCTCCTGCGGCTGTAAACTCCAGTTCCACTTGACCCCCAAAAAGTGATCATATGGGGTACTGTCAGATACACAGTGCTCGCGTATCCACTTTGATTTTAGAAATTTGAATGTTCTCAATCATTAATGAAGTTGTTTCCCCTATAGTTAAATTATGGTAGAACTGAGTCCATGTGCTAATACTCCCAAAATTGTCTAGAGGATAACCTACGACGCTTAACACAGCCCCCCTGTTGACTCCCTATATTGATCCCACAGGCAACTATCTACTCCCGCCCGAACTCAGTACCCTTGTTTGAATAATTCAGTCGTGATTTCCGGTAGAAAATAGCTAAGTATTTTCCACCTACTTCTTCGTTCAGTATATTTGTACTTCAATTCTCAATAATTTTGGCCTACTTTAAATTATTGAAATATATCGCATGCTCAAACAGGTTCAAGTCTTAATATCTGCTGGTTCCTATGTTGCTTTGCGTTCAGTTTTGCTCCGAATTTAATATTTCGTAATTATTAAGTACTAGTGAAAGAAATTTTTCGTCTAAAATATTTTAGTTGTTTCTCAAATTTTATCTCAACTTGATTCCTATTACTCAAAATACATAGGGATCATTTACAATTATAATACAGATAACTGTAAATTTCTGCCAAGAATTTAGATTGTCCCTCCAAAATAACCAAACTGTATCTTTTCTACTTGCAATTAACTTGTGAAAATTGTAGGAAAATATTCACATATTATTTTTATAGCGGCTTGGTAAACGCTGTACCAAAATTTTTCGTGCATCTTGTCAAGAATCCACTCGAACGAACTGGATCCTTTTGGTAATGGAGGGGGACGTGAGGCACGCAACCCCCTGGAGTCACATCAAAAACCAGGATTTACTCGTCGATTTCCCCGGGGTAACGCTGTGTCCACTGCCCTCGCCAGAAGAGTCAACACTGCGCCCATCTCGGCACAATCTGGACCTAATAGAGCTGCAGCTGCCGCCAATCTCTCCAGACATGTCAGCGTCGAAGTGAACCAAGGCCGAAATGATCTCACTAGTTCTGGACGTGGTACTTGCAGTTTCTCGAAGACTTCTGGTCTCGCGCAAGCTGTCGAGTCATCATCATCGTTTAGCAGGAGTTGGGATAGTTTCCGAAATCTACCAGATTTGTCTCAGTTCCAGGATGAAGTGTCAAATGTGACAGCCCACTCTTTTGATAAAGTTTCTTCATATTCATCGGCTGCCACGAGCGCCAGCTACGTTGCCACCAACGCTAGCAGCCACGATCATAGTTTTGGCAGTCATCATCGGGTGATACACGAAGACGCGTGTGAGGAGGGCTATGAAGCCAATTCATCTACTACGTTCTCCAGTCAGTATCGTGACGTCTCGGCTTCAAGCCGGGCTGCTCATTTTCAGGGCTCTGCCAGTAGAAGTGATTCCCATGCTCAAGTTCGAGGACAGATCTCGCAGTTAACGCACCGACAAACTAGCGTGAGCAGCAGCAGCAGTAGTAGCAGCAAAGCACTTTCGTTAACGACTTCCAATGAATTACAAGTGCAGAAACAGCAACTTAATGTGACAAATAGTTTTCCAAACCTGGTAGAAATGGCTGGAGTTGCGCAAACACCAGCGGCTAAGAAGAAGTTGCCGCGTACTCTGAGCACGTCGGCTCTCAGGATCAAAACAAGATCTCCTTTCTGGGAAAAATTTTGGGGGAGTGGCCAGACTCTTTCTTCAGGATCTGCGAAACAGTAAGTTTAGTACCAGCAAGCGTGTAGTTTCCGTATGTCTTCTGAAGGGAGTGTGTGTGACAGTAAAAATATATCTGATACATTTAATTTCTGTTGTTACCTTCAATTTCATTTAGCCTTGCCCATTTTTTGGTCAGTTTTAATCTATGAATTTAAGAAACAGTGAATAGTGATCGGAGCTATGAATTTTCTCTATTTCATGATGCGGACAATGTTATGTCTATTGTATTCCCCTGTTTTGGAAATGATGTATGACATCACTGTTTGCTTCTGAAATCAGCTGACATTAAATACTAGCACTCATCAAGTCTCAAAATTTTATCCTTGCGTTAGATTAAGATTCTCATTTAGCTTTGTAGCGGGTTGATTCCTCTGTTTTGCATTCGCAGTGCTCACACGAAGTTATTGGTTTACATCGAAATGTACTAACTTGGTTGCAAATACTCTGCTGTCATGGGAAAATTCGTAACTGTTCGTACCAGCTTGTGAAATCTAGTCAAAAAAGTCATTTTGTTTTCATACTCTCAGAGGTAGGGTTACCGTCAGCGTAAACCGCTCGCTCTAAGTCATGATTCTCGTACTGCCTCGGTGTCGTGATATCACTTGATATATTGTAACTTGAAACGACATATGGATGTGCCGGTACAGAATGTTTTAATTTAAGTCTTGTAAATGGAGCTCGTCAAATGAAGGCCTTTACAAATAGTTCATTTATATTCTAAGGCGAATTTCGGTGCGTAATATAGCTGTACAAGATGTTCAACTGAACAGTACCTTTTTGTCGATGCTTGGAGTCGTCTTCACATGTAAAAGAGTTACTTCAATAGCACAGTTCTGTGCTCCGTTGACCAGAGCTTGTTTTCCACAGACTGATTTTTGTACATTTTGGTCACTTGAAGATCATGATACTGAAAAAGGAGAAGTATAAATTCGGTTTGATTCGGTACAAATAAAATAATGATTTTCGATTGTGCGTACCTGATTCTAATTAGATGTTGATCACATTCTTATTTAAAAAAGCCTCTTATCTTGAACTAAAGCTGTTTTTTCTTGAAGGTTCTTGGCTGGCTCTCTCAATATATTTTATGCGCTGAAGATTTTATTTTTGTACGAATCATGATGCAGGCTATACGCTGCTGTGCCAAGATGGATTCTACGTAGCAGTAAAATTGTTTTCCGTAGCCCTAACAGCTGATATTTTCCTTCAAAATTCAATGGTGAATTTGTTCCGATTAATTAAATTTTCGTAAACGATGGCCAGTTTAATCTGTCAAAATAATTTTTGATCAAAATGTTAACCTCGTGCCAGCGACTTGAAACATTTATTTTGTGTCCGTCGATGGCAGTGCAGACACGATTCTGTTTCAAATTGAGCGATGAAACTCTTTGGTTTCTTTCTTTTCACGAATATTTGGTTTGTGTAGGGGTTCGAATGCATTCATTCCAAATTAAACTCTATCCGTTTCGAAAAAGACATTGTTGTTTCCCACAGATATTTTCAATACGCAAGAGCTGAATCCAAACGGTTGTAGTACAATTGTGTATACTCTTTTCTTTACTATACTATTTTTTAGATTCTAGAGCTTTATTTTTCGTACATCATTGTCAAGGAATATCTTTTCCCCACATTTAGTACCAGCACATTCTGATCAATGGCGTTTGTTCAAACTTATTTTTAATATGTACAAGAACTGAGGGTTTTACTTTAATCTATATTTTATCGTGATGGCGGTATTCTTGTAACTATTACCTGCTTTAGGTGTAGAAATTCCTTGTAAGTGTATGACACTGGTGGTTTTTAGTAGTGCATGGTGCCAGACGTTCTAATGACATTGTTTCATTTAGAGTTACACTTCGGGAATTTGAACTATTGTGTTTCGTCGCTTCAGTTTTGGGAAGAGTGTCGCCTCCATGAAACACTTTAAATTCATTTAATTAAAAACTCCTGTCTAATTGATCTCCATGATGTGTACAAAGTGCAGATGTTTCAATCGTGAACATGTCCATCACGTTCTCTAGTGTTAATGATGAAAAACTTGAATGTAAAAAATTATGCTTAGCACGCGAACTAGCACTTAAAAATATTATATTTGAAGTCGTTCAGTCATTCGTCGAACGTTGATCTTTCAATTTTGAATTAATATGACATTTTTTCAAATTTCCAATAATTATATCATATTTCAGCCACATGCTCGTACTTTTCCGATTCTTATTTATATTTTACGTGCTTTTCATGAAAATGAAAAATCATACAAATCCATAAATGTGGTCATAACGTCTTTCTTTTTCAATATTTTGCAATTTATATGTGTGGCTTCTCGCAACGCAGCCCTACAATTTCTAAAATACGAATTCCAATCAGAACTTTCATATCAAAGGTTCCGACTGCACAGTCATGCCTGTATGTATATAGCTAATCTAATTTGTAAACAAAGGAATTGCGCCAGCAACTCTGTCTACTAAATGTGGAAGGGAAACTTTCGGAACAAAAACGCCGCTCGGCTTCATCGGAGGGCAGAGTTACGCCATTGCACAATGTCGACAAGTGTTCAGCAGCAAAACAAATGTTTCTCTGAAGTTGTAGCTTGCTGGGCGCTCCCCTCATACAGTAATGAACGTTCTACGCTCGTTAAATTTTTACTGCGCTCACCTGTGCTTACGTCAGTGCCATGCAATCTATGTAGTGTTCAGCATTCACAATTCTAAGAATATTTTTTCAATTTGTAATAGAAATGGAATGAAATCCTGAAACTATTTGTTACTTTGATTCAAACTGTAAGCGTGTATTTAGCTGTTATTTGGTTATGAAATTTTTAAAAAATATTCAATACTTGTATTTGACATGTTACCATATCAACCAAGGTGTGGAGTCGGAGACCGGAGTAGGAGTCTGGGGAGTCGCATGTCTTAAGGAGTTGGTCAGTTTTATCAGACGTGATGGAGTCGGAGTTGCATAATTCTAAACTGGTGGAGTCGGAATCGAGGCTGCAAAATATTTTTCCGACTGCACTATCCTGGTAGTAATATTCATATTCCATGAAACATGTGCATTCACATAATTCACAAATTTAAAAACCGATTTGATACTTGTTTTGTATATTATATCAGTAAATATCTTTGGTACATTTGCTATGATTCACACATGCTTCTTAAGAAATTTGATTTTAAATTTAAATGTGGTGCAGTATCACTTTCTACTTTTACTGAAATGGTACTAGTTTTCGTTGGGTGTTCGTAAACATGCGGATCTTTCAATTTAACGAGTCCACTAGTACTGCATACATGGTCGCCTGCAGCATCCGAGATATCGTGCCAAGTTTACGTGTCTACTGACGGTGTTTGTTATTGCAAGTCATAATCTCTCTGCTTCTTTTGATGATTCCTGTAATTGAGATATTTTCCCAAATTCTCGTTCTTTTGATACACTCTTAAAACCAAAGATAGCCGGGGACACGAAAACACGCCAGTATAATTTTAGATTTCGATCGAGTTGTGAAGAGCAAGTAAATTCAGCATTTCTGAGGTCGTATGCTTGAATCATCGTGCCAAGTTGTAGAAAGCATTTGGCCCACTCGCTTTCATTTTCACGGTAACTTTAACACTAAGTTTGCAATGACGGATTTCATGTTTCTAAATATTCAAGGAATGTATCTTTGTTGTTCAACGTTAGCAGCGAAACTTTGAATATTTCTAAGTATTTTTGATGTAGTGATTTTTATTCTTTAAAAAGTGAGATTTTTTCATTACGAACCAACTTGCATTCGTTTAAATCCGGCATTCTTGATACAATGGGAGGAAAAAAGTTCTTGGGAAATTGCAGGGGTTTGGTTTCACGGTGACCAATAGATGCTAATGAGATAGAGAAGTTGTGCCAACCCTTTATTCTTTCCTAGACCTGTGAGAGTTAAAGCACGACATGCTCGGCTAAAATATATGTATGTTTTAGTCCCAAGGTTGGCTGTAATTTGTTCTTCTGTAAAAGCACACTTACTACGTCAGTGCTAACGTATTTGTGTGTCAGGCTTGTCGAGAGTTTGGCCACAATTCAAATGAGACTTTTTCACAGCAACAATTGTAGTTAAGAGTTAAGCAATTTTTTCCGCCACTGAGTTAGATGAATGTCAGATTGTATAAGATATTTGTTATCTAAATATTTCATGAGATTGAGTCATGTAGCAAGCAAATCAATAATAATCCTAAACTGAACTGGTTTCTTTTGTTATCATTAACGAAAACATTATTGATTGCCATTTTTAAATGGGTTAAGTGTTTACTTCTATCGTAGATTTCATTTTACTTTCGTTTCTCCCCTTTCTTCTATGCTTGCTAGACCCAAGTATATACATATGTATGTCATTTATATACACTTGCACAGTAAGTAGCAATGTCTGTCACCCTGAGAAGTTCTCACTTCTCGTTTTATGCAGCAGTGTTGTCAGCCAGACCCTGTAACGCTGCACTATTACATTTGACTGCCAACGTAAAGTAAATGCAATGACTCTCTGCTACAAAGACGCACGGTCTTCTTTCTGCTTTAGGACGTACGGGCTTCTTTCTGCTTTAGGACATACGGGCTTCTTTTTACTTTAGGACGTACGGTCTTCTTTTTGCTTTAGGACGTACGGTCTTCTTTCTGCTTTAGGACGTACGGGCTTCTTTTTGCTTTAGGTCGTACGGTCTTCTTTCTGCTTTAGGACGTACGGGCTTCTTTCTGCTTTAGGACGTACGGGCTTCTTTCTGCTTTAGGACGTACGGGCTTCTTTCTGCTTTAGGATGTAGAATAGAAGAATAGAATGAGGCTATATGAACGAACCTTCTGGCCCATTCTTGGGTCGGATAATTACTTCGATAATTATTCGGTTGTTTACCCAAGTCCCATGCCGTATTTCTAGCCGCGTCAACCATGTCGGCAGCGGGATTCGAACCCGGGTCTTTCCGCTCGCAAGCAGATTCGCTCACCAGTCGACCAAGCTGGTGATTGTGATGTACGGGCTTCTTTCTGCCTTAGGACGTACGGACTTCTTTCTGCTTTAGGACGTACGGGCTTCTTCCTGCTTTAGGACGTACGGGCTTCTTTTTGCTTTAAGATGTCAAGTTGTGTCTACTACAAACACGAAGGATCGTGTCTACACACCAGTACTTGTAGATCAATCGTATCTTCCTGTATGGGAAATCAAAATACTGCGTTTAAGGTACACACGAAGAAAGTTACGTTATAGTAGGGCATAAGGATTAAGAACTAATTTTGTTTTCCCTTCTGAAGTTAATGAGTACCTATCCAGAACTGCATAAAATTTCTGTTGCACACAAAAATTCAATCATCCTCTAAAATATATATTTTGTTAATTTACTACAGTCGAAATTATTCTCCTGTAGCTGATTCTAAAATATCATCTCGAATTAATGTTCAACTTGCATCTGTATAGAGACACTCAACAGTAACGTGCATAAACGATAAAAAAATTCAATTATGTTAAATTATCATGGATAATTCGAAAGGTGTGAAGGACATAAAAGCACCACATGCTTCGTATGACATTGCCAGTGCCGCAGCATTATTTATTCCAGATTATAATAACAACACGCAGACATTCAGGAAACTCGATGTTCAGTCAACCTAATTGGACTGAATTTAGAGTTAGTTATTTCTGGTAGGACAATTGATGAGTTCGTGTCAATATGGATAAATCGCCTTCCTCTCACGTGTTCGTTGCAGAAATGCAGCCAAGATATACAGAGTGCAGGATAAGGATCTGACACATTTATTGGTTAAATGAAAAGAAAAGCGAGTAAAGAACGAAATATGTATTAACGAAGCGAAGAAAGCAAAATGTAACGAAGTGGCATTACATGTACGTTTTGATAATAAAAGACATTTTTCGTTTTTTACCTATTTCGCATTTATTGAGCTTACAAATCTGTCGGATCATTTTACCCCTCCTTATAAGATTAGTTTTTTGTGTCTCTTGCTGCTTCACGGTGTAGCTCCGTACAGCGGGGGTCGAGGGGAAAGGCTCTGGGCGTACAATTAATGCACGAAACTAGTTTTCGTGTACGAAAATTACTTTGTGTAGTACTAAATTAATAATAAATGGAACATAGTTCTTTTTGAAAAAAGGTATGTAGATTTTTTTATGGGTGTTAGCTGTGAATTGCTTTGTGAATTTTTTCACTATACGCTTATTAGCGAGGTTGTAAAACAAAGAATAGTAGGAAAATTATCAAGATGCGTTTATCACCTTCAATAAGAAACCATTGGCAATTCCGTCGTACGTATTATTTTAAACATCAGTCGCTGTATTGTCTTTAAACGCAAGGTTGCCTTATGATGAACTATCGCAATATCAAGTTTCACTCCTCTAAAGATCTTCCTTCCCGTGTCTCCTAAAGGAATTTGACCTGCTTCGCGTCTCTCCCCATCTCCTCGCAGTGCTTCATGGTTGTCGTGGAATGATGTTGACATGGCAATTAGTGGCGGTGAACGTTAGTCAATAACATCATCTGAAGTTAGTAGGCCTTACCATCCTTGTAAAACAATGTCACTTTTAATAGCAGGGAAATTTTGTTTCCTTCCTTAGCATTGCTTATCATCTTTTTCTTAAATATTTACTTATGAGAGCTACGACCGCTGACTTGGTGCAGGACACCTCAGGTAACTTGTGCCATGCTGCCGAATTCCTCACGGCTACTGTTATTCGTAAGGGTTACTCTCAGTATCTCCTACTCGGTAGGCTAATTCTTTCTACCATTTATGTCTATGGTTGAAATAGACATACAACCCTTAGAAAAAGACCGACAGCCTGAGTGGTGATATTGTCCAAAAATGTTATTTTTTCAGTTTTCATTCCATATATTTTCTTGTACAGCTCGATTAATCCATGAAGTGAATACGAACAGGCTACGTGAGTATATCTGATATTAATGCTCATGTTATCCAAACGATTGTTTTTTCTCCGACTTCCGGTACACGTTCTAATATACAGAACAGAAGAACATAATCTGATGTAACAGAAAACAGACCAGCTAAGTGGATGTGCTGTAACAAGCGCTGCATACTTCTTCATAATTACAGATACCTTCTATGCTCTATGGTGGGGCAAATATTATTTGGGTCCACTAGAACCATGTATTCTGTATGAAAAAAACAAAATTGTTTTTGCTATCTAAGCTTGGGACAATAAACGAAACAATGGAATTTGAATAATATTGTCGGAAAAAAATTGATATTGATGTTGAGTACTAAACAGTGTCACCCTTACTATATACACATTCGTTATATATCCCTTCTATTTGCTTATGGAGTTTTTCAATTCTTATTTTTGACTTAAAGAACTTCATTTACTGTATATCCGTAACATTGAGTTAACTCTACTCGACAGAAAACCTCGCATGAAAAGTCGCTTCGTCCACTGAACTGATAACATTCATTCAACTGAAGCAGAAACCACTCACAGTTCGCTGCAGTTTTATCATCCCTACGACTGTAGTTATTTCCGTTGCTCGCTGGTCTACAAATCGTTTGTTTCATCACCGCACTACTGATTTCTTCTGGAGATTTTTTCCGCACTGAAGATGCCTTCGTTAAACATTGTTTTGTGACTCCAATCCAACCTAATACTCATCTCAACTTGAAGCTTCACATGCTTAACTAGTTTGGCCAAGCAGGACGTATGGATATAGAGTCCTCCCTAGACTGCCGATAGGCCACACAATAAGGAAGCGCTAGTCCTACCAAACCCTGACATGAATACGAATGAATACCCACCTTGAAATTTAGCGAAGCATCTTCAGAATTAACAGTTTTTCGTCCTTGAATTAATTAAGTGTAAATTAGGTGCTCGCGAATGAGCTACCGGGTTTTCCGTCTAATTAAGTAGTCACCAAAGCAGACCATTTGTGCGAACCTGTACGAACGATAAACATTTGCATGCTACGTATATACATTTAAATTGGGGAGTTTTTGATCACAGGTCTTGTGTGAAAGTCTCGAGAAATTTCATGCAATTCTTTGCAATATTGTGAAGGGACACTACCCTTAATAGCTTGTAGTTGAATTTGAATTCTTTTTTATGAAGGATAAGTTTTGAACTCGTGCATGTAAACTTTGTTCTGAAACGTTAGAAGTAACCTAAAAAAATTGTTTCTCGAATAAATATGCGAACAAAATGACTCAATTACGTTCGTAAATTGCGTAAGACGAAACTAAGAATAAAGGTGAAGTAAAATAGTGCAGTTCGTCTAAAATGAAAACCAAAAGGATTGAAACGAGGAGTCGTAGACTTCTATCCGCCTATAAGTCAATTCGTATTATTTTTAACCGCGAATAAAAACGAAGTGAGAATTTTAATTCAACCTTCGTTTCCATTATCTACAAATCTGAGAGCTCACTGCCGTGCGGATATCCTGCCTGCCTAATTGTGTTTGTATTTAATGTTTCGTTTGTGTAAGGAACTCCTTTGTTCCATTCATCTCTAGCTTGTATTCATCCATGGATTACATTCATTAAATTTAAAGCAGTCGACTTGGGAAGTACCGAATAGGCAACCGTCCTTAATCACTCGCCGGATAACCTTGACTTCTAGTACTGTCAGTAAAGTCGTTCTACAGCTGCTGAACATCTCTGTAATTAACAGGTACAGGACAATGACTGTTGACGTTATAAAAAGATAGGATGACTGACTGAGAGCCTGTCCACGCTTCGCGTCGTCAGCCACACACACCAGCCCAAGACTGATGGACGACCCCACAACCTAGGCAGTAACAATTAGGAAATTCTATTTTGCGAATGATTTAACCTAATTTCACAACCCCAAGTATTTGATTCTACGAACATGTAACCCCTGGTAAGGTCGGCAAAATGTAAGGGGATCCCCGAAGATGCAAATCACAGCTGAAAGAGATGATCATTAGTTTCTAAATTTATAGACCCAAGAAAATAGTTCTACATATATCAATAGCATTAACTACTAATCTGATATTTAACGTGAATAAAGAAGAAAGACGACGTTAACTGCTAGGATACGAATAGGACGATACCCTGAACCCTTCTTAACTTAACTCGAGGTTGCAGAGTTCTGATGAATAGCAGTTGCAGAAGTTCTTCATGTCCCTGCTGGTGGCTCAATCTGGACAAAGCGAAGGTTTGAAATATGCCTGGTTAGGACACTCAAGCGGGATCGTCAGCTCAATCACTCTTAAACCATCGAACATAGTAGAAGTTTTTCGTTCTTTCTAGTTAAGAGCACAGAACCTTCGGATCTGATTATGACTCCCTCTTGCATTCTGTATTTGAATGTACTTTTCTAAGTTTATGTGAGTAATTTTTTGTGGTTTTGTCTCATGGAATGTTCAAAGCTTGCATTTGGTGAGACGTCGTTGCATGTCAGGCTTCTGGGTTCCATCCAAAGACTGAAATGGGTCGTTTCTGTTGGAATTACTTCACACCATCACTATGAGGTGTTAGATTCAAGGTACTCCGCGATTCAATGGCATAAAAATTCGCTTTGAGTACGTCAAAGGAAGAAATATTGATTGTGGAAGGAATCCAGCAAACGCGAGAAGCGCTCCGTAAATATGCCCCAATTCTGAATAGATGAACACTGAAGAGCAGGCCTTCTCGTCTTTTTGATTGTATGGGGCCTTCTGGGAATCCATGTCACGTTTCCAAAAGCTACTAAAATGCACTTAAGAGTTTCGTCTCCTGCTCCCAAATCGCTAGGAATGCAAGTTTGAGACACTATTTTTAGTATTGAACTGGTCATTTTGACTAGGCGAGGGAGCAAGTTTGAGCTATTGACCGATGGAGCCTGTAAAATTCTCGTGCTTCATTATTGGGGAGTGAGTTTTATATCTGCGTAAAGAAGTATTCACGAGCATCGGGTTTATAAAGCTGCCGTTTTTATCGTATTCTTGAAACCCAGTTTGGCTTTCTAGCTTCTGTCAAAACTCTGAAATTCGATTGCACTTGAGTTTGCAATGGAAGACTCCGGGGCCGGAACTTGATATGGTTTGTCAGGCTCTTGCGACTATGAGGAAAGTTTTGCAGTTGTTCTGTTTTCGGATACGGGCTATTGGAAATATTTCTCGTCTGGGCGTTGCTATACTAACTCTAACTAAATAAAGGATGTTCCGTGTGTCCCTTGCGTCAACAGAGCTCCCTAGAATAACATTTTCAAGTTCTATCCTTGCCGTGGTATTCAGTGGCTTTATTTTTGTACGCGTTGTCTCATTTTTGTGTGTTTTTCTTACGCATAAAAGAATGTCGACAGGCCGCAAAAGAAAGCCGACCTCTGGTCGTTATCAATTGACCGAAGTTTTCTGCTTTGTTTGCGGCACGTGCTGCGCAAAATTGGTGGTAAAAATTGCGCACATTATTTTTATCATAATGTTATCCAATATTCGAATATCAGGTTTTGAAGTACGACTGTGTTCTGGTTGCACTATACACTAGAAATTATTTGTACGAGTTTTTTTGCTTGAGATCTGAAACTGCTATCTAAAGTTGAGCTTTGCTCTGCAGTGGCTCACATCAACACCACTCTTTTCTGTCTTAGAAACAGTGTTTCTTGATTGTTAGGAACTGCCAAATGTTCGTATGTTTCATTCGTTGATCGCCTGGAGCAGAATGCGCTGTGAAAGAATTGAATGCACCATTACATTTGTCTACTTACCTAACCCAATTGCAATGCATCGTCTCAAATTTCAGGGAATTTTTTCGAGTATTGCCGTAAAATGTGCCCTGACCTTTTTTATATGAAAATGTGGTTTTAGTACGGAAATGTGAGTTTTTCGGAGAAAGAGGCATTCTTGCTCCATCGTTTTAACTTCTTTGGCAAGTGCTGCGTCAGCGTTAAAACTTGTCAGCATAAAATATGAGCATCTTTGTTCTTGTGCCTCTGATTAATTGAACGTTTTGTGCAACCAAAAAGGAGAATAAAAATCGATAATAGCAGGCCAAGTGAATTCTATTAGGAGATTTCTAAGCCATTGAATACCACTTTAATAACAATACGAACACAGTATATTCCTTGACCACATGTACAGTTTGCAATGTACAATTTTAGTAATTGATATTATCCTCAACGTCGGGAAATACACGTACGGGTTTCATCCCTGCTGATACCGTTACAATTTTCATCCGTTAAGTAAATTGTCCTCCTTCCGTCATAGTCGAAGACAGGAAAAATGAACGGAGCTCGTGACTGGACTACGACGTGCAGACTTCCCATAGCAGCAGGAAGGTTGCACTCGGAAGAACTTCATTTTTTGAGGAACGTGGTCGTTGTTAGGGTTCAAAATTAAATATCTGCATTTCACCGAATGTGTGCTGTATTTTTTTTAAAACGAATGTTGAGAGAGGAGTAGAAGTGTACATATTGGCTCATTAAGTTTCCTAAGTTAAGCTTCTAGCCACTGCTTTAGCTATGAGAATGGTTAGTGTTATTTCAAATTTGTGGATCATTTTTCAATCTGATGTCTTTGTTTTTTTAGCTTTCCATGGGGAAACTCGTATACGTTCGTGCATGTGATTATCTATTGTTCAATGAAATACGTTGTGGTAATGTCAATAAAGATTCTTATAACGTAAATTTGATATATAAACATATGATTGAATTTGCATTTAAAATAAAAAGAAAACAAGCGTGAGTTTGTAACTGTTGCACATGTACTTTTAATGCAAACGTTTCCTTCTTTATTTGCTTTTTCATTTCCTTTTTTCTTGTTTGTCCTGGACCAGCAATAATGAAATAATGTCTAAAAGTTGTTAGTAGAATTTAAACCAGGAGCTATTTTCTGTTGTTTCGTTTTGACTTTCTTCGTTCCCTCTTAATTAGTACACCTGAGCACATATCTCTCTTGGTCGTGCATATGTAGTTTTATCTGTTTTTGTTTTTCGCTGGTTATTTTACAATTCAAATCAATAGTTTAAAACACTTTTAACTGCCAGTCCTGTTTTGGTCTCGAGTTTCCTAACAATGTTCCATTGCTATAATAATTCACGGAGGCTTATTTAGCTATCTCTTAGCAACGATAGGATCCATGGGCACGATCGCGTACTAGGTATCATCGAAAGAATAGTCAATAGCACTAGGTAGACTGTTAAAGGTTCAAATTGGTTGTCATGTTTATCATTTTTTATCCATTTCCTCGTGGTGTTGGTCATATTCCGTCTAGTTTGCTGTCATGAAGATTGCCGAATTTTTTTCCAAGAAATTTCATGTCAACTTCAATTTAAAACGTCTACGTGTTTGCCGTCTTTGTTCAGCGTCTCGCAGTACCTACAAAAAGAAAAACCGTGGTGATAAACGAATTTTATTTTGATGTTAATAGACGCAATCTATGTACCTAGCGAAGCTGTGTTTGCCAAGGGTACGTCATGCACTGCTCCTCTAGAAGTTACCCAACGTAGAGCCGTCTGGCAAATGCCAATCTCGCAGCGCCCTCTTAAAGGCTTCTCTAAATCATGTCTTGATTACTGCTGCTGAAGTGGCATGAGGGAATTCGATGGTCGCTCTCTGTATTGAAGTCACGCGAAGAAAGCCGTGGGATGGCCTTATGAAACGACGCTGAAAAACTGAGTATGACGCGATTTGTTTTTCATGTCGATTTGCTTATATTGTTTCGTGTGTGGAGAGCGTCATGGCAGATCATATGCTAAGAATTTTTAACTCGGTGAATAGGAAGCGCTCATTTGTAAACTAAGCTTAAAATGTTTCGCAAGTCATCAAAACTATGCTAAACATAAAAAAATATTCTCATTGATCGTAGTCCGTAGGTAAATGAACTTTTATGTACTACTCTGCAGTTTAGTGAATATAATTTTGTCATGTATACAATGTTCAGTGATAAACTTCGTGATTACAAACTAAAATGTCACGTATTTTTGAAGAAGTTGTCTTTTGGCGACTCGAAAATTTTACGGTCTTTGAGTATGAAATCAAAACTGACACACACATCTGTAGCTATGCATCGTATTGACATTCATCACAAATTATAATTTATTAATGTCGACTTAGATGTAACAATTATCTCAACTTAATCGACACGTTGGCTAAAGCTAAACTCGGAGTTGTTTCTGTTCAGAAGCTATACGCTTGACAGACTCTAAGGACAGTCAGACAAAGTCAAGTTCTAAGAGAGTTCTTACTGGCGGGTAAAAAACTCAGACTAGAAACTCATGTTATGAGTGCTGTTTTTGGATTGAGAAAGAAGAAAATTTGGTGACGTAGTACAAACATCCAAATGAATATGCTAACTTTAAGCGCTTTATTTTCTAAAAACTTCAAATTCAACTGTCTTTTTCTAGGATCATGAAATAAGATGTTTAATTCAGTTCAAATTGCCTGACAATAAATGCAGTATTTTTTGTTCCTTCGTAATTAGTTTTTCTTCAGTATGAGCATTACTTTTGTACTCGTTTTTCTGCCAACAAAAACCACTTGTAAGAGCATTGCAAACTAAAGCTACTCAATGAAAACGCAGAGTTAACCCTTTAGCGACCAAGTGGACTATTCGGTCGCCTTTCACGGTCTTTGGGAAAATTGTTCTAATAATTAAATAGTGAGCAATATGAGGTTGCTACTAGGTTTGAACGCTTCGGCATGTTACAGCGTCGTTCTTTTGGCTGCCTGGCTCTCAGCATGCTTCATTGCATCAGTGTACAGACGGTCTTTGTGAGCTTAAATGTAGAAACTAGAAAAACAAATTGGTCGCTAAAGGGTTAAAGTTGTCGTTGCTTGTTTAACTGAAAATATCACAAATAGAACGAGGCTTTATTACGACTGCTGCCGTTCTGGAGGAATAATTATGTCTGTATGTAATCTAGAAAATTATTTATGCTTTTTGGTAAGTACAAGTATTCCTGTATGCAGAGTGGTCACAGGCACTGCTAAATATAGCATCTGAAAAGTTAAGGAATATTTTCCATCAGTACTCTACGCACTCCATGTCAAAACTGGCGAAGTTTTGACAGGGATCGTACTATGAAGCGAAATTTGGGTTTAAAAAAGGGTTTAGAGACCGAGACCGATTTTCCTGTTGCTGGTTTGTGTCAGTTATTCTTGATAGATGAAAGATTATATCCGGTTTTTCGTGGTGATACTTTATTTGTTGAACTATATTGGTTAACTATTTTTCCAAAAAATGTGTTCTTACTTTTTAATTTTTCCGCTCTCTAATTATTGTCAGAGCAGTGTTTGGTAGGTGTTTCAGTTGTCGGTTTTGAAACACTTAAATAGATGGTAATAGTTATATTTCTCATTCTACTAATTTGATAATCATGAAGAGCTTCTTTGCTTTCGGATTTTCTGAGCTTTAGGAGAGAAGTTTTAGAAGCCCTTGTAATAACTTTCAGATGTTTCGTGTATTGAGTTGCTTTTAGTAGTCATTTCTGAAATCCAAGTCGATAATTGGATGAAAAACTTTGTCATTCGGCAGTCGAAAGAAGTGTGCAGACCAGGCAGTGGACGGTGTTTTTTGAACTCAAATTTTGTGACGCGGAGACGCCGAGACCGAAAACTTTACGCGACTTGTTTTAGTGCAAGGACGAAGTTCATGTCGATATTAATACTTCAGTTATTTGTTACTATTACTGTCATTTGTGAATCTCGTAATTCCAATGACGTTTTCGTACACTTGGTAATTCTAAATGCATTCTGTACTCTATTGGGAACAGATTAATTTCTACCTCTTTGTTTAAAAGGCTGTTATTTATTAGCTATTTTAGTCCTCTTCAAATTGTCACCAATTATTACTAGATGAATTTTGAGACTAAACACAGTTACTGAAGAGGAACACATACAATATATGCTGCTTGAGTTTTTAGCCATTCGACCAAATAGATTATATTGAAACTCTTGGAAGTTTGAGGTCGCAATTCAGAAACGAGTTGCATTTGGAAGCGAGACGTGTTGTGCTGGAAAATATCAACCGAATGATTGGTTGCATTCAACAAATATGAACGCAAACATTGAAATCAATTTAGAAAATTGAGGCACTAGTGTGCGTTTCTTCTTAAGAAGAGAACGCGTGTCAGTTGGATTTGAAACGTATCTGTGATGTATAGTTTACCCTAACGGCACTGTTCTCCTGCTTGACGCTGCGTTGTATTGTTCCTTAAGGATGTTTTGGCAGGGAAAGCAAGAGATTTCTCCTTATAAACGAGTATTCCAATTATCATTCTATCGTCCTGTTATAAGGTAAACTATCTAGGAATGCAAGAGCCAATATATCATAGTGGGTCAGGAGGAAGGAACGAAGCACAAGTTTTGGACAGCCGGAACTCGAGTATTCTTCTGGTGCCGCATCTGCGCCCTTTAAGATCTCATTTCTCCAACCATCATTAATTCTAGAGGCCTTAGATGCGTCTGTTGCTCACTGATATGATTGGATATTTCTTTTTCTTACATTCTTAAAGGTCGGCATGTAGTTCTTGCTTCCGGTATGCTTTTAGTATTGCGAACCCATGAAGTTTTCTCCATTGGATTTAGAGGATAGTCATTTCATTCTCCGTACGTATTATAGGTGAACATCATTTTCTAAGACGCTCCTGTTTTTGTTTTGTTGATTTTATTATTTTTTCTGTATTTTTTCATCATTGGTGAGACCATGATAAAATTCGGTTCGGTTTGAATTCAAGCTCTAGCACAACCTATAGTAACCATGAAAAAGTGTCATTTTAATTCACTGTTGATTTCATAGGTGTGCATCTAAAAATCATCGTACAAATAATTATCATCTGTACGGCCGAGCCAAGTCTCCAAATGCAGAGGCGTTGTGTTCACAAATGAATTACGATGTGAAGAATGATAACAAAGCGAAAACATATTTACGGTTGGAGAAAGGCTCCACAATCCAGAGCCTACAATGTTACAAATATTTTCATATTTTTTAAATAAGTGTTCATAATTTCTCGAAACTGAATTTATACACTGTTATATTTCGTGCATGACACTTATGCATTTGTCAAGTGAAGTCTTGCTGCATTTCCCTCCAGGATTCGACATTTACTCTGCCTGCTCCTCGACTTTTCCTGCCTACGATTTAAGTAGAGACGCTTCATACGCGATTCATGGAGGCTGCCACGGTCGTTTGCAGAGTTTGCTTTCCCTAACTTGGTCCCTCGTGACTACTGTGGTGTGTACTGCTCGTGCTCTACTCCGTGGAAGTGTATTCTTGTGCAATTTTTGTTTGAACAGTGTTTTTTTGTGTTTTATTTCGAACAGTATAATTTCTTGGTGAATAAGCAGCTTATAGAAAAGAGCTGAGGTTGGTGACTTTAGCCCAGGAGCACTTGCTCTCGGGCACAGGTGAGCTTATTTTATCATTTACTGCTTTTTTATAATTTTGATTTATTTTATTGTGTAGATAGGGAGGCCATTGTTACTGGTGATTGGAAAAAGGACGTAATTATGCCGCCTCCCCCTGACCAGGGAAGAGGGGCTGCTACTGGGCGTGCTAGCTCATCGAGCCGGCCGTCCAGGGCCTCTCTCCTTCCTCAATCCCAATCCTCTTCCAAATCCCGTACCTCCTCTCCTGCAACCGCCATCTCTCAACCTAACCATAATGCACCTAACCCAAAACCTCTCACCACCCTGCAACCCCCACCCTTTCCTTCAACCCCTACTATCCCCTCCCGTCCTGCAAAAGCACCCACTTATAGAGTGCAATTAAAAACCATCGATCTGGCCAAACCAACTGATAAACAAAAATTTTTTGAAATGACTTTCCGTGAATTAAATGCACCGTTAATAAGACTGACAACGACAAGGACCGGAAACTACGCTGTGACGGACGACGTTACTTCTATCGACAAATGCCTCAACTGCCAGGGCCCACACAGAACACCTGCTGCCAATTGCCCATACAGGAAAAACATAGTACGACAAAAAAAGAAACCGAACAACGACAGAAACAAGAACAGACTCATAGTACTTATACCGAAATAGCAAAACACGCCATACAACAAACAAACCCACCACAGCACACACTAACATTGACAAACCAAACACACATCAAACTCACAGCCCTCATAATAGAAGCACACATAACAGCATTAGACAAAACAAAAAAATCTGTGACATATTCACACAATCTCTAAAACTAAACTTCAATATCGACACTACATTTCCGGACAGAGACTCAACAGCTATCTTCAACTTTTATTACGACAAAACCGACTCGCAAGAACCCCAAATGTCACAAACAGCTCAACAAGATGAACACACAAATAGACCAAACGATAGACACAGCAATGGACGAGACAGACGCAACTACGTACACTGAAATAAGACAAAAAGACGGATAAGTGACGGAATGGAAGACACGTAACTACTAATGGACAATAAATATACGACATACGTTAAACTTTATAGGTACTACGAGGACAGTTCACCTATTCCTGATAACCCTACAAAAGACTGGTTTGCCAACAAATTAGACAAAGACCAGGACAATGACAAAGGACTGAAACTCTTCACACAGGATTTGGATCACCAACCGGTGGTGGAAATATTGAGGAGAAGGAGGACTCTGTTTTTGCACACCAAGATTAACATAATACCCCGTGAACAGTTTATTACACTTCCAAGGTATCACACAACAACCACGACAGTCAAAAAAACCAAACACACAACATCAGAAAAATGATTCTCAGTAAATTAACCATCATTCAACACAATGTACAATCTTGGATCAACAAAAGAATAGCCCTCTCTAATATCTACAACACAATAGATCCCGACATCATACTCATAAATGCTCATTCCCTCATCAACAGTAAGCCACTCAAAATTTTTACCTACAATATTTTCTTTACCAACAAATACAATGAATACCATGCCGGAGCTGCTATAGCCATAAAAAGACACATCCCTTATTAACTACATGATACTTTCCACTCTGACATGTTAGCCATAACAATAGATACACAACAAGGACCCAACACTAGAGGCACCACATACAATCAACCCAGAACAAAATACCTTCACTTTATAGATTTTTACAATTTATTCAATAGACCCCATCCAACTTACTTTTTTGGAGACATCAATGCTGCTCACAGGACTCTAGGATATACATATAATAATAATAGAGGATTACACCTACACACAATTCTAACACGATACCAACTGAGACATATAGGTCCAAACTTCTCTACACTATACACACACAGAAGCACAACATTCCCAGACATTGCACTACAAAATAAACATGCATACCACAACATCCATCTGAAACCAGGACCACTTACACCCTCTCTGACCATATTCCAATAAGAGCCACAATTTCTGCAAATCCAATACAAATCCCCATCAAACAAAGCAGACACTTCCACAAAGCAGACTGGGTAAAATGCAAAAAAAATACTGTCAACAATCACACCACCCACAAAACATACCCCTACTTTGGAAGAAATAGACCAATACTTCGACATCTGGACAGAATACCTGCAAGAAGCTACTGCAAAATGCATGCCATTACTTTCACACAGGATCATACCAGGCATCAAACCCACACATGAAACACTAACAATCCAAACACAATATCAGTATATAATACAGTACATACA
This sequence comes from Trinorchestia longiramus, assembly GCA_006783055.1. Lineage (NCBI taxonomy): Eukaryota > Metazoa > Arthropoda > Malacostraca > Amphipoda > Talitridae > Trinorchestia > Trinorchestia longiramus. The sequence continues at coordinate 433,607 of VCRD01000155.1, forward strand.
AACCAATGGTCTATTAATACAACTAAACAGACAACTCATAATTCTTAGAAACAAACTTCAGAACATTTACAAACAACAATATTCAGATAATTGGAACACAATAATGCATGCACTTGACATAAAGAAGATCCTAAAAAAATTTTGGTCAACCATAAAAAGGATGATGGGTTCAAATACAAAACAAAAAATACCTTTTCTGACACATAATAACACACACCACAAGAAAAAGAACCCATATTCAGACAACATTGGCAAGATATTTTTACAGTTCAGGAAAATGAAAACTTTGACACAGACTACATTAACAGAATACAGCAGCACATGAACAACATTACACACGAAATAGCTCCATATGACACAGGAGATATCAATAGACTTGATCCTCGTCACTTCCCCCCAATAACCCCTGATGAGCTCCTACAAACACTGAAAACATTCAAGCAAAAAGCCCCCGGTCCCACAGGCATCACAACACTTCAACTCAAACAGCTGCCAAAAACATGACCAATTACCTTCTATATATTCAAGATGTCCATTTCAGCTAGCTATTTTCCTGACAAACTCAAACATGCGACAATGATATTTCTCTCCAAACCCAACACTTCACAAAAATTAGTACAAAATTACGAACCCATCTCTTTACTAGATGTACATGGAAAACTGCTAGACAAAATACTTAATAGAAGACTTATCAATTACATAACAATACATGACCACTGCAACATTAGGCAACACGGTTTTAGACCATACAGAGGGACACACACAGCTTTAGCAACATTACACGAAACCATAACAAACCTGGCGCAAAAACACACAATAGACATAGTAGTAAGAGATGTGTCAAAGACCTTTGACAGGGTGTGGCACTCCGGACTCATCTACAAACTAACACAAACAAACTTCCTTCATTCTTCATCAAAACACTAAATGACTATCTCACAGACAGAACAGCATCAATAAGAATAGATACATATACAGGACCCCCGTTTACACTGCATACAGGCGTACCCCAGGGAGCATGCCTGTCACCAACATTTTACGGCTTCTATACACACGATTTACCGCCCCCATTACCCAATACCGATTACATCATATTTACATCAAATAACTTTTGGTAAATGCCCATCCCCACTATGCAGCTCAACAAACCATGCACGCAATAACACAAATCAACACATCCGAAAGCAAATAGAAAATTGAAAACAATATCAAAAAGTTCAAAATTATCCCCATCAACAGATATAATACAGCAGATATCTTCATAGAAAACACATACTTCCCATGCACAAAAAAGGCACAGTTTTAGGACTTCAATTTTCACCTTTTGGATTTAAAAATCAGATAACTTCCAGATGCACAATAGCAAACAATAACCTCAACAAACTACTTAGATCCTCCCACCTTTCCCATTCTACTAAGAAAAAACTATATATGGCATTTGTTAGGTCTGCATTAATATACCCAGTCATCCCCCTGCACACGTTATCACCATCAGTCATATTAAAACTACTGAAAGTACAAAACAGAGCCCTCCGTTACATAACCAACACAAGATGGACAGATTTTGCAATAGCCAAATCCCTTCACGAAAGCACAAATATCCCACCCATCAACATCCTTGTGCACGAACACGCAAATAAAATTTGGTCCAATTTACTAACAATAGACATACATCAATATAATAGTCTCGTGCCCCGCCTGAACTTATCAACAAGCAGCACCATGGATTCAAAAGTTCGAAACTGCATGCCCTGGCCCCTGCACCACAACCTATAATAGATCACGAGCCAAACAGGACAAAAGGCCGAGCGCAATCGCGTTGCGAGACAACGGGGTTTCAACGCGGGACGGCACTCGGCCTAAAATGGGAGGGCAGTTGGAACCCCGGGTCCTGTGTGGAGAGTCAGACAGCATGACATTGACTTAAGTAAGACAACAGCGTAGTATCCATCAAAATGACAGAAGAGCATTAATAAAACTCCCACTATTTAGATCTCTCAAATATTACATCAAAACAGTCAGGACACCCTAACCATCAACCTTAACCACATGCTAAACCTAATATTCCTACCCTCATCTTTGCCCTTCCAAATTCCGTAACCGTGTAACCCCAGCTGGAACTTTACCCTAGTCCAACTTGTATATATGTAAATCTGTATACATATGTGCATGTGTACGTATAAATCCTGTCCTATCTACCTGTTAATAACCTTATCCTCATCCCCTGTCCTGTATTCACTCCATAACCTAAAAACCTAATCAAACCTAATGCTCCAAAAACCTACCCCGGTCAAATTTTATACATATGTAATAGCTATGTACATTTGTGTATGTGAAAAAAAGTATATGTATATATGTACATGTCTGTGTGTGTATGTATATGTGTATAAAAAAACATATGTACATATGTATGTGTATGTATATGCATGTACAAAAAAACTGCACATACGTGTGCAGGCAAAAATGCACACACACGCGTCCGCATATAATTGTAAATATTTGCAAAATATGCACATGAACCACTATATATATATACTGTACATATTTGTAAAGACAAAGCCCTGACGGGTTCATGTATATATGTAAATAGATACTCAGCTGTTAATCAGTCTCCATTAAAAAATTTCATGGCCGCCCAATTCTGCGCAATGCGCCTTTTTCGCCTCCTACTGTCCCTTTCCTTTTCATTTCCTTTTTCTGGTACAATCTGTACCAAACTCTCTTCTTCAGCTCTTTCCTGGTGGCACCGACCGACCTTCCCTAACTTCTGCAGATTCGAGTATTTTCGGGCTGCCACGGCCTAGGTTAGGCGCTGCGTCTAGCACTGAAACTTAAATCGGCAGTCAAGCCTAGCACTCGCAGCAGTGCCCTGTTTGTTTTATTTTCCAGAAAAATGTACTATTTGTACTTGTTAGAACTTTATTTTGCTTTCGAAACTGTGATGTGATTGAATATAAACATCTTCAGTACGTAATGTTTAGCCATTAAATCGTTTTGTTTTTCTCGTTAAATTATATTCAGTTAACTTACTAAAATTTGATGAAATGATAGTTGTAAAAAATTTTCCTATCAATTTGAACAATTGAATAGGTGAACTGCTATGAAATTGTCATCGCCGTTTCTACCAATTGCTCTAAAAGTTGTTATCGCTAAGCAACATCTCTATTGCTAATCTTTGTTCTACATATTCTGCCTACGATTGCATTCAAATTATCGCTTGGACTGTGAATCATTTGTTAAGAAACTTTTCCTTGTTATCTTGCGACCCAGATCGCTTGCACTGAAAGAGATTCCTTCAGAAGCTTCGCCTTCAATGTTTCCGGAAGCCGGACGCAATTCTTATCGACTTTTCGCGTTATTTGTTGAAACTGTTTTCCTTTCAAAAATGGAACTAGAATTACTGTTTTCGGCGTAGGGCTTTTGAATTTCGTAAGCTGGGTTGCAGGAGACGTTACCAAGTTTAGATTTTGAACTCTAAAAGGCACTGAATGAATGAGTATAATCCCATTTGTTTAATTGAATTTGTTTCGTATCCTGTAAGTTCGAAATGGAATAACTTTTGGGAAACATTATTGTTGGAAATTTATGTCATGCAAGTGGAGTTGCGCATATTTTAGTAGCATATCTTTTACTCCAGCTTTGAGCTCAGAGTCGAATCTGAAAAGTACACAATTTGAACATCGATGGGACACAGTAGACACCATGTACTGTGTTTTTTAATGATTGAACTGCCATCACTGCCCCCCGTACCGGCGAAAAAGAACTACTCCCCTCGTACCAGCAGATGAAAACCGCTGCCTCTGTACCAGCGAAAGAGAACCACTGCTTCTGTGCCACCAAAAGAGAACCACTCCCATCGTACCAGCAGATGAGAATTACTGCCTCTGTGCCAGCGAAAGAGAACCACTCCCGTAGTATCAGCAGATGAGAGCCGCTGCCACCTCACAACACTTTCAGTCCCGTGATATGAACGTCAGATCGCTGTTTCGATGCAAATTAAGTTAACGGAAAACTTAATGAAGTGCCTTCAGCGGTCATCGATATTGCCAATCGAGTTCGTTTATCGTGCTGACGAAGTCGCCCTCCTTTGATGAAGTTCGGTCAGGTCCCGACTCTAATCCAAGATTGCATTAGCTGTTCAGTCCGATCCTTCAGGGTCCGTGGATGTCTTTTTAATCGCTGGGTATTAAATTGCCTGTGATTGGTAATTTTCTTGATCAGAAATTGACAGACATTTAGAAAATTTGGAATTGAGTTAAGGCTCCTAGATTGAATGCTGAAATTGGTATACGTAATGAATTTTAACTAGTAACGCTACAGATAGTACCATTATGTTGATAAAGTATCCATACGAATTGCAATTTTTGCTCAAAATGAGCTGTAAAATTTGTGTAACTACATATATCAATTGCACAAATACAACATTTTATTATCTACATAGTTTGTCAGTCACCGTGTTAAGGTGGAAAAGGGGATTATTAAGTTCACCCAAAGCACGCAATTCAATATTTATATTAATCGAGAATGATTACGCATGGCGCAAGTTGTAGAGAAAGGGCTTAGAAATTTAAGATGTGTTCAAAAGCCTGCAAAATTTTTGTCCAGTGGCGCATAACATTTAAAGCTGCGATGCCCCCCACGCTGTAAATCTTCTACTTTAGCGGTCGACGTGGCAAATATGGAAATTCTAATGAAATAGAGTTAACGTGAAATACTAAAAGCAAGCCAATTTCCTAACTAATTTTGTGGTGGTCAGTAGACTCAAAAGGTATAAGGTTCAACTGAGACGACAAAACAGTACAGAATCTTGAATCACGATTCATTTGCATGAGTAAAACTGTACATGTATCCAAAGATATTGATGTATGTTTGTTTCATTAGAAGAATAAACTTTATATTGATGTACGCTTTACATCTTACAGTAGATACGTTCCTCTCAATCAGCGTGCGAATTGACAGCTGAAAACTTTTAATTCAGCAAATAATATCTTCATGAGAGCGTACCAAATGTTTGCACTGAATGCATTTCAAGGAAGATTCACACAACATGTAAGTGAAAGCTATTCGTTGTTTATAATTTCATAAAATTTGTTCAAAGGTGTAACCAGATTGAATTTCATGTTTATTTTTTAACAAAGGAGAGTCAGAGCGGTGATTTTCATTATGATTGACTTTAATATTACTCGTGGTCATGGTTTGGGATCAATTAGGGCTTGAATTTTTTAGTATTATTGGTGAGGTTCGATTTTGCCGCCAGATTTACAACGTTAAATTCAACGTAAAAAATGTATTGATGACTGCAACGTAAAAATCTATTAATTAAAGATATTCTCATGTATCCTTTTAGCAAACCACGCTGTTCCCCTGTGCTGTGCTTCTCATTTTGAAAGATATATATATATATATACCTTCCAAAAAGAGAAGATATATATATATATATATATATGTATATATATATATATATTCACTCACACGCTGCAAAGAACAGTTTGCTCTCTCTGTTTAACTAATTGCTAGAGTTATTTTTCTTTTAGCTCATTAGCCTTTATCGTAAAAGTTAATCACTTCAAAGGGAAAGGGATATTGATCGAGCTTCAGTTTTATTGTGTAAGAATGTTTCCAAAGAGAACGTAGGCAATGACTGATCACCTTGGAGTACAACATTTTTCTTAGTTTTATAATTACACGACACTTTAAATGAGGGGTTGTTACCTGCTCCGTAAAAGGATCTCGTTGAATTACTGTTAGTATTATAAATATGATTTTACTTCATGTTTTGTATATTTTCAATTTACAACTGTTCTACAGGATAATATTCTGCTGGATTTGAGGTTCCGTGTTTATTATCCTCTTTAGTGTTCTGCTTGGCTTAAGGGGAACCCCATCATGAAATCCTCTTATCTAACTTAAGCATTCCAACATTTAATCCACCAGTCTTTGTAATAGTGAGTTACAGACAAAATATATACATTTTTTAAACTAGTACCATGAAACAATTTCAGATTTGAATACTTTTGAACCCGTTTTAGGGTAGCAACTTCTCGTTTTTATTTTAAACCCGTGAACTCGGTATACTCATTAATACTCGTATACTGAATTTGTTTCGTTTAACCTTAGTCTCGAATGCTACACGTTCACTAGATTGATTGATTAAATAAGATGAAAAAGTAATTGCTTTTTTAACATTGAGAGAAGCGCTGGAAATTGATTCAATTTTCTTACGGCTTCTCCATCAAATTTGAGTCTGATTTGCGAATCGAAAATAATTCCTTGGAAATTAGCTCTGTCAATATCGAGATGAGAAATAGGATTGAATTTATTCTAAGCGCTTTATACAAAGCTGTTTTTTGGATGCCAAAATGTATTGAATGCAAAGCAGTGATGCCAGTGGAGTGGAAAGTAAATCATCTTCAAATTTTAGAATATAGAGCAGGCTTCAAATTGCTTTTGTTTCTAGTGAAGTAATCGGAATCGCCACTTATAATGTCACAAATATGCAATTGTCTAGCGAGACTTTCACTTTGTACTGTACTGACTACCTTACAGCCTTCCACTAGTAATATTAACGGTATCTCTAATACTACGTATGGCACAGTACCAGCGCTATGCAAACGTTACTTATATCAGCAGGAGTACAAAGATAGTAGCAGCACTGTCAGCAGTAGCAGCAATGGAGTATCTGGCAGAGACGCAATTGACTCGCTAGCTCCTGCAGATTTGATTAGCGCTCCATGAATTCTAGTCCTAGAATGGCTTCTGCGAATTAATTGCCTTTTCCTTGAGTCGCTTTGGAAGAGCAGTGCTCAGCTGCTACCCGCTGTTCATGTCTACTTGTGTTCTCTCTGACGCTCGCAAAACTCTATGGCCGTTTTAACGTCATCTGGAAATGGATTATTGAGCCTGATCAACATTTTCTTTATGAAATATGCATTTGTGCCTGGAATACCTAACCACGGTAAAGACTAGCTCGTTGAGGATTTGTTCGTTGATTTGTACACAGACAGTTTTAACTAAGAACCAGAACGATCCCACAAATTAGTCACCGTCCTTTCCGCTGACTCACCGTGTCTCTCTTGACTGAATTTTCCCTTGAACTTCTAAGAAATTTAGCTGGTATTTGTCAATTTGATGACATGTTTTAACTGCATTCTAATTTTTTTGGCAATTTTCAAGTTTGTACGAATATTATTGACCAGTGTCTGCCCTTTCATTAGTGGTGGAACGATCCCTTCAAAATGTTCCCAAGCGTCAAAGTGAAACGCAATAGTTGAAAAAAATCTGAAAATTTTCTTCACTCGAGGCTGTGGGATTATTTTGCTGTGAATGTTTATTTTCCGTTTGCATATCACTTGTATGAAGTATCGCTTCAGTGCTCTTACGAATGTGTTGGTCATAAACCGGGATACCTCACCATGCTTTTGAAACAAAATTGTGTAAAGTGAGACTTGCAAACTAAACCGTATTTCCTCAGAAACGTTGCTACTCATGTTCATGAGACGAATAAAATACTTGCAATTTATTGTGCTAACATTCACACAGAAATTCATTTTATATTCATCTTCGTAACTTAAATGATTGTTACAATATATTTGCAAGGATTCTACGGTCGAAATGTAATCATTTGAACATATTTTCTTTGAAAGTCGAGGCTCACTCTCCTTGAAGATTACGAGTTTCAACACTTGCCAATAAACAGTTTTCATTAATTTCACATGGCGTTCTTGAATTTGTCAGACGTTAGGAAGTGGTTAATTAAAAAATTCCCTCCTCTCTGCAACTCCGTTTATTTGCAATGGCGGGATTACCTCAGAGTTTTGTTCAACAGCCCTGTTGATCAACAGTCCTCTTGTTCAACAACCCTGTTTTTAGATAGTCCTGTTGATCGACAGCCCTGTCGATCGACAGTCCTGTTGATCGACAGCCCTGTCGATCGACAGCCCTGTCGATCGACAGCCCTGTCGATCGACAGCCCTGTCGATCGATAGCCCTGTTGATCGACAGTCCTGTTGATCGACCGCCCTGTTCTTCAACAACCCTGTTGATCGGCAGCCCTGTTGATCGGCAGCCCTGTTGATCGGCAGCCCTGTTGATCGACAGCCCTGTTGATCGACAGCCCTGTTGATCGACAGCCCTGTTGATCGACAGCCCTGTTGATCGACAGCCCTGTTGATCGACAGCCATGTTGTTAAACAGCTCGGGAGCCAGTAAGGCTATGGTGCATCTTTAGTGGAAGCAGCACACGCTGTATTAATGGAGCCTTTTTTAGGGCTTCAATTCTGCTACTTTTGGAATTTTCCAAGTCGTGGATATGTTCTGGACATCCTAGAATGTCATAAAATGTTGAATGTATGTCATAACAGCTCTAGTTTTCATTGAGAGGCATAAAGTTACAGCTCTTCTGCCACCCTATTACGCAATCGAAAAATCAGTAAAACCGTGGTGAACTATGTTGTTTAATTTTATTCACGTTTGTGTCGTTGTTTAATAATAGCCCTTTATATATAAATTTTAATTTACAAATAAGAGCTCTTTTTTGCCAAGTTATCAAATCAGAGCTCGAGTTTGGATTTCTTTCAGAATTTAATGTTCTGGTTTCTCACATTGAGTATTTTCAGCAGCTTCTGCCTAGTCAAGCTCTGATCAAATGGGTTTGTAATCTATTAGTTTGAAAATAATTCCTCCCATCATTGTTCGGGATGACAGTGTCTACTTCGACACTCTGCTCTCGTTCCTTTACAGTTTACATGGAGCGTTCCAGACTGAGCTTGTCCTGTTCTTTATGAAGTTTGGACGCTCAATTATGTAGAAAATAATTGTTTCTCTCAGTAACGCCCGATATTTAGTTTAACTCCTTCTTTGAAATACCTGATTAAGCTTGAATGTATCTGTCATGTATTGTTATAGAAATATACTAGACCTTATTGTTGTAAATAGTTTTTACTTTGATGATGTTTTACCATATAGTTTAGACATCAACAACGTTATACGTGTTCTTCAAATCTAAAACATGAACCTAGTATAATTTATTCGCTAACATTTTTATTTCAATGATGCTCTATCCGTAGGAGAATGGATAGAAGAATGACATGGTATAGTTCGTAAAAATGTACGTAATGATAAATATAAAGGAAATTTTATCGATCACCAAACTTTGAATGCAAACTAAATGAACGATATGAGTTTTAGCTGACTAGAAATTTCAGTCTTCCCTTCTAGTGCATTCGAAATTACCATTTGCCATTCTGGCGAGCTTCTCTGCGTTCTAAATTATGATTTTGTACACAGATGAACTGTTCATCTTAAATCACTATTTGTCATTGAGGTGAACTTGTTTTCCTCTAATATGGTATTTGAAGACTCGTACTCCGTGAAAAAGTACCTCATTAGCGGGGGTGAAAAAATCGATCAGGCTCAATCTGTCAATCCCAGTTACAATGATGAAGAGGCCTGTGAAACACTTCAAAATCTCTGTATATCCAGCGCATGAAGGCAATGTCTCTATTAAGAAGGATTGTAATTGATCCATGTCTTCAAGCGTCTCAAAATATCGCTGCTAAGATTTTGCTCTGTATGCCGAGGCTCAGTGGAAAACAGAAGCTTCCCGTTGCGTCGTAATTGCCTAGCAGTGAGCGCTGCAAATGCTCTAGGTATTTTAGCCTTCCTAAATTTGTGCATCGCTTCTTTAACACGTTGACTCCGATTGCCTGATTGATGTAAAACTTCACTTTGTACGCAGTCACTAGAAGGATCTGAAAAAACTACAGAACCTAACATACGTACCACTTCGGAGTCAACGTATTAAGGTTTAAGGTGAGCGCATGGGAGAGGAAAAAACCTGGGCTAGGAGAAACTTCCCTATCCCTAGTTTGAACACGCAAAGATCATGTGAACAGAAGTCAATTTTGTCTCTAGTTTATATATTTGGCAAAACTGCTATATCGCATTTATGTGAGATGTTTCTTGGCCGAGTGGTTCAGAAAAGACGATCCATGTCATATGTTAATTGCATGTGTATTTGAATAAACTACCCAAATATGCTAATGGACATTGTCAGCTCGTGAATATGTTCTATACGTTGAATAAATAAAAATCTTATGTTAGAATTTGAAACCTTATATTATCAGTTCATTCAATTATCTTCAATTTCGTTCAATTTTATTAGCCCTGGCAGAGCATATGTTATCCTTGTAACCTTGTCAGCCCTCACTTCCAGGTACGGTATGGCTCCGCTGACGCTATTGTTGGCTGTTGTTGATGTCAGCAACGCAGAATATCAGCGTCGGGTGTACGCAATTTACGTTGAATTTAAGGTGGTGCAAATTGCCTTTGTCCTATGAAATATCTGGGCATTACCTGCCTCCCGGTTGCACGACCAGGATCTGCTGTGCTATAATTAATGGCTCTAGAAGTCCTTGACCCCGATTTTAGACAAACCCCTGTACTTAGTCAATGAGTTCTTATATGATCATCTTGGTCTTGAAATTATTTGTGTTGATTTAGTAGAAGAAATATCTAACTAGTGAGTGCCGTCTGTACGTATACAAATATCACGATGAAAGTTTCTACTAAAAAATCGTATCTGGATTTGTTGGTCGTTACAGAACTGTGATGCGAGAACGTTGGTGAAACCATGGTCATTTTAGTTGAATTTCTCATTTTTAATGTAAAGTAGTTTAGTTAAATGGGTCTATGATCCAACAGAACGTATTTTCATTGTCAGTACTTGAACATATTCCATAACTGGATTAAATAAAAATAAAATTTGAAAGCTACATCATACAGTCATTATTTTCTATAGATCTATGATCATCTGTTTCCTCTATAATTTACCCACTGCAAAGTTTAGGTAAGAATGGCTTTATGCTTTTTGTGCTCGCTCAATTGCAAGCCATACCAGTCGTACGTCTCTTTTTTTGTCTCTTTATAATATGATCATGAAGAATATTATTGGTTTAGACAACTCAGTAACAAAATATTTCATCTCTAGGTCTAATTAAATGTAACCAAGTTGATTTTAGATAAAAACATACCTAATCCCTCCCCGCCTCTCCTAATCCTTTGCTTTAATAAGGATCATATGAAACTCTTGATGAGAGGAGTAAATATTAGGGGTACCGGAAAGTCCTGTCCTTTTCATTAACCAAACTTGATGGAATCAAAGAGGTGTTGTTCACTTTAAGTCATTGGAGCAAAGAAAAACTGTGACTGCAGACCTTTACTGTCAGCAACTGGAACGGATCAATGCATCGTTGCGTAAAATATGTTCTGCTCTAGTAAACAGGAAAGGACTCATTTTGTAACACAATAACGCTAGATCCCATTCTGCCAAACAAACTCAAGAAAAATAAAATCCTTAGGTTAGGAAGTTCTTCCTTACCCGCCATAATCGTCAGACCTTGCACCATTAGATTTTCATTTATTTCGTTCTGTAGAGCATTTCATCAGCGGAAAAAGATTCACAAATGTTCACTAGGATGAAGCAGAGTTTAATTCCTTTATTTCTTCCAGAGATGTTAATTTTTTGAAAGGGGAATTAGAAAGCTCCCAAGTAGATGGACAAAGGTTATATCTAATAATGGTCACTATTTTGTTGGGTAAAAAAAATTTTTCAGTAATATTTCTTTCAATTATTCCTAATAAAAATCAGGACAGAACTTTCCTGTATCCCTAATAGTATTGCCCACAGAATAGCAGTTAAATGTCTCTCTCTCTCTCTCTCTTGGCGTCCGCATGAAATGTCATAGGAGAGGGCTGACTGCCAAGGAAAAAAAATTAAAATGAACATTGACAGTGCAGAAGCTTGATTATTATTAGTCATAAAAAACTTGTAATTTTAAGTTTCAACCATTTTTGTCTGTTGGGCTTCTTATCTTTACTGATTTGATTTATTTATTCTCACATAAATATTCTAAACGATGTTTGTCACCAATATTTAGCACATAGCACACAAAAGAAAAATAATTCACGAAAATTCCATTGTTTTTTCCAAACCATGTTGTCACTTCCCTGCCTTCAAACATCTCAGGGTCCGTTTTTGTAGCTTATGTTACTTGAGCGTTTTTTATGTAATTGTATTATTCATGATTATTAATTATTAGGTTTCTGATGTGTTCCATTTCATCGTACTGAGTTATGTTAACGTAAACAAAATATCTCTGTGTGAAGTAGATATTTCAGAATATTTATTGTCTGAATGGTGGTGAATACTAGAAAAACGCACTTTAACATTCTCACATCCATTTTGGAGAAGGCCGGACGAGCGTTTGCACAGCGCAGAACAAAGAAACTTCATAATTCAATGTTTTGCTCTAAAAACTAAGTCACAGCACGCTATATTGCGTGTTGTTTCGTACGTTTTGTTCCCATTGCAGCTGCGTGCTGATGTCTAACTCTCTAATTCTGGCCCTGAGTGAGCCTTTTATGTCTTTAGTGCAGCTGCTGAGAACTGCTGGACAGTTCATCGTTTAAGTTTCTGGTATCGTATAAACTGATAACCAAAAAAAATGAATGACAGGAATTGTTCATTCAACCTCGCTTTGATAGACTTGGATAAATTTTAGTAGCTAAAATTTCCAAACATAGCACGAAGTTTTAGTGTCAATTTATAGCTCTTAGGTTCATAGGATTGTTCGGTATTTCCTTTGAAGCTCTCGTAGTCGAGATTCCTTGGAGAATTTTGGTAGCCGTACCATTTGTTTTTCAATTTTTGTTGCATTTTATTTTCATGTTTCTGCTGCTATGAAACATTATTTCGAGCATCGACCATCCCTGCATTGACGTGGCCGGTTTTATTTACTCTTTATTATTTCATTCATTTCTATTTCGAGATCATCTCTTTCCCGGACCCCTGCTTTGTCCTTTCAATCACTTTCAGTCAAAAGTAACATAAATAGCTGTCGAGGAACTATAATTTTCCAGTTCTAATGACTTAACAAAATATCACTCTTTTTCACCTGTTACTACATTTTCTCCTTTCCTTCTGTTCTGTTATGAGCCTTCATTGCGTAGGATCTGAGAAAAACATTTCCCTTTACGGCTTTGTGTGTCCGTCGACTGGATTTCGCTTTGTGCACACCGATTTATACTCTGTGGTCAGGTGTGCTATGTGGTTGTCTTAGTTCATATGTTGACAGTAATAAACGGTGATTGAGAGAGTTGCTCTGTAATTTCATGCGTTCTTATTCAGTTCAGTGCCTGCCTGGTTCCTGGATACTGAAGTCATAATTTTACCTCAAAGATTCATTGTGATATAAGAGTTTACTAGTATTTCGTACGGTATGAGATAAAAGAAATTAAGAATTAAATCAGTAATCGTGATTTTTTTATTCCATTCTTCAGTGTAATATATTGTTTAATCACATTTCTGATGTGCATAAAAAGTACCTAATGTATTCTTCAATATTACAAAGATTCTTGTCAAACGCTGTTATGTCTTTTAATATTGACTTATTTTACCCATATGATCGAAGGATCACTGGCACTTTTAGTTTCCTGTAATATGTTATTTTCTGAGTGGTGTCGTCAGATTGAAGTGATAAATAAAACCATTTTCTCGGTCGTGACCCTTTAGTTGAGCTCGTCTGTGGTATTTCCATGATCTAGCTATTATTAATTTCACAATAGATCTAGTGTTAGTAGGTGGGCGTATCTGCATACCGAATGAATAATAAACCGATGAGAAAGAGTGAATACTTTCATTCAACTCATTAATTATACCTTAAAACATAATTGTTTCATTGTGTACTGCACACTTGTGCTTCTACTGTAATTATTTAATTGCAGCATAAACGGATTGCCAATTTCGTCCGTTTGGTCGTTGCCGCTTGCTGGCAGTCGCACGGCTTGATTAGTTCTTATTTCAAGCCTCACTCCTTCATGTACCTACCAATCAGCTTTACATCAAGCGTATCACTTTAAATATCTCACTAAATACCCCAACCCGCACTTCCTTGTATATCATGCGTCTACCAATCAGCTTTATATCAAGCCTATCACCTAGAATGTCTCACTAAATCATCTATCCATCTATTGTTCTTTCTATTTTTAGCACACAACCTACAGCGTTGTGACCTTAAAATAACGCTTGTTAATACTTCTGAGAGGTAATGGTTCTAGTGACAGTTTTATGGGTGGGCTCCTAGCTTCATTCTCATTGCAAGTGGAGGCAATTATGAACGAAATTTATTAGCCGTTTCAATGGAGAAGCAAAACTTTGCCTCATAATATTTCTTAGCAAATGAGCTCAACTGTTCAGCACTTCCCGCAAACTCACAAAAGAAAAATGTGTCTATTGATGTCTTTGTCCCATTTCAGTCGTAACTCCTTTAGCACGTTGACTCCGAAGTGGTACGTATGTGTACCACTGAGGTTAGGTTCTGTAATTTTTTCAGATCCTTCTAGTGACTATGCGCACAAAGTGAAGTTTTACACCAATCAGGCAATCGGAGGCAACGTGTTAACACACTTGTAAAATGCGAAAGTATGTCTTTTTAATTTTATGCTTTGCAGTTTGGAATTGCTTATGCACTGCACGTTGTTAGAAATATATATTTCTCGTTATAACACGTTATTTCATAGCGGTTCTGTGAAATCTATTGAACCTTAACCCATTCCAAGCGGTAGGATGCTTGCTAAAATCTGCAAAAATTGTAATCGTCTATATATAGTCATCACCGCTGTTAGCGACTGTCAGTTTGAAGCATTATATTTAGTGTCTCCGCTAAATAAAAGAGCAGGCTTCTGACTATATATAGTCGCTGCCGCTTAATAAGACTGTTCAATTTGATATAAATATTTCAAATATATAAGGAAGAAACATCAATATCACTTATATTTTATTCCGCATGATTCTTGACACAAAATGACAAGAAAATATTTCATTGTGTTTAGATATTAATTAGAATAAGTTCACTTTTTTACTAGTAACTTGAGTGTTTATCTAGTCAGTCAGGCACAAATACATATTCCAGTTATGCAAAAATATATCGTTCAGCTATAAAAATAGAACTTTTTTATCAAATGTGAAATGAAACTCTTAAATCGAGCACATAAGAATCTGAAAGAAATGCTACAGACATCACTAAATTAAATCTAATAAGAAAAAATATATCTATATATTCCATTCTATATCATCTAGAAATTCATCTTCAGGGTCAACTTCGTCTAAGAACTGCAATAATCTACTGACATCACCGTCATCATCTTAGTTTAGTTTTCTTTTATGAGAAGACGTGGTCAAAAATATGGGTGTATTATCTGTAAAAAAGATATAACATATTGGTGAACACACTAAATGTAAGTGATTTGAAGATCACGAAATGTACGGAAATAAAAGCATTTCGAAACAGTGGCAGCGAAGCAAGAGAAGTAGCACGTGCACTGATCATCTTGACCCGCTGCCACGCGCCAATCCTCGTCATTTCACTTGACACTGGCAATGATTGCTCTAATTGACAATGAAATAGCAGTAAAATATACCAGATGCCTCTATTTTAGACAAAATCTATGTATCGTAGCAGCCGCTAAACTGTAACATCAAAAACAAGGTAGTAACTATATCCAGACGCTCCGCTGAATGGGATCATTCATGGATCTATAGATAATGGTTCCGCCGCTTGGAATGGGTTAATAGATTTCACGGAACCGCTGTTCAGGTTGCGGATGCAATAGATACCCACGCGATGCAAATGTTCTGTACTACACATTTTCAATTACTCGGTTACGTTATTATAGATTCTTATTTGCCTATTGGTTAGTAAATAATTTTTTTTATAAATCATTGTATGTGTAAAAATCTGTTGAAACTCTTGTATAGCTAATATAGAGATACAAGTGCAGTATGGTGCCCTCATTGCGTCTGTCTTTCAAGAAATTGCCAGGTGTTAATATAGCAAGGGAATTTTTTTTATCAGGTAACTAGGAATTTGAGTCTAAGGTGGTAGTGCTTGTATCGGCTGTCAGCAAAGCAATGCATCCTAGCAAACATTCAACCTGGTATCAGTAAAGCGTCATTTTTCAATTCAGTCGGACTACCAGTTCTAATGTGTGCTCGGGTTGAAGTTTTCAAGGTTATCACTATTGTCCTACAGTAAGTAGGACATTTGCTTCATCTCTAGTTTCTAAAGGATGTATGATTGACATTAGCGTATTTTTTTACTGATTCATTATTCTTCATTTCCTTTGTATCGCTTTTATAAGCTACTTCTATTGCTCATATATTTACTATTTGAATAGATTCTCTGTTTGTATTTTCATACGAAGTGTTTTTTCTTTTCTGCATTGAGCGTAGCTTCCCCAATTATTCCCTCTCTATTCGCAAACGCTAGGGAATCTACGAAGGTTCTTAACCCGTTTGTTGCGATGCGACCCACCGATGGGTCACTCAGGTTAGGTTCTGTAATTTTTTCAGATCCTTCTAGTGACTATGCGTACAAAGTGAAGTTTTACACCAATCAGGTAATCGCAACAAACGTGTTAATAACGTAAACAAAGGTGATCTTCTCTGACTGAAATCTGTGCACCGTACATCGTAGTTCCAGCGTTCGCACAAAAGATATTTGCGGTGTTTCAATTTCAAATTGAGTGTAATTGGACTTCCGGAGAGGGTTTTCACTGCAAAACAATTGTCAGTCTTGAATTATAGTTTCAGCTATATGGTTTGTGTTAGCTTTCTTTCACATTTTTCGCAGAGAATGTGAAAAATGAGTGTAGTGTTTCTTGCTGTTAAGATAAACTGCTTGGTCACCTTTGATAGGGTAAGTGCATTGTCAAACAGTGAGACTTTTATTGTAGTCATAAAATTAAAAAATGTACAATTACTAGATATGTTTTAGTTATTGTGTTGACACAAACAATTATTCAAAGTCAGCCTAAAATATCATTAAATGACATTTCTCTATCTAATGGTTGAATTATAAAAGTTTATCCTTATAGCTTAACTATGGAACAAAAAATTCCTATTGTAACGAACAACTTCCTCAAGATTACGTAACATTAATAGTGCTCGTTGATTCCAACATTCATCACCTAGGAAAGTCGTCCATGTGTGTTTTGTAGGGATGCCTTTGTATACTTGTTCTGTGCTCACCTTTGATATCGTGTTTTCCTTCGTAATGGTAATAGATTATCATGAACATTATCGAATATATGAAAAAAGTGATTATCTTTTAAGTGAGAACTTTTTGTAATATGAGCTTCAAATCTCTAAGCATTATTTGAACACAAACTTGGGATTTTTAATTATAATCAAGTAAATTATTCTATGTTCCGTTGATTTTAGGCTTTCATTTTAATTTTTCTGCATATTCCGTGAGGGAAGAATTAAAATTTTCTATACTTGTCATTGTCAGTGAATTTTCTTTTTTATTACGAATCGTGCACGAGATGATAATATAATATATGGAATAAAGTACTTACTCCTCATTATTGAAGTATTCGGAAGCCCAGTTTTATAATTTTATTACTTGGATTTGGTCATACTGACTTACCTGCAAGGTGTGGTACAAGCTGTGAAATATTTTAGTATGCATGATTTTAATTTGTAAAAAAAAGCAGACGTTAGATTTACTATGTACTTCATGTCTCTCAGACATGTGCTATTGTAGTGTCGCAAACGCACGAGATATTTCCTTGACCATATATTGTATTGTAAGTATCGCAAACGAGTAATATATTCAAAGTCTTGAAGATGAGATTGCCTTGAAAGTAAAAGCATCAATAGAATTGATGAGAGCAAAGTTTTTTCAGCGCGATCCGTGGATAGACAAAGGCGGTTGCATTCTAGCTGTCCAGGCGAGTTCTTTCTTCCCTCAAAATTTTCTTTTCTTGTGCGTTATTTCTGCTCCTGTTGAACTTAACTGACAGTGGTATGAGAACTTCTCATTAATCAGCCATGCGAGAGACGTAATTACTCTTATATCCCTAGTCACTTGCTCTACTTGAACTTGCTGCGTACTGCTGACGACCTGTTGACATGATACGTGTTTTGCACTGTCACACTTTTGAAATAAATATAACTGTGACAAAATTCTACATTGCTTTCGCCTTTCAAGTCTCACACGTTTCTTCCACAAATTTGATGCTTCCTCTTTCGTGTTAGTGTTCTATATTATCAAAAGCTATCAAAAAATTGAGGAAAAGTGTACAAAATTTATAGTTGCCTCGATTGGAAATGGCTGGCGGTTTTGAACATAAATTTTCTTGTGGAATTTCATCAGAAGCTCTGGTCACATTTTTAATTTTACTTAATAGTCTTCAAATCTTTCTTTAATGAGGCCCGCAGCCAGAGCCATCTTAGCGTTAATTTTCAGCCAAGTTTCCGCAAACAACTAAATTTTCCTGGACTTTTTAGAAAACTTTAACAGGCTATTGATCGGGTCTAATATAGAGTGCGTCGTTCATCTCCGCAAGCGTTAATAATACCAATTTTAAGTAAAATTGTATCGTTCCTTCATCAGCATAAATATTCAAATTGTATTCAGAACAACTAAATTTCATTTAAGTTTTGAGAGATCGACCGTGAGTTTCTAGTAGGTATTTCATGAGGTCAAAAATATTCAATCTACGAAAACGACCAAGGGCCCACGGGAGAGCTGAAGTTTTTAGCAGGTTGAAATGCACAGTTTTCATCAAAATTCTTAAATCAGGGATGCATATCACGCACAATACTAATATGATACTAATACGGCCCGCGGAGTCAACATCGTACAGATGCACACACTTATTATTGATAACGAAACTACGATCTGATGCTTCTCTGTTCATTCCAGTGCTTAAATTTACTGCGTCTCTACAAACAGTTTAGTTTGAATCCACAAGATATCGGTTCCTATCTCACAACCGTAACATTTTTTTATTCAAGAAACAGTCAGTTTTTGAAATATGAAATGTCACCTTGAAATCCTTGATCAACAAAATATATTTTAATATGGTGTAGGTCCACTTTTTGCGGCAATTACAGCCTCAATTCTCCGAGTTATTGATTCACAGAAATTGTGAATTGTTTCCAAAGGAATTTTAGTCCATTCTTTAGTTAAAACATCCTCCACTTCTTTTAAAGACTATGGCGGCGGAAATCGACTTCTTCCTTGAATCTCTAAAATCGACCATAAATACTCAATTATGTTAACACGTTTGTTGCGATGCGACCCACCGGTGGGCCACTTAGGTTAGGTTCTGTAATTTTTTCAGATCCTTCTAGTGACTATGCGCACAAAGTGAAGTTTTACACCAATCAAGCAATCGCAACAAACGTGTTAAGGTCTGAGGATTGGGGTGGCCAGATGGGATGCTGAACTTCATTAGAATGTTCCTCGTGCCATTCTTTAACAATTCTAACTGTATGGATTGAGGTATTATCATCTTGAAAGATGGCGTTCCCCTCCGGAAACAGTTCTTGAACCATAGGATGAACTTGGTTACCAAAAATTCCTAAAAAGTCTCAGCTGTTAATTCTTCCATGAAGAGAAATCATTGGCCCGGCGGATTTCCAAGAAATAGTACCTCAGATCATCACAGAACCCCCGCCATGTTTTACGGTTGGAAGAAGGCAGTCTGGATTAAGTGTTTCTTATGGCTGTCTCCAAACGTACACTCGGCCAAAGGTCGGAAATAAGGTAAACGATGATTCGTCAGAGAAAATCACACTTTTCCACTGCACGAGGGACCAATTCTGGAGATTTCTACACCACTCAAAACGCTTTGAAACATTTGTCTCTGAGAGCTGAGGTTTTCTAATTGCAGCTCTTCCGTAGAATCCAAATTTGTGCAGCTCCCGACGAACAGTTTTTGTGGAAACTTGGTTCTCATTGAACTCTGCAGTGATTTTAGCAGCCGTGGTATTGCGATCCACCCTAACAATTCGATTTAGAATCCGACGGTCTCTCTTAGAAACTTCGCCTTTCGGCCAGACCTATGCTTTGCTGAGGACGTTTTTCCTTCTCTTTCAAAGGCAGTCATTATTTTTGAGACAGTACCTCTTCAAACGCCAAGCATTTGGGCAGTTTCTGTTACACTATCGCCTGCCATACGAGCACCAACAATTTGACCTCTAAAAGTTCGAGAGGTCTGCCATTTTTTATAAATTGTAATCAACTTTTTTAAAATATCTATAAAAGACAGTTATTTCAAATAAACATATCAAAGAGCAAAAATAATAAAAAAAACATTAAAATATGTCAAGTTTTGATTGTTTAATACATGTTCTTAGATTATGAAGCCAAAATGTTAGGCTTTTCCATTATTTTGTTCAACCCCTGTATTTGCAGTTATGAAATAGAACATGCATGAACTTTCCATTCAGGTCGCTATAATGTAAACAATTTATGTACAATTCATTTTAATTGCCAAAATAACAGTTGAGAGGCCCTCGCCGTTTCTCAAAGGTCATTTAAACTCTATTTGTCAATTCGATGACCTTGAAATTATAATTTCAGTGCTTATGAATTATTTTCAAAACGTTATATGATATTTAATATAGTTTAGACTTTCGAAAAGAAATATTACTGATCGTTCAAGATTGAGTTGAGCTAAATACTTGTTAGTATTTGACGTGTGTGGTCTACTTGTATTGTTACACCTCCCGAATGTGGGTGATCACTATTTACATTCAGCTCCTGCCTTTGAGCTTCTTGCTGAATGATGCAAGACTCTTGTTCCTGCTTTATTAGGTAAACGATTAACTAGAAATTTTATCTTGCAAACAACTCACACAATTGTTAAACGGTTGTCAACTTTTATTGTCTGTATTACGACCTGACGTTTGTATTCGGTGATGTACCTGGTGTTCTCTAGTGCTTTAGAAAAAAGTATCTAAGCTTTTTCTATCGAATTTTCCTTAACAGCAAAAGTAAGAACATTGTTTTTGATTTGTGAAATATTTTGATCGCATAGTTTAATGACGGCACTAAATTTCATTTTGTGATTCTGGAATTTTGAAGGCAGTAATTTTTTGACCATTTTTTATGGATACATATTATACCTTTAATTATCTTCACTAATTATATTTTTGTTGGAAAAGTTCATAAAAACACGACGTACCATATACCACCGTAAGAGACAAAGATCCTGTCAATGATGAAACCGACTTTCGTAAGCCTGCCTCGAACAATCGGTGATGCGCGGTTGAAGGATAAACTTGCCTACAAGTGTTCAGTAGCAGGTGTGCTCTGTAGTAGGTGTACAGGCAAAGCTACTCAGAAATTCATTGATGTTAACATCGTCTTGACGCATGTTTTGACTCGGAGATATTATTATTGATCCATCATAGGTCCAACTTCCATTTCTCTAATGAAACTTTCCATTTTATCTGTAAAGTATAGGAAAAACAACAGCGAATGCGCAGACAAATCTCAGTAATCATTAAGGACCACTTAAGCGTGATGGAATAATCGAAACCGACGGCACTTTTAGACGGCATTAGACGGCATGGGACTTCGGTATTGAACCAAGAATGGGCCAAACGGCTCGTTCCTATTGCCTTATTCTATTCTATTCTATTCTATCTTGTGGCACAATTATATATGTAATGTCTATGTGTACAGCAGAGCAGTACGTCGACTGAGCGACACACTCGCCTAGCGCATAGTTCCATTCCTCGTGCTGGCTGAGCAGTTTATCCTCGTGCCGCCTGAGCAGTTTATCCTCATGTTGGCTGAGCAGTTCATCCTCATGTTGGCTGAGCAGTTTATTCTCGTGCCGGCTGAACAGTTTATCCACTTGCCGGCTGAGCAGTTTATCCTCGTGCCGGCTGAGCAGTTTAT
>VCRD01000156.1:0-48559 GCA_006783055.1 Trinorchestia longiramus
GTTGGTCGATTTAACACGTGATGCATTGCACAGATTATTGCACCGTAAAATTTTTATATGTCGTTGGTGCGGCATGACTATAGCTTGAGTTAGATAAGCGGTGTTCCTGATACAGCATTATTTAACATTTTTTGCTTGACTTTCATACCAAACACCTACTAAGGTTTTCTGTTATATAGTACGACTAAGTTGCTGGCCTAGTGGTGAAGCAAGCATGTACGTTGAGATTAGTGAAGCTCACATACAGTAAAGACTCATGGGCTCTTAGATGAGTAAAAATATGGCAATCACTTTTCAAAATGTCTTATGGTGATTTCTACTTAATCCTTAACTAGCTGTTAAACCTTCAGAGGGAGGAAACTAACAAGCTTCATATTCAATAAAATCTTCATATACACCAGGTACCATCTAGACACTGAGAAAATATTAGTGTTACAGGGCTAGAGGAAAAAACTTATAAATCAATGGCAATTTCCAATCCTGAAATTACCATTCATTTGAAATTTCCTGTTCCTGAAAGTAGCTACTTCGATTGACACGAACCCAGTCATTGAAAAAATGAGAGAATAAATTATCTATACTTCGAAGTGAAAATAGTGTAAAGGTATTTTAGCAATAAACAAAAAAACATATACGAGTATACTTCACTATCATCGTCTGTTTTAACAATCTCAGTGGTAGAGTAAGTTAAATATTAGTTTTAAAGCCCGTGGATTTTCTTTCACACATTTTCAGGGGAACAGAGTAAGTTAAATATTAGTTTTAAAATCCGTGGATTTTTTTTACATATAGAGGCTTGTTTCCTCAAGACAAAAGGTCATAGCGTAACTGTACTTATAGCAGATGAAATACTAATAGCAGACGAAAAAAATGATTGCTAAACGATAGATGACATTTCAGTCATTAGCAATTAACACATAAGCTCATTCGAAGCTCATTGTTGTCGAGGTCTTTCCTTGATTTAATGTAATTTGTCAGTAGATCCATTTCCACTCCGTGATGTGGTGTGTGAATTCAATCTATTTCTTGTCAAGAAAAACTAACCCCTGTGATGCACACTGGTTTGGTAGATCGTTTTATTGTTGTTACACAAAAATCTATTTTCATTTGAAAATTTCATTTTTTATGCGGCATGTGTTTTTCAATGACCTCACGCACGCCACTGAATGATCAGGGACTCGCCGACTTCTTCTGCATTGTTTTTAATGGGAATTTTTATCGATCGTTGTTTCTGTAGCAGATATAATACCCTCATTCTTGTAAAACTCCATCGAGAGCTTTTAATGTGTTCCCCCATTATTAGGATATCGAGAAAATTATCCCCTTTGAGTTCATTGTACAGAATCCTTCAGAAAGTACACATTTTACACTAACTCTTCTGCTCAGTCATGAAATCAACGAAGTGATCTAGACAACAATGATTATCGTTTTCAACGGCTCTGTCTATTCTCCCAAAGTAATCAAAGTAAAGAAGGAAATTGTGAGAGACCACCTAACATTTCTCCTCATAAGTATTAGGATTGAACTTTATTGGCCTCCTCAATACTTTTCTATACTCCTCACTGGTCTTTTCAGGATGACTCAAGGGTCTTCATCAACTCTAATTAACTAACACACACATACACCTCTTCACACCTTACCCTTCTAGTAAACGATCTTAGAGTTACAGTTCCCAAGCTGTGAGCTTTTGCACCTTTTTTCTACACATAAACACTTCCTGAACTCGCTAAAACAAGTATCTCTGAGCAGCTGTATTTAACTCGTCATGATTAAGACAGTTAGATCATTAAGTTGTCGGTAACTGCTAACACCTCAGAACCAATACGTCGTGACTAGCTCCATGTCAAGTTGGAGATTGTTTCCCATAGTCTATGAATTTTATTAAAACTAGTGCAATGCCCGTTAATAATTTTTTCCCAAACGAATCAGTTTTCGGCTTGGGAAAAGAATCAGTTTTCTATCGGACGAACAACGTCTTTCTTGCTGTCGAAGTCTTGCTGCTTCTCTCTTACGATTGGACACGTTTCTATCCATGTTGGCCTTTTTTGCCGGAATTTTATTCTGAAATATCCTCTATTATCCCTTTGAAGCTTTTCAAGAAAATCACAATTCCGAAAACAATAACTCAATTTCCAAAATCTTTGGCCTTATACTAAGTGGTAGCCAGGTTACTGGTTAAGCTAATTTAAAACATTTCTTTTCGCATTATCAGTTAAAAGAGAGCGTCCACTTAAGGTTATTATCCTAGCATGCATTTCGGTGTCTCAATTTCTCGCAGCAGTGTACTCGTGCCAACAAAAATGATGGCAAAAAATATTTATAAATCTTTCTTGAGATAATCTTTCTCTCGCTCTTCTTTTTCGCTCTCGATTCAGTCTTTTTTTCGTTCCAGTGGAGTTTCCATGCTTGAGCTTATTTCGAATGTAACTTATTTTTCTTGTGACAGTAATAAACACAGAATACAGTATTTTTGAGCCGCAATATACCGCCGAACTCGGTATCCACGATACGGACTCGAGAAGGGGTCACACGGACGGACGGACGGACGGGGCTCTTATTATTATAGTGATTATTGTATCTAAAACTTATTTTTTCAACTGTGCCCTTGTACATATGGAAAATACAAGGTGGGCCAAAAAGGACGCCCCATTAAAGAACTTTTATAACTCAAACACTATTTGGGATAGAACATAAAACTTTATGTGAAAACATTTATTAGATTTATAAATTTTATTTATGAATAACATTTAATTATGTAGCCTAGATACACAACTGCATATAGGTTAACAGTACAAGAATATTAGACTCTATTTGTCAGCAATGCATTCTGAAGAAACACAGATCGCTTTCGTCAAGCAATTTTATGAAAATGGATCATCTTCTGTGAGAGCACGGAGAGCTTTCACAGTTACTTTTGGAATGGATCTTCAAACTGATCGCAAAACACAGAGAAGATGGATAACAACATTTGAAAGCACTGGTTCGTTATCGAACAATAAACACTCTGGTCGAAACCGCTGTATTCGAAATGAAATAAACATTGATAGAGTGCAGCTAAGTCTTCATGTGGATGAGACGCTCTCAACAAGAAAACGTTCACCACAACCGAACTTCAGTAGATCATCGCTGAGAAGAATTTGAAAAACGACTATAAATTATTTCCTTCCAAATTACGACTCACCCAACAATTAAATGATACAGACTATGCATCAAGGTTGCAATTTTCACGTAAAATGTTGAATCTCGTAAGAGATAACACTGATGTCCTTAAAAAATTAATAATGAGCGACGAGTCCCATTTCCACCTCTCAGGTTATGTGTTATCAAACAAAATTGTCGTACTTGGGCGGAGCAACAACCTAAACAATTTGTTGACAAACCTTTGCATTTGCAGAAAGTTACTGTCTGGTGTGGTGTGATGGCTGATAAAATTATTAGGTCATATTTGTACGAAAACGATATGGGTAATGCTGTGACCGTCACTGGAGAAAGATATCGAAACATGATCAGTACTTTCCTTGAACCTCAACTTGAAGCAAGACATCTGAGAAACATCTGGTATCAACAAGATGGCGCCACGAGTCACACTGAGAGAAAAACAATAATTCTTTTAAATCGCTTGTTTCCGCAAAAATTGATCTCTTGTCATGGCGATGTTAACTGGCCGCCTAGATCTCCGGACGTTACCATACCCGACTTTTATCTATCGGTATACCTTAAAGGAAAAGTGTACATTAATAACCCTACTACAATCGCTCAATTAAAAAAACATCCAAGAGGAAATCAGGCAAATTAACGGCAACACATTAACGAAGGTTTCAGAAATTTTTGAAAAAGGTTAGAAATGTGCTGTCACGAAAACGGTGGTCAATTAACAGAGATTGTTTTCCACAGTTAAATATTATTTTTTAGTCAAATTCACAAATCTTATAAATATTTTGACAAAGCTGTATGTTCTATCCCAAATAGTTTTTGAGTTATAAAAGTTCTTTAAAGGGGCATTTCTTTTGACCCCTCTGTATAACAACAATTCCAAATTCTTTTTTATAATATATCTCCACCCCTAAGAATTAAATAAGATTTGTCATATTTTTTAGACAAAAATAGCGTATCAATAGTTTTAAATATTAGCAAGAAACACTTGAATACCCCCACACCAATCGTTTGATTTTCTACAATTGCAAAGAAACCTGAGTAAGTTGAATGCTGGTTTTAAAACTCGTAGAGTTTCCTGATGTAGAAATCAACTTGTTTTTCAGTGCACTGCTACGTACATGGTATTTTTTGATTTCGAAAATGATAACTCGATTGGCTTTATAGAAACTTATAAGAACACTTTTCAGTATGAAGGAGATGACACTTTTATCTTCATATTATCTTCAAATACTCACGTCTTTAAAAGCAGAATTCAGTGTTTATTCTGTCTTGTTCATTGATGATGACAGCGAGTTGCTGTTCTCGTGTCCGTGGTAAATAGAGGAATTGAATTAGTAACTCGAGTTCCACTTCACAATATGAAATGCACAACAACATTCTCAACATCCAGCAAGACAACTTCTAATGTCATTAAGTAGCTAGAATGCACACAGACAAAAAGAGCGCCACAAGAGACGTTTCCCTTCTCTTTCAAGCAACAATGATAATCTCAGATTAATATTCATTTGCTAGCTTCTGTGCAGCGACTGCTAAGGAAAGCTGCTTATTAAATACAATAACTACAAATACAGAATGTATTTCACGGTCATATTTAGCATGTAACTCAAGTGTGTCCGTCGTGTAACGGCTGTACACTTCGGGCTGTAAAATCTAAATCTTAAATTACTTCAAAATATTATTGTTATAATTTCAACCATAGGATGCTTCTATAGTATCAAAGTATTTATACGTGTGCTATTATAGTAAGGGGTTCATTAATTTTTATTTTTTCAATTCGTATGCAGCATGTACATGCGCAGAAACACATGCATGCATAAATGTCAAGATCACTTTTCTTTGTGCTAAATCTGAAATCTCTAAATGTAGTTAAAATCTGTTCGGAACTGTTGCGAGCCAGTGAACCTCAGAACTGTCGATGCTCTAATAATACCCAGTGCACGAACAGGTCGCACAGTTATAATTACAGTTATAATTACAGTTATAATTGCAGTTATAATTGTAGGACCATAAATGACGGAGTTCTACCATGTCGTTAAAAATAAGAAAACTGAGCAATGATGCAGAGTATGGACTTCATTTACAGCAGAACAAAAATACAAAATCGTCAACTACCACAACTTCAATGTTTTGTATTCGTGTGTAACTAATTTCACACCGCGTTTCCATGAGTCATCATTCATCCAAGAGATGAAACCGTATTGATTGACTCTTAGAGTGCAAATTCGTGAAATAGTACAGATTGTTTGCAATTAATATTCTTGTTTAATGGGATTCTTGCCCTTTTTCATGTACTTAAGCTTTAAAAATATTCTTAGCAATTTTTATCAAAGTGTTTTGCATTTTTGAAGAAAATTGGTTGAAAGTTAAGCATAGGCTCGAAATGCCAAGATGACTCTACTTTTTGGAAATTTTTCTCTGTAATGATAAGGACAAACCTGCGTAAAAATGAAGGTACACTAAATTGGATAATATAAGACATAAATGACAGACATACTTTTTATCAATATTTTAACCAGAACTCAAATTTTTTCAAACATGCTTTGCTAGTCTTCTTGATTTTGGAAGATGCTAGAAAAAATGAAGATACAAATGACTCAGAGCTACAAAAGAAAATATAGGTACATTTTTTCTTTCATTCTAATTTCGAATGATTTCAAAATTACATAAAAATCAGAAAAAAATAAACATAGAAAAAAGAATGTTCTATAATACAGCTCGAAATAGTGTGCCTTTAATTTCAAATGAATGATTCATATCCTTTTCATTCCTGCAACTGTATCATACAAAAAATAAAAAATATAGAATAATTATGATACATAATTCATCCTTCATAGTGAAAGGAAATTAGGAAATATAATCAAACCAATAGAAACTGATGAAGATAATGACTACATTACAAGTATTAAACAGAAAACTTAAAATCCCTGCCGAAAGAAATATTTCAGTTTCCCAAACAGTTCGACAGCACAGGAATCATTGCAGGTGTCTCAGGAAACCAGCTCCACCTGAAGAGTTAGTCGCATAAAAACACAAAAATCGAGGTCTCCCTAAGTGCAGTCTGTGAAGCTGTCTAACTTTTCCCCAGACTTGGGTCAGGAAAGAACTCTGAGTTCGTTTTTTAACAAAAAGGTGAAAGAATTTTTTGAGCTGGTACACCTTTCATGCTCTGAAAAACTCGTCAGTTTAATTGATGGTAACTGTCGGAGAGACGCATCACTCAAAATAATTCCGCAGCTTTCACTCCAAATATTTTCTTTTTCCTGACAGTGACTACGAACGCAGCTCGTTTCAAATTGAAGTTCGCTCTCGTTTCTAAATTTAATCTCATGACATTCTGGGCTGATTGGATCCTCAGTAATGGATGCATAGACACACAAATCAGGTTAAATATTCATACCGATTTTATAATCCCGCATGACTTTAGGAATAGAAATCAGTTAGTGAATTCTTCGACATTCAACAACGCTGTTAGAAAGGAAACAATACTCGAAAATGAAAGCCAAATTAGGGAAGAAAATTAAGATATCAGAAATGTGATAAAAATGATGAAAACCATTCTAAAAGAAGAACCAGTTCCGTAGAAGAGAATAATGAACGATTAATTGAACGCCGGTATATTTATGAATACAAGTACCAGTGAAGAAATAAATGATTCTGTAGAGTATAAGTTAGTTAATATTTAGTTTCTGTGTGAAATCTAAATCGTTCTCGAATTTATGTCAAAATAGTATACCTGTAAATACATATAAAAATCAGCACCGATAATTATCTCTCGTTTTGCTCAGTCGAAAAATGATTCTCAACATACAGGGTATCTATTAAGTCTATGGAATTATGTTGAAGGTAGCGTATGTCAAACAAAAATGGGCGATGGTGGGTGCAGAATAAACACTGCTCATAGTTCGAGTACAGCGAAAAAGGCAAAAAATCGGGAAGCGTATTCCCATATAGAAATGTATTAAATAAAATAAATAACTTCATCGAATTCTTATTTTACCATAATTTTATATGTGTATCTTCTCCGCTACTTTTGTAATAAATTTGTGAAATTCTTCATTAAGGTAGTTGCATACATTTTATCTTGATGCCCCATTTGCATTTCTACTGGAAAATAGCCATTAATTAGTTCAGGAGTAATCATTTTAAGCTGTCGTGCCTTTGCCACATAAATAACTTTGTTCTAGAATAAAATCTACTTTTGTTACGGCTTCAATCATCACTTTAAAAAGAAAAGATTCCCTTACATGCTCTCAGTACTAACAGCCAGGTACCAAAAATTTTATACGCCCGTTAATCTGAATTCATTGAAGTATAAAGTCTTGGTCGAAAACGTTCATTTTTAGATCAGCGCTACCACAAGTTTTAAGCCCTGACTGAACAGTCCAGCAATCCCTGAGTCGTGCTATATTTTGTCGTTGTGTCCACTTTATGATGCAGATGAAAAATGTGTGTAGCTCGAACACGACTCTTACGGTAGTTGGGCATTTGGTGGACGACAGCAGGGATATGAAAGATATTTCATGGTTTTTATCTGACCCCTGGAATTTTAAAACCTGTTGTAGGATTCAGAATTTATAGTGCCAAACGTAACTCGACTTAGTTTTCCCATTGTTCTAAAGATGAATTTACCTGAGGAGTCTTTAGTATTAATTTATTGTTTAACTCTTTGAACTGTCCAACTTCATCAATTCTTTACCCACGTCTTTCGCTGCCCTCCACCATAAAATGTAAATGGAAGCCTAAATTTCATATTAACTAATTATTTCAGCGTAGAATTAATTAAAAATCACATTCCCCGACTCTATCACGGTTTCAGAGTAGATTTCTTGGTGTACATAGCCTGGTGAACCACATGAACTGCTATTTTTCTTCACACCAGAGAGTTTGCCGTGTCTGAGAGAATACAACCTCAAGAATGGGCTTCCAGTTCACTCGCTTGCAAGGCTTTGTTGCCCACATCAAGATAAGTTTGCTACACTCAACCTCTTCAATAACCTGCGGTGTTGAAACAAGCATGAACCCAATACAAGAACTCATACCCACGTTTGTGAGTCAGTCTCTTGGTTGCTATCATCTTTATCCATTAGGCCAGTACAGACTTCATACGTGCTGAAATTCATACTAAAAAAATCCTAAATATTAAAACCTTAATGCACCAGCTAGCAATTCTGGTCTATTTCTTCTGAATTTTTAACGGATGTGGACTGAAAGTTGTGCTTAATGTTAGCCAATAAAAAAAATTATCCGATTTAAGGTGGGGACATGGCACACAAATTGAAGTGATGAGTGTTTTCCGAAGACAGATCGAACATTGGCGTGTCTAGAACCTGTGAGCACCGTGGCACGAGAGCAAGTGCAATCGATGATGTATAACACGCAGAGCAGAGAAGTAACAATTACACGAAGAACGTCACTTCTGTTACTTTAAAATACACTAAATTCTAGGAAATCCTTTAGGATGGATCCTTCTAGCTTGGATCGAATTCATTGAAAAGCAAGCAATCGACAAACGTAGATAAAATACCATCATCTGAGGTTATTATGGGTTGAGGACGGTGATCAGTCAGGCAGAGTGGCCACTCTTGACGCCCGCCCGACAAATGGCACTGCGACGCACGCTTCTGGAGTTCCAGGGAACATGAGCAACTCTCAGCTAAATGTATCGACTTGAGCGTCGCCTGGCAGCCTAAATAAAGCTGCTGACAGCCCAGCTCTGTGCCAGGAACAATGGATCGCTCCATGTCACGCGATTTTGACACGCCGTATTGAATCGAAGCACTGCCATAACGGAGGGGCATAGTCGCTACTAAAACGTAACGACAACGCGACTTGTCCGGCTGCTATCCACAAACGACCACGTAAAGAATTGCATTAAATCGCAACCTGGATGGTATCTAAACGACAGGTAATTGACGGTAATTCTTCATATTCATGACGTCGATGCAGAGCCAGCAGTAAAACGAACAGAAGAGGCCCTGAAGCAGAAGAACGTAACATAGCCTGCAGCGAAACACTGCGACTGAGCGTCAGCTTTATGACTGAATGTACAGGTGAAACCGCAAATCAGATGATTGTGCTCCGAAGAATGGGCCTATTGACAGATTAGTTCTATTGAATATTTTTAAAAGCCTGTGTGGTGACAGTCGTGACTTGATGGAATGCTTGCGTGTCACTGGAATGTCACATGTGAGGAAAAAAAGGCTCGCTAGCCTTTCGAGCAGAATTTCATCGAACTTCGTGAATTATGGATAGCATTGCTCGGACTTTTCCTCTGCCATGCCGTACCCAAATACCCTTCGCACTGTATTGTTAAGTTATCTTCGTGACTGTGTCCTTAAGAAATGAGCGATTTATATTTACCCTGATATTGATGGAATCATAACTTGCTAAGGTTAACCTGAAAAAGAACCAGTTGGGCCATTTTCATGAAAAATGTATAAAAATATGAGCGCACATGTACACGAAGAGAATACTTTATACGACTTGTACAGAGTCATATTTTAATCTCTTACATTTATTTTCAAGTGCTGGAACGTAATGAATGACAAAGCAATAACTGATGTCACACGGTCAACCAGCTTCATTTTAAACACTCTATCCTTGTCCAGAAGCTGGACTAACTCGTCAACTGATGGTAACTGAGTACTGCAACCAACCACCGAGTTGCAGCAAGTAAAGCTAACTTGGTTCACTGTGAAAACGACGGTGGATATATGTAGCGATAATAAACTAAGGTGCGTGTGGAACAGCAGATCAGAGAGCAGAATTCTCTCCTCACGGCATCAGATCACAGCCCGAATATCTTTTTCAAAAATTCAACTTACTATTAGACCATCAGTTAACAAAACTGCTCTTCAGATGATTTGTGACTGAATATGATCAATCAACGCAACCTCAATGAGTTATAATCGCATCAATATTCTATGAACCTAGCTTTATTGACCCTGCATGAAAACCCTCCAGCATCAAGAAGTAATCTTGCTGCATCTGAAAGATATTAAAGCAGTGGTTCCCAATCTGTGACACGCGTACCACTAGTGGTACGCGAGGGCCTTCCAGGTGGTACGCGAACACTTTCGGGGTCATGAACAATTTTTATTTTATGATATTTTACTTCACAAAATGTTTACTGCCTAACATAGGGTAATCTGGCAACAATTTGTAGTGAACAAATCTTAGTTGATTTGCGTGTTCTACTTGTACAATTATGGAAATAAAGTGATATCTGATCGAATTTAGTTTCTCTGGAACCAGGTGGTACGCGGCGACTGTACGGGACCTCCAAGTGGTACTTGATCACAAAAAGTTTAGGAACCACTGTATTAACCCTTTGCGACCAATTTCTTTTTCTAGTTTCTACGTTTAAGTTCACAAAGACCGTCTGTACACTGATGCAATGAAGCGTCAGTTCACAAAGACCGTCTGTGCACTGATGCTCATCAAACTTATTTTCATGAATAAGAAAATGAAATGTTCATATCATTGTAAGACTTCGCGCTCAGATCACGACATGAGCTACGAATCTTCGTCATCTCTCCCCTTAATTTTCCTCCGGGTCAATATTTTCGATTTCATTTCAGTACAGCAAAAAGAAACGAAGTCAGCACGAACACTAACTACAAAGCAACATTGTGGTTAATTTCTTCTCAGCTGAAACATAAATTTCACCAAGGCGTAGAGCAATGCCTCCATTCTTGTCTTCTCATAAGAAAAGTACGAATGGGTCACACGCTATCAAGTTTGAGGTGCCAGATGTATGTACAGGGTACAGCAACATAACTTCCTTTATTCAGAAGTTCCTTTCAAAAAAAGGAAGTTATGTTGCCGTACTCTCTACTTAGCTCAGCCGGGGAAACCCAAACTTGAGTAACATATTACGGCTGAGCTACCCAGCCTTCGACTCAAAAATGCAATTATATTGGACATGTACGATCATTCGCAACATAAAGAACTTTCTATGATCCATTGGAAACCGTGAGCGTCTTTTTAGTAAAATTAATATTTCATTTCTCATTGAAAAAGCGCAAGTTTATGCCAGTCTTGATAACCTACTTACGATAACGTGCTGAACTTCGTACGAGTTTCTGAGGTGCGCTAAAAAACGTCTTCTTATTACGTGCCTCAATGAATTGCTTGTCAGCAACCAAACTAAAAACACGGAAGGACATAAAAAGTAAAGCCATACAAAGTTGAGTATTAGAATAACTCCCATGAATTCCTCGTAATTAATATTAACATACAAAATGCTCACAATCACAAAACAGCTCACGATATTCGTGTATTTAATATCACCTAATAAATTGTTCACAATAATAAAAAGCTCACACTGCAATCATTTCATATTACTAATGTGAAGCGAGTTTCACACTTGGCAAACAGCAATACACATCTAACATCTTATACAAATTTTGCAGATCACAAAAAAGGGCAATTTTGAGCGCCTTAAAATACACTTAGTGAATAAACAATTACACAAAAAATAAAATGATTCACAAAGAAGTTATATAATCACATTAACTCTTTCTCTCTCAAGAGCATTCAGTAAAACACCTTTTATTATAGTCAGGGCAGCGATGCTGTCGAGCGTTCTTTTTTCCAACGTAGATAATAAAATCGATTAATAACGCAGCGATTAAAACACTATAATTTTTAATAACAATTTGTTGCAGTCTTTTATCAGAGAAGCATTGACGATCAAATGATAACGAATAATTCGAATCATATATTAATTTTGATGAAGAAATTGTAAAAAAATTGGTGTCAGGTATATTTGAACATTGTCTTTACATCGTTAATCACAACAGAAGTGTTTCAGCAGTAGCACTTTCACGTCTAAGGAGAATGAGCATTGGAAAAGTTAATACCTACGTTAAGAAGATATTTTGACGGCCATTTCTGAGTTCAAATTCAAAATTTGACTGTTGGCGCATAACAGCTCAAGTCTGGCACTTCAGTGAGCCATTTTTTCAGAGAATGTAGATGCAGCCGGAAAACATTTCATATCTCTCTATCTACTCATATCCCTCTGTCTACTCATACCCCTCTTTGTCTACTCATACCCCCTGTCTATTCATACTCCTGTCTACTCATACTCCTCCCTGTCTACTCATACCCCCCTGTCTACTCATACCCCTGTCTACTCATACCCCTGTCTACTCATACCCCCTGTCTACTCATACCCCCTGTCTACTCGTACCCCTCTGTCTACCCATGAAGTGCCCCAGCCAAAAGAGCCAGACACACCTAGCAATAACAAGAAACTTACACTAGCACGTCGTAAAGATAATATAACTGTGTTTCGCCAACTGTTAAACAGAGGCACAGCCTCGTGCAGCTGTTTGAGAAGCCACACTGGGAGTTGCATGTTACTATTGAGCAAACCGTTCACAGTTAGATACAGGTCAAAATGCACTACATCAAGTGGGATCAAAATAACATAACCATAGCTTCCAGCAGCGTAAAACAGCACTGCAAATATGACATGAGAGTTCAATCCTAAGCAAATTCATTGGTCCAGCCCACTCCAAGCAATGAAAAAATGTAGCGGATCATTTCCTATTCCTGAGGAAGCAAAAACGCTCAGTGAGTGAAAAATAACATGGAAAAGAAAGATATTTCAAATGAAAATGAAACTTGAGGTAAATTACGAAAAACGAAGGACTCCCTAGCTCCTACTCTACATCTAGCCCCACAAACTACACTGCTGACTCTATCACGGGTCGTTATCAACACCAATATGAATGCCAAAAGCCTTAATGTAATCTAATAATGATACACCCCAGCATTGCACGGCTTACTTCAAAAGCCTACCAAAAACAGCTGTTGAACGAACACGTTTTCTATGTTCCCTCACGAATACATGTTCTCGAAATTCGAATCAGGGAACCGCGAACAACGACACTTTAGGTAA
Source organism: Trinorchestia longiramus (assembly GCA_006783055.1). Lineage (NCBI taxonomy): Eukaryota > Metazoa > Arthropoda > Malacostraca > Amphipoda > Talitridae > Trinorchestia > Trinorchestia longiramus. The sequence goes on from VCRD01000156.1 coordinate 13,067, forward strand.
CAGTGTAGAACCATTTCTCTTCGATGAAGATCGATTTTTGAACGATTTTCATTTCTCTTTTTACAAACTTTGAATATTTTCCCAGCATTGTGAAGTATTTAGAGTAGTGGCTAATCAGACATGAATCTAAGAAAGCACGAGTTCAAAAAGTCCCCTGAACAAACTTCACAGTCCTGAAGGCACCAGTGGTAAGTAGCTAGTAACACAGGGGGCATATGAACTTCTGAATTATCGTCTGAAAATTTACGGTTAGATATATGAAGATTATAAGCAACAAAGCGTGAATCAGCTGCCAACTACACCCGCAAGCAAAAGTCACAGAAATCTGAAACATATTTCTTCAGATGAGCGATAGCATAAATTAAAGACAATAAGGATAACCACACATGGTAATGACGCGGCTTAGGAAGAATTTTTTCAATCTTATTTCATCCACTCACAGAATCCAACATAAATTGTACATCAAAGGTGTTTGGCACGAGATTTGTGAATCTATGAACACTCAGAATAGGATTCAATACGAACCTTTACTCTTGAGCAGCTACGATCTCAAGATTTTAGCAGACTTGGCAGCACACTGACATCAACCTTCAACCTCATGCAGAGCGCAGTCATCACTATGGTCAAGATCAGCCACCGCAACTACTATGGTCACACAAATGTCTTTGGATATGCACTTCATCTCCCACTGCAAGGCTTAATAACAAAATGAAAAGTACCGTTGCATGGGACATGCACACATAAATGGCAGTTTAGTGAAAAGGGCTCGTAAAGGCACAATAGAATAGGCTCCAATATAACATTTTTCGAAGACAAGCAATAAGGCTGGATGCTTGATATGAGGAACATTATTATGTACTACAATATAAAATACTGAACTGCGTATTGTGAAGAAAAAGAAGGCAAACACGGGCTTACAAGTTTTAATTCGTATCCAAAAATGAAGAGAGTTCTTCAAACAATTTTCATTGTGAAATTTGTAACTTAATTGACATTTTCATAAGCAACAACCCTTTTAATAAAACAGCCCGTGGACTTCATTCAAAGCTACAAGTATTAAAGAAACTCGTTTCTTCTCAGAATACGGTTCGTTTATCAAATTAGTCACCAAGAGAGCATGAGAAATACATAATTATAGAACCTCGTCATGTAGATAAAGTCCACATTGCACACCTGCACGGCACTCGGCCTGCATCAAGACGTTTGGCCTATACGTGCAGCGACGTATGTTCTATTTGAAGCAACTCACTATTGATAAAACACACTAACCTCGTGTTGGTGGGTTTGCAAACTGTGTGCGCTCAAAGTTTTGTGACAGAGGTTTACAGAACAATTTTTTTTTCGAAGTATGTCGACTGAGCGATTAACTAGCGGAGTGCACAGTTCGATCCCCGTATCCTTGCCTGAACTTGAGCGATTCATCCACAAGAGATGGATAGTACACGCGAATAGGTCTTGGGCTTCTACGTAATATCACTCTCGAAAGTAAGAGAACTACAAACACTTTTCTTTTCTACTGATATGGTTCTTAATAAAACAGTCTCAAACCTGAGTAAGGAAATCAATACCATAATATAATACTCTTCTTTGACCAATCATAGCCACAAGCAGAAGACATACTGAACAGAAGAGGTTCCAGCCTCTTAGTTAATGGGTTAAGTACAAAGCGTCAGGCGCTCGCCGGCACACAACCAGTAGTTTGTGAATTGGTCCAAAAGAGCAGTGATAACTAATCAAAATCTCTAGACACGAGCTTCAGAATACTGAGGGTTCAAGAACCTGCACCAACAGAAAATTTTTCAGGACAAACTAGTCTTAAATCCGTGGAACTTGAGCCATGGACAGGTTACCTTGAGGAACGCCGGTACCCCACAGCGGTAATGATGAATCAACGTGCAGTTTTGGAGAAGCAAGACTGACGCGTACACAGTGCGATGCGCTATCCACTGCACCGTAACACCCCAAACTTGTGCATACACAAGACACCAAAAATACACCACCATTTGCACTTCAAGAGAAGTTCACGTCTGCCAGCCAGCAGACACGAGAATAAATAGTAAGGCCTGGGGCAAAACCCACCATTGTTTGCCAGAGCTCGTTCTCTACCAACCTCCTCCACAAATTAATGTTCCTACATTACCAACACATAAGGGTTCCTACATTATCAACAGGTAAGAGCTCCTACATTTCCAACAGTTCAAGGTTCCTACACTTCCGTCAAGTAAGGGTTCCTATATTACCAACAGATAAGGGTTCCTACCATGCCAACAGGTAGGAGTACCTATATTACCAACAGGTGTTTCTAGACTTCCAACAAGTGAGTATTCCTACATTTTCGACAGGTAGCCAAGGAAATCTTCTGGGAGTAGCGTGACGTCTCCAGACAACAATACATAACTGGCGTACACGCAACATTAGTTCATATGATTTATAGAGCTCTGTCAACCGAACTGTTCTAAAAGACAACTTTAAATCACTCTGGGACTTGAAGGTTTCAAGTCCCGCAATATATGTATGTAGGCTGGATAAAGAGAAAACCAAAACCATAGGTTCATACTATAAACCTAAACACAAACTGCGTAAGTCACTCCCTTCGTTTTGAAATGGGTGGAGAAATCACAGGAAAGGCAAGTTCCAAGGCCGCAGTTGAATGAAGACCGCAATTGTAGTCCTTCAGGTCAGAAAACTTGATAAAAAAAAGTTAGCGAGGTGCACTGGATGAAACACTGACCCGAATTAAAACACTGATCTCTTTGATATTATCTTCACCACAGAAATTTCCTATTTACCCTTCGTTTGCCACGAGCTAAAAACGTAAGACTGAGGGTCAAAATTTCAACTCATTTTTATGTTTCACAAAGTTGGATACGTTCTCTCTTTGTATAACACAAAGTCTATTCCTGCGTGAGTCTTCCCAAAAAACTATGTTACCCTTAATCCACTAATACTTGCGACTTTAGCACAAAAATACCAGAATATGGAGATCAACAATATAAGATAGCTACTTTGAGTATAAAAATACGCGTTTCACAATATACACACAAAGGGTAACAAGTATCACCACTCAATAGACACCGTAGCACCACGTACAATAAACTAAGCGTATATATTTCAACATGAGAAGGCTTCATATCAAGATGATTCAAAAGTACAAGCATTAATCCAAAAATTTACCGTAACATGGGAAGTTAGCCAGTTACAAATATGCTCCTAAGAACACTGGCTCACGAAGTAGGAGGAGCTTCTCAGTTCCCGCGCTACAGGTCTTTGTATTTGGTGGACAATCCGTGTGTCCACCAAACACAGCGCGGAAATTTCAACAAAAACAGGGCGGGCTCGAATGTAAACTCACATCCTTTTTGCTGCATCGGGTGCCATTTCCATTGTTGACATTACAAAATACTAGTCGATTAACAAAGACGGTTAAGAATATATTGCTTAAATACAAGGTCGAATAAAGATAAACCGACGGAGACTAAAACGAGTTTCAGTTACCACCACAGAAGTTTTCTATATAAAACGTGATCACTTAAACTAATTTAAAATATGAATTAAGCGCTCCATAAAGGCAGCAAAGAGAGAGCGAAAATGTGTTTCATGTTTGTAACTCAGGATGAAGGAGAGAGTGAAGCATGGAAGACAAGGAACTTCCTTCTAAATGCAATGCACCAATCAACTGAAACATTAAATAGTTATGGGAAACCAAGAACAAGAACGGTCAACACAATAAATTTAATACGCAAGGATACTAAAAACTTGAAAATACAAAATTGGTCAAGGCGAAAGAGAAAAAGCGCCGAAATGAATTGAGAAAAATGGCAATGTAAAGAAAAAGGAGCGACTGGTAGAGTACCTGAGCAGCAAAACATGAGGTAAAAGATTGTAATTAAATGGCTTAAAAGATGAGCAGAGACGGGTAAAAGACAGCAGAAAACTGCGTTGAGGCGTTCAAATCATTTAAATAATGCGAGTACCAGAATTGAATTCTCTTGACCAGCCGCTGTAACTCGCGTCATAAGAATGGAGAACATGAATTGGACGAAACAGAAATCTTAGTGACACACAGAGCTAAAATTGACTGCAGTAAGGAGAGGGACAATACATTGCTGAAGTGAAAACCGTAGGCTAAACAGTTTAATAAACAGACAGAGCATTATATGGTACCATTGAGACGGGCAATAGATGGTCTAACGGGGACGAACGACAGATAGTCCAAAAGAGACGGACGACAAATAATCTAAAAGAGACCAGCAACAGACGGACCAATAGAGACATGTAACAGATGGTCCAATAAAGACGAGCAACAGATGGTCCAATAGAGACATATAACAGATGTTCCAATAGAGACGAGCAAAAGATGGTCCAATAGAGACAAGCAACAGATGGTCCAATAGAGACAAGCAACAGATGGTCCAATAGAGACAAGCAACAGATGGTCCAATAGAGACGAGCAACAAATAGTCCAACAGATGTCACCCAGCAACGGAGCCAGAAAGCACCTGCAGGAAGGGCTAGAGGTTGTTGGGGCGAGGACCAGGGAGGGGAGGTGGTGGGGGAGGTGGGGAGGACGGTCCTGCAGTCGAGTATTCCCTGCTGACCACACACAAGAACTCAGCCTGGTCCTCGCTGCCGTACGTGTACTGGGAGCCCACATTTATTACCTGAAATACACGTGAGCTTCAGGGCAAGGCACGTGAGCTTTAGGGCAAGGCACGTGAGCATTAGGGCAAGGCACGTGAGCATTAGGGCAAGGCACGTGAGCGTTAAGGCAAGGCACGTGAGCATTAGGGCAAGGCACGTGAGCTTTCTATGTCATAATGGACGAGATTCAGTCACATCCAATACCGGTCAACGCAGACCCATCAATAATAAAAGTGATCCCAAGCGAGTTCTACTGACATGCAGCTACAGTTCAGTTCTACATTGATGTTTCCAAGATACTTAAAATTTTGTTATCATAGTAATATCACATCATATAGTATATACTCATATTTCTGAATTAGCAATTATTTACAAGCAGTTCTATATATATGAAATTACAGCTAAACCACAATTAAAGTTAAAGTCTGATAAATAGTTTACACCAATTAATATTGGTATGATAAAACCCCTTTGCTTTTTTACCTCTCACATGTATGCTTGTGGGCCTTATGTAGACTTTAGTGATTGTGTTGTGGCTGCAATAATACTGTTCATGTTTACGTATGTCTATGTGTTGAGTTAAGCAATGCATGTTTAATTTGCCAATGTGGGTAAGCAGTGCATACTCAACCATGTGTACTACCACTAGTAGGCCCAACTGCTCAACCATTAATTATACTAAAGTACTACTAACACCTATTGCATTAGAAGCATTCAGAAGCTAAGGCTACCTTCACCAAAATCTCATCTATCACTTCAGGGAAGCATTAGAGGCTAAGCCTATCACTTATTTCTTTACAATTCCAGATCATCGCAACACACCACTACAAACTTTTACCTCAAAATACATACAAGATGGATGAGAACAATGGCAAGGAGCATGATCAATCAAAAGTCTCAAGATGTTAGCATTAAGAATTTCAAAACAATTGTATATTTCATGTATAAGAGAATGCAGTTAAGTTTTTACCTCATTAAAAAGTTTTGAGCTGTCTTTGACTGACCTGCTCAAAGTCCCAGCCATCACTCATGGTACTGATGAGCTGCGTTAGTTCATTCTCATGACACTGTAGCACTCTGTACATGTGCTTCTTGCCTGCTGGCCGTCTCTGTCTTTCATGGTCTCGTGCTCTGATCCGCTCCCTCACCAGCTGTATGGCCTCCGCCACATTGTAGAACTCAGCTTCCTCCAACACACCTTGAAAAATTTAGTTTGCTTACTGCATATTACTGCATTATATTCAACACCTAATTTGAAATAGAACTTTCATGATCAATTTCAACTTTTCATAGATGAATAATAGATATATGTCAGTATCTTTCATTATTGCTGTGATAAGCATTTTATAGACAAATTTCATGCCTACCTAATAAATTGAAGCTCACTACAACAAGAGACACTTATTGTACAAGGTATGAATGTTACTCATACAAACTCCTTATGGAAAATTCTTGTGAACTTGACATCTCTATTTGTGTGTACCAAAGTTAGTGCCTGGTAAACTAGTGGTAGTTAGTCAGGTGTCTGACCAACCACTCATAGATTTATCCTCTAGAAATTCCTGGCTAACTAAGTAATGAAATTAAATAGTAAAAAATTATAAAAGCCATAAGGTCTGTTTGGTGTAAGTAGCATTCAACAATGATGGAAGTAAATAAACTTTCTCTTAAGCCTAAAATTGGAGCAATAATAAAAAATTAGCAAAGTATTTCTCACCTTCCTCAGCCACGCCTTTATTGATCACTAACTTGCCATGTCTTAAGAAATTGAGTATTGGTGCAAAATATGTTGGGTCTCGGTCAATCATGATGGCACCACTTTCATCCTGGTGAAATTTTAAAAAATTATACCAAATAAAGAGAAAATGAAAAAACAACTTACATAAGGGACCCTCTAGTCATAAGTATAGAAAAGAATAAATCAAAACAACATTTGAAAAAGTAGTAAAACTTTACAACAGATATATATAAGAAACAGCATCAGAATTATATTCAATTAAGAGTAAACAATTACACTACCATTCAAAATAAGATATCAATAAATAGTTTCTCACATATTTTGAAATAGCTTTTTGTATTCTCAACTACTTTAATTCCACAGCATTTTTTATGAATGGTTGGTGAAAGGAAATTATATTTCATCATATAACATTCAGTCTTGAAACTCTTTAGAACAGAAACAGTCAGACAGAATAACTGTCATTACAGACCTTTCCATCAGTCACCAATCTCCCCATATCTTCATTGATGAGTTTAGCAAAAAGAGAATCAGGATCTTTGGTCAGGGTTGTCCGAGTTGTGAGGAAGTGGGTGCCTCCAACGTTCAGTTTCACCCACTGGGTCTTGCTGCAGCAACTTGCAGCACCATTAGCTATGTATTTTGAACCAACACCAAACTTAATTTCTGAGCTTGGAACTAAGGAGTTTGAGCATGGATGGCTTGTGCCATTAGACAAAACTGATGCCCCTTCTTCTGAACTTTTAGTGTTGTTACCTGCAGTGTCATCCATATTGTCAAAACATTAATTTACACTAAAATTTCTGAAAACTATAAGCAAATAAAATCAAAGAAAAATACCATTTAGGAATCAAATGAGTTAGAATATAAACATTAAGTATTTAAAAAATCAACTATCTAAAAATTACATAAAATCAGCTTTTCCATGTATAAATCCTTAAGAAACAATGTTATAGCAATCTGTCACTTGAAGCAAGAGTAATATTGACCCAAATAATATATGGAACTATCTTTACTTACAAAAAGAATACTAGAAGATTGTATTTGTTATTAAATTTACTATTATTTACTAAATGAATATACACAAACATATTTTAGCAAATAAATATAGAATTTCATAGTGGGAATAGTCAATTATTTGTATTTCCTATTAATAACTACTATCCGCTTCTTTTACAAAAATCCTGTATTTATTTACAAAAAACAATTTATACAGATGAACTTACATGTTTTAAAAACGTAAAACAATTATCGAATTTCAGTGTTAGGAAAGCCAACAGAATTGCACTTAAATATACTACAAGGAAACATAAATAGAAGGAAGTTTAACATAAAACAACTGGAAAATCATAGACAGATGCAATACAAAAAGAATTAAGTATTTTGAGTCATAAGTACAAAGAGCAATTAAACAATGATACAACATAGTTATTTCTGCCATATAGCGCACAAAATAGGTATCATTTCTGGACATTTCTCTATCATTTCTCACGCAAATCTACGTAAGCAAAACAACTCAGGTATTAATAGGACTAAACGGATGGTAAAAGCGTCCTCTCTCACGGACAGTAGGAATCGGAGTACATAACTGTCAAAGTGGGTGGTTTTATGGTCTTATTATGTGCTTCAACTGGGTTGTTGATTCATATTTTTTCTCCATCAGCACCTTATTGTTTTTCATGATAGTTCATACACAGAATGTCATACCAGATCCAAAAACCTACTAGAACTTATATAGAGGATCGTAAAACTTGGAAAAAATTATGGACCTATGTTCTCATGGCAGATATATCTTGAATTAGATATTTTTCATCGGCCTCAAATTATACTTCTGTGCCTAATTGTTTGTGCACAGTGTGATTTAATGAAACTTCATGCATAGATGATTACTTCACGCGGAGACATATGGTTGATATTACACGCACCTACTAAAATAGACCCTCAGACGAGTTATTTTAAGTGTTTGCAATATTTAATACATAAAATTCAAGCAGGTCTAAACCATTTATAACAAGTTCGTGTTATAATTTTAAGACCTATGGATGATTGCTTATTGAGAGGTCATGGAGGTAAAGGAGTCATGGAGGTCATGGAGTGCTATTGCAATAAGTGGAAGAAAGAACAAACAAACAAACAAAACAATCTTTATTTCCAATCGAGTACACAGTACATAGACATTAGTACATTGGTTTTTCAAATTCTTAAGGTTAACATTCTAAGAGTAAGAGTGATGGTGAGTTCCATGCGACGATCCCGGAAGGTTGATGGGTGTCTTCATGGGAGTTGAGTGCTTAGCGGGTTGAGTGCACGGCGCTGCGTACGAGAAATAACTCGTGTCCATGGCTGGGTTCGAACCCGCGGTCTTTCTACATGAAGCAGAGACCCGATACAGAACACGGGCCGCAGACCACTCGACCACGGTGGCTGCAGATTGAAAAACTAACAAAAGAGTATGGTCTAAACAAACAAACAACTTTATTTCCAATCAAGTACACAGTACATAGACATTAGTACATTGGTTTTTCAAATTCCTAAGGTTAACATTCTAAAAGTAAGGGTGATGGTAAGCTCCATGCAACGATCCCAGGAGGTTGATGGGTGTATCCATGGGCGAGGAGTTGAAGGTTTACATATACATGTGAGCTCAAGGTGCGAAACAACAAGAAATAACTCGTATTCATGGCCAGGTTTCGAACCTGCAGGGTTTCTGCACGAAGCAGAGACCTGATACATAATACAGGACGTAAACCACTCGACCACGGTGGCTATTTAATAATAAATACAAATGGAAGCATAGTATGAATGGGAAAACTATTTTAATTTGGTATGCCAGTAAGAATGTACCAAGATTTGAAATCTTTTATGATGGAAGTTTTGGCAGCCAACTCTTGTTTGCCGTCAGGTGTGAGGCATCAAGTGTGAATAGGCGTACATAGAGGTGGAATGAGGGGAATACAAGGTTATGTCTGCAGTGTAACAGAGGAGTAGAGGAAACAGTTGAACATCTAGTCTTAAAATGTAGTAAATATGAACATGAGCGAGAGAGCTTCATGGATGTGGTCCATGAGCAGTATGGAGAGAACAAGTGAAATGCAAGGTATGTTGAAGGGGACTCTGGTATGGGATATCTTGTGGGGCTAGATGAGGAATGTAATAGGACTGTTGTGGATGAGATGAAGTATTTCTTGGTGCATGCGTGGAGTAAGCGTGATTGATGTTGATTGGTTTCTTTAAATGTGACTACCTGCAGAGTATTGCGTGAGTGTGTTGAAGGGAAATGGAGGTCGTTACAAAGGTTCCAGCCAAACGTTGACCCTAGATTTAATTCTAAGGTCATATGGGTAAAATTATTTCATTCTTTAATGGACGTTTCCTGATCAGTGGCTTGGAGAAGTTAGTGAATTATATTTTCACATGAAGAGTTTCAATAAAAAATAATTTACAGTATTTTGAAACTATCATCGGTATAATTACTTAATGTAATTCATATATGACTTATTACATAAAAATATGATGAAATGAATACATCATTATGTTTCGATTTTGTGACGATACACAAATCTCGGCCTACCTATTATAATTATTTGTTAATTAAATGATTTAGTTTATTACGAGTTATTTTTTCTCTCTCATGAATTACGTAATCTTGGTTTCCAAGACATGATTTTTCTACGTGCTGTTTTTTAGTTATTCTCAATTAATGCTTGTTAATGATATAATTTATTCAATACAAGAAAACACGACATGATCGCTTTTGGAAGGGCCCTAGTCCTCCACATGAATGAAATGATTCAAAGGTTCCCATTTTCTAATGGCAGACGTGAGAAGGGATAATAAACACATACAGGAAAATTAACATCTCATATTCTAATGATCACGGGATAGGATAATGAGAGCAATCTACCACATTCTAGCAGATGAACTACAACATATTTCCTTATTAAACAGGATAGTCGCACTCCTAACAGTTGAACAGTTAGGTACAACACTGAACAATAAAACTCAATCAAACATTCATATTGGAAATACGAGAATCATTCTACCGCCAACCTCGGTTACATTGACATAATATTAACCTTAGGACTTGCCATTTACACTGATGACACGTCTTTTGAAATGATGGTACGATAATTTAGCACTCACAACACAATAACTTAAACAATACCGCTATTTTTCTCCCACAACAGTGCCAATGATTTTAATAATACATTTCCTACGACTGATAGACCACTTCGACTCGCGGCGTAGTATTATTCCCAACTCCATGAACCTCCAAGGTGCCTTCATAGCACACGATTAACCTTCCTTCAACGTATTCGTTTAAATACACGTGTAAGATTTACTATTGTTCATCGGTATGATGGTTTCAATTTTATTCCCCTTTAATTACATCTAAACCTGCTCTACCCACATCCCTAGATATAACCCTAGGTTTCAAATAGCCTACATAGCTGCCGAGGTCCAGTTACCAGGTCCCCCTCCTCTGTGCGTTCCTTACGGTTTATGCTTTTTCCTTTTTTATCATTTCTTTCTACTTTTCGTCGTAGAGTTTTTCCTACGCTCCAGAATACGCAACGAGCTCTTGTGCCTACGCTTGCTTGTTTTGTTTATACAGGTGGTCGGGTACAGGGCTCGCTAGCTAGCTCTATGTTGCTGTATCGCATTCTTGACACTTATAACGACATATCATGAGCTACATGGGAGACCCCTGCATATGAAGCACACGTATGCATCATAACACATTTCATCACAATTTAGATTTGCCACTAGACACATTGCTTATTTCTTACATGTTGATCAATTAAATATACATTGTCCGATACATTGGACCAGGAGACTGAAGGAGTTAGATCATTCGTCTACCCGCATACGCCCAGCGCACAAAACGAATGAAAGAGAGAAATGAGTTTCCAGGTTTGTGTCACGAATCGTCGGTGGAGCAGTAAGATGAGCAGAAAGTCACGCTTCAATTCCATCAATGGCAGTCCAGGAGAAAATCCTAAATCGCTACTGTCGCTTCGGCAGCCGGCACCCACACGCCATCTGTACGCACCAAACACTCCGCGTCCGACCGTCGATACGCGAAGTTCCGCCGTGTTGCTCCCGCTCTTCGTCCAGTTTTCCGATTCCGCGTTGTTCAGTTTGAAAGAAAGACATTGTGCATTTTGTAGGGTATGATTCTCTGACATTGATGTATGCTGGCTTGATTTGTGATTGTTTCTACGTCACTCTTTGGTAAATACAAAAGTAAGTATAAACCACTCGAACAATTTTTTATAAATTGGGTGTCCACAAGTTGATTGATGTTCAAGTACTTTAATCGGTATGATTTAACTTTTATCTGGAACCACAAGGTGGTAAACGAAACAAAAAGTTTAATTTTAAAAAAGTATCTACTTGATTTTGAGGTAAATTTTGAGACAGTAAACGGAATAAAAATTATGTTCTGAAAATAAGTGTTGGACAGTAAGCACCAAATCATAAATGTTTACATGACTGAGCACGAAGTGTTATTTGTGTATGTATGTAAAATAATTCATCCATGAACCATTCTAAATTTCTAAATACCAGCAATTATAACAATTTTAGCAATAATTGTAATAATAATAGCATTTGAATCCATGCAATATAATTTAAAGCCTTATAACTCCTTGAATATATGCTAAGACTATGTAACAATATAATTTGTAAATTTTCAGGTGTACTGGCTTTGTCTGATCGATGTATTCTAGGAATCCTACATACTATAGGGACATGTCCAAGCCATTCCACGCATTACGTCTAATCATTTAATGTTTGTTAATTAAATTTTTGAGTAATCTTATACCCAAAATATTTGATTCAGCCAGGCGAGAATATATTATTCTATGCATTTGACCTTTGCAAGAGTACGACAATATCATTAAAACGTCATGTGATCTTTGTATATCGACGGAGGCTCCATACAAGAAATGAAAAAGAATTAATGAGAACATCAAATTAAGGCATCTTTACTTTCTTTCCTGTGTTTGTGAAGCTAATTGCAAGTTTTGTTAAAGATTTAACGTCAAATCAATGAATTAAGAGCTTGCACGCGTTACTTACGAGACTCATTATTAAAACAAAGGTTTTTAAATAATAATTAGACGCCATATTTCAGTTAGAATTTTAATTAATACGACTTTAAACTTTAATCAGAGGAATCCTTTGTATAGAAACTGCGACAAATTAGGAACATTGGTTTTCAACGATCAATTTCCAAGATTCAAATTTGCTACACAACTAGAATTTTTTCATCTTACGTTGTGGTCAGCATGAGTACTACGAAATATGGAAGCAAAATACTGACATCGAATATTCTTTCCAGACACCCGGATTCGTAATCAGTAGCTTGAATAAGGATCCATTGCTCGGTAATTGCTTTAGGAATTAAACGTACAACACAAGTGCGTTTTTTGGAAGTCCCTCGTGTAAAAATATTTGGTGATCAGACGAGTGTTTCAAACAAGAAGTAAAAGTTTCAACGGTGAAGCATGGATGTCCGGTTTGAAATAACTTCATTGGAGTAGACACACCTTTGTATTGCATGTGCTGGCGCTGTCCCCTTAGGCGGAATGAGGGCAAAAACAGGAAATTTTGTTTTGAAAGAGATTTCAGATCACTCGTTTGCAGGATTTGAATCTCGAGATAGTGTAAACAGATTGTAAAATAGAAAAATTAACTGGCAATTTGAAATGTTAAATTCTTTGAAGCATTCTTTTGATCCCTGTACAAGCTAAATGAAATCTAAAAAAGAGCTATTGAGCAACAGTTATTTTCATTTTGAAGTTATACGCCATGAATTTTGTTAGAAAACAGAATTTTTTAAAATTAGGATCCTGTGCCTTGAGATCAAAATCCTCAGCGTACTTGAGAAGGCTTAGATAAGGCTGGTAACTTTGATAAGGTATAGAGAAATCTGGGGATTAAAAAAGACTTAGGAAAGACTAGGGATTACGAAAAGACTTGAGAAAGGCAGGAGATAGCAAAAAGGCTTGTAAAGTGCATTCATAGCTAGCTGGAGACAGAGGCAACTCTCTCGTAACCGAAGAATGGACTTCAAAAAAAACGACTTTCCCCGGACGCTTGTAGCTCGCCTGGTTGACGCTGTGCAGAGAATGTGTAGGAATTTTGCCTAGCAGTTATCCTACTAGTCATGTGTTCAGCTGGGCAGGAAACTTTCTACTTTGTTTACAATTTTACTAATTTGTGCTTCGTTTATAAATTTATTGAATCAACTTGCATTTGTATGCTTGCACTGCAGGAATGTTTGTGAGTGAAATCGTGCCACTTGCTTTTCATGTTTATCACGGTTTGAAATCGACGTGCTGGAAAAGATAATAACATTTCTATAAATGTCGAAGTCTATTTTCCAGTGAACATCATCTCATGCTTCGATCAGTAGTAAAAAATATATCTTTCGTGTGGTGCTGGAGAAAATCTTGCGAGCAGAACTAATGGACGTCGACATCCGTGTCGACATCTTGTGGAGAATTAATTTTGTCATACGCCATGACCCCGATGTCTCGTATGATTGTTTTTTCCTTTACGTAATTGTTCGTTTCAGAATATATTCATTTTATCAGCCACGTATGTTATGAAAGTGGGACATTTTCATAAACTTATCGAGACAATGAAAATATAGAAACATTATTTGAAAGCTGAGTAACGTAGTGAAATTTATAAGAGTAGAATTCAAAACTTGTGTTTCTTTCAAGCGGATTTGCATTTTTCATACTCATTTTACTACATAGCTGCACCATAGCTGCGTCCTAGTTGTTTAAAATATCCCAAGTCATACTGCTACTCTTAGATAGCCATTACTTGGGATGATATTGGCTACCCCTTGCCAACAGATTATGATAATTTTATTAAATAATTGTCTGATGTTTCGACGAAACCAAGAAAAAGTAATTTTATGCTCGAAAAATCATCAACACATCCCCAATTAATGCAGAAATTTTAATCATTTTCTAATTCATTGTAAGATTAATTTCAAATTAATTTTGTGTTAGTGTGCATTATAAATCAGAGATGCCCCTGTAATTTCAAGGCAGTATAGGATTTATGCCGGGAAAATAGATCTAATTCAAACAGATTCGTGTTGAAGGAAACAATATTGCAAAATTTAATACAGCATTGAATAAAATTCACCCCAATGCACCCGTGGCCGTCAGTCAGATGCTTACTGTCAAAGCAAATAAGTACTATAAGGTGCACCGAAGAGGTTCCCTTCTCTTAGGGTATCTTACTAAAAGTAAGATACAAATCGACAATCCTTCATTTTAACTGTGAATGCTGATTTTCTCTAATTAACGACTAATTACAATTTATCTACGAAATTTTATTAGTTTACAATATGAATATTTTAATGCCGTTCTCGGTAGTGCAACTTCAAACATACTTTTTCATGTCTGTTTGATGTTGATTACTTCACTTAATTCACTTTCATGTTTTTCATTTTTTTAATTCAAAAGAAAATATGAGCAAATAAGAGTTTATTAATATTGAAAAATAGGTACTAAGGTGGGAGAACGTTGTTTGGAGAAAATACGACCATATATTATTTATCTCGTGGAGAACTATCGTACGTTCATTATTTTGCGTTATTTTCTCCTTTTCCACTCGTTTCATTGTGATTTCGTATGAGTTCAGTCGTTATTCTTAATTTTTGAGTGACTTTCATATGCCCGTTCATTTTATAATAAAAATTACTTTTCTACTCGTAATATAAATTTAAAATAGAATTTTCTATATGACAAATTATTTGTTATACTGTGATGCTCCTGTCATCATTGTGGAAAAATGGGCTTACCTGTTGAATTTGTCATGCATGAAACTGCCAAATTTTTTACGTTTTTCGATCAAGGAGTTGTATTTCCCGACATCTTTTCAGGCCCAAGTTAATTCCGTTTTAAATCTTGATTGATATCAACCAAATTATTTTCTTAAAATTACATTTGCGAAAACGATATGCAAATTCATTTTCATGAAGTATTGTTGGCATTATCAAATTATTTTTAAATATAGCATTGTCATACCAACTCAATTTAAAGCTACACTGGCCTAACCAATTCTCTTCTAATACATTATTGTTAAAACAAATTTATTTCCTAAAACGGTATTGGTATAATAATTCCTTTTCTAAAGCATCACTGGCATAACCAATTTCTTTTCTAACGCACCATTGGCATAATTGATAAAATTTCTCAAACCCCATTAACATAACCAATTGGTTTCCGAAAACGGTATTGGCATGATTAAGTCATTCTCTTTAAACGGCATTTAACACAGCCATTTTTACTATTTTTTACCTACAGCCGTAACTAACTCATTATTGTACATCGGCATTGGCATAACCAACCGGTTCTTTTCCCTTTTCGACATGACCGGGGGCCATGTCTCTCATAATCCTGCCAGTGTGGGGTGAACACTTTCCCCCAAACTTTCCTAGCAGCCGAGTTCTTGAGTTCGACTGCGGCGCCCGCGGGATAAAGTGAGAGCGAGAGCGAGGGGCGGTACTAAGCTTCTAACGGAGCTCGAGACACGGTAAAAAAACACAAACAGACGAGATGATGCCTCTACTTTTTGTCTGGGACTTATGCCGAACGTAAACTGGTGGCTCTCATCTGCAAAGAACCAGTGGTAAAACAGATTGCGTGGAAAAAATTACTAGAACGGATGTCCCAGATTTTTTTTGAGATTCAAACAGTAGTAGGATGAGTTGTGAAATTTGCATTGCACTTTTTCCGTATTTCTGATTCTTCCAGCGAAAGAATGATAAATTTATAAACTTTAAATCTACATCTCCCCTAACCAGCTGACACATTTCGCAAACTACGGTTACAAAAATTTGACTGAGTGTTACCAGTATACTGTACTTTACATTTTGTTTGATGACATTTGCTTTACGAAAGTGATCGTTTGTATTCTACACGTGCGATTGCCGATTGAATTCCGTAGTTCGAGACTTCAGGAAAACACTCGTTGGTTGTAGTCAATGTCTTATTTTGCTTCTGGTTTAGCCACGATAGTTGACTTTGTTACAGAAATAGTAGGTACGGTAGGATCAGAATATATAGTTGCTGACTTTGGTCTAGTGACTTTGCCGACTTTTTTATAGGTGCCGACTTTGCACGCAAGTATTTTTCCTACGTTCAATGTGGGACACTATGACTATCACAGATCAAAGTTTAGTGCTAGTAATGTGTGGCACTAGATCCTTTAAAGCCTGGGGGCTTCTGGTTCTATGGTTATGCCTGTATTAACCTGACTTCACAGCCTAGTAACTGAACATAATTTGAAATAAACAATTTTGAAGGAAAAAATACCTTGTACGAAAGACGAAAGATCTCTTTTAATGATATGATGACCAAAATTAGAGAAAAACTACTCAAAGAAAAAATACGTTGTCATACTGTGGAATTTGGTGAACCAATTTATAAATAAAACAGTTCAGAAGTAAAGATACGTTGCAAAATAAGAATATTTGAATATTCCAATTCAGTAGAGATGTTCACAGCATCGTCTAGCTGCATGAGCAGCCCCGACTAAAGCACAGAGGCTGTTCGTGACAGTCACGGTAGTGTGACCTATCATTAAGGTTCCTCATCACAAGCCCTAGCTCTATGGAGACAATTCCTACCATTTAACAGACACGCTGGTTAGCAGGCTGCAGTGTCCTGAAGTTATATGTACCTCACACGAACTTCAAATTAAGAAAGTTCTAATCTGCGACATGCAACGTAAAACTGCTGAAGTCAGGTAGATAGGTCACTTATCTGTAACTTTGATTAAGTGTTGTCTGCCAATTTCAAATGGGAAGAATTGACATTTGCTATTGGGTCTTTATCTTTAAATTTAAAGTTTCAGTAATAAGGCGCATTAAGTGCCGCTTACTAGTTGTAAGGCAGTGTTTCTATGTTGGAAGTATTGATTGATTACTTGAAAAACGTGAAAAACAAATTTATACGTTAGTCTACAATTTACTTTCATGTAAATAGAAATAAATGAAATGATGTATATGCAAGGCCCTAATATTAATTCACTCCTTTATTCGTATTCGAATACAGTAAATGTCAATTAATTCACACTTTAGTTGATATTTATATAAAACATGCATCAACTTTACGTAGGAGAAAGTCATTGTTATTGATGAGTGTGGATTGTTTATCTTACTGGAACACTTGGAAATCCATGTTACATAAAAGCCTGAACTCTTTTGGGTACACCGGATACTTTTCACAGAAATCCTTTTGTACTATAAGCTCCAGAGGATTAAAGACTGGGATCTTATCGAAAACATCGTTTACAAATACCCATGGTGACCACCCGAAGTGCCGTTCAGAAAATAGTAATTTATCTATTTAAAAAAAATAAAAGGCACATAAAGAGAGCCCCTGTATTATTGTGGATTTAAAATCCCTTTGCTTGCACGGGAGTGAAAGCTGTGACCTTATCTGGTGAGAGTAGCTAGAGAATTAAAGTGTGTCCTGACACAGCTACAACTGATGAGTGACACATTGACACATGAAGAGCATGTGCCTCATTAAGCGCTCACTAATTTTGTGATCATGTACACGGTACTCGTGCTAAATGATCGTAAATTTCTCCAATGAATTGAAAGCTTCGGTGACTGACAGAGCAGCGCCGATGACTTCTATTTGGCATGAAAAAGAAAGGTTTTCTGCATTGCCGGTTATGAGGACCAGCTTTATAAATTACTTCATTTCTGGCTTTAATGTAGGCCTTCTTAGTGTTAGTGTTTGAGAATTTACAATTGTTGTGTACTTTTATTATAGCTGTGTATCATAGTTAAGTACACATCGATGATTTCTATGGAAGCTTTAATAATTAATGTATTGTTTTTATCATTGCTGTGTAGGTTTTCATCACTGGTGCGTGTTTTTATCATTATTCACGAGCACTCTCATGATTGCATGTGTTGAATGTCCTGCAGGAAACAGATAATGAATGAATTCATAGAAGGATTCGGTCCTGTCATACGCAAGTAACTCACAGGACGGGGCAATGTAGGAAGCAAATTTATTATTCTAATTTAAAAAATATTTGTCGTGAATATCAATTTCGTACAGGTTTGAGAACTGTGTTTGGCTATGCATGGTACGGTGAAATGATCGCACACATGGGTACACTAAATAAATTCAAAATAAAGTAACAAATGAAAAATGAGTTCGAAACGAAAAAAAATTGAAATAAAACAGCCCTCAGCTTAAATTTCAAATAATAAAAGCCTGATATTTATTTTTACTTTATTTTGCTTTTATTAAACCCACAAGTAAGTTAGATCATCTTGCCACTTTGTGAATATTCATAAGCAACTTTTTTTTAAGATACACTCGAGTCACGTTATTTGTCGCAGTAAAAGTTATAATTTAAAATTTGGAGAGTTCATATATGCATGTAAGCGTCATTGAAAATTGCAAAAATAACGGGGCAGTACTGAACATAATAAAAATGTTTAAAAAGTCGTTACAAGTTGTGAGTAATGCAAACAATAATAGGGAAAATGACAATAAATGAGTGTACATACGTATATTCCGACCACTCCACTCACACGGTAGTCTACTGACCGTGTGAACGCGTATTGCTGACAGTGTCCAACTTGTGTGAGGGTTCAAGTCTTTTTTAGCAGAGCTGAAGCTTCTCCGTCAACAGTGATGGTTGTAGGACACCTTGAAACACGTGTTGTGGTCACAAGCCAGATTCAGGGAGCGAGAAAACTGTGAAGCATCTCCCTCTAGTACACTTTACCTACTCTTACGTAACGTCTACAATCCTGCTTTCAAATATACTAAAAGTACTAAACACTATTAAATCTTTAAACCCAAAATCACCGCGCAATTTTAGTTGTTAAATTAATTCATGTGTTTGAAATTTCAATTTCGAATTGCTCTAATTTCTACGAGGGGGCTCCAGAGGGTCATTCGGATCAAAGGGGTTACCTGATCCCCTTCTGGAAGGGGAGGGAATGCAGTGGTGCTGTGCATGTGTAGCCAGTCATACAATTACTCATCTGGTCGCAAACACTTGGTACAGAGGAACAAAAAACGCTTAAAAATTGAATTTTTGCATCATAAATTCAACGTTGTACAGTATATCTAAGCAAGTAGGAAAACAAAGATAAAAAATTATTTCGAAAATGTTTTCCGAAACATTAATGCTGGAATGTTTTCCAACTGTTCACCAATTGTTTCCGACCTGAGAGAGTAATTCAGACGTATGTGTCCCTACCGTACCACGTAAGTACAAAACTAAAATATTTCCAATCCATCTCCAAACTTCAAATTAATTTCTAGCAGAAAGTGCTGCCGGTTTGTTTTGTTCTTCTCAAAGAATACCAGCACACAAGTTACCACTGCAATAACTCGACTTCGAACCCTCACATCTCGTACCAGCTCTACCTCATACCACTGACCGCACAGCATCTGATATTGCACTATGAAACTTAACCCTTTCGGTACCATGATGCAAATATCAGAACCTTTTCCACACATTTAAAATCAAATTTTAAAAAAGATGCTTTGTGATGTTTTACGGCCACTGCATTGTCCTGATCAAACTGTAGCTTCCACTGCCCTACCAGCGTTTGCACAGACACACGTGTTGCTCTGCATCTTAAAATGTGCAAAATTGGAGCGGTACTTATATGTACTGTCAGTATCGAAAGGGTTAAGTGTGCTAGTGTCTTATTCGAATACTGAATGCAATTTTCTGTCATCAGTGATATCCACGTTTAGGTCTTTTTAAAATTTTAAACAGCTCTTGTTCTTAACAGTTCTCATTCTAAACAGTTCTCATTCTAAGCAGTTATATTCCAGAACAACTCTCCACTTAAAGTGCTGAAGTGCTCTCATTTTAAGAAGCTATTAGTTCTGATTTAAAGAGCTCTGATTTAAAAAAGTCAT
Source organism: Trinorchestia longiramus (assembly GCA_006783055.1). Lineage (NCBI taxonomy): Eukaryota > Metazoa > Arthropoda > Malacostraca > Amphipoda > Talitridae > Trinorchestia > Trinorchestia longiramus. Next base: position 33,392 of record VCRD01000156.1, read on the forward strand.
CGCTATAAAGAGCTCTCAGTTTAGAGCTTGGATGATAAACAAAATTTATTTGAAACTGCTCTCATTTCACTCAACTCGAATTGAGATTCCATTTTAAAGCGTTTCTATTATGAAGTGCATATTTTAGAGCACATTGATTTTGAAATACCATAATTTTAAAGAACTTTAATTTAAAGCACTCTCATATCAAAGTACTCTGGTTGCAAATTACTCCAAATTTAACGGAGCCTAATTTTAAAGAACTCAATGTGTTTAGAAATTCATTGCACATGTCATTTTGTTCGTACATTGATTGCCTTTCAGAAATACATCGTGTGCTTGAATTATTCAAAGCAATTGACACCAAAAAACTTCATTTAACGTAAGAACACATAACTCTGCCTTTTACGTTCATTTATTAAAATGTTTCACATTAATGTTAATGAAAACTCAATACTAGAACGATCAATTCATTTTTAAAAGCGCAGGCACCTTCTTCCGAGCCAGGTTTTTTATACACGTTTCATGTTATTGTACTAAACCTAAAACCATGTATTTTGCTCTGCGCTAGCAGTGATCTGGAATCGAGTGGTCTGCGGCCCGTGTTCTGTATCAGGTCTCTGCTTGTGCAGAAAGACTTCTGCGGGTTCGAAACCTGGCCATGAATACGAGCTGTTTCTCGTTTCACGCCGTGAGCTCGCACTTATCGGTAAGACCTCAACTCCCCGCCCATGGATACATCCCAGGATCGTCGCATGGAGCTCACCATCACCCTTACTCTAAGAATGTTAACCCTAAGAATTTGAAAAACCGATGTACTAAATGTCTATGTACTGTGTATTTGATTGGAAATAAAGATTGTTTGTTTGTTTGTTTGTTTAGCGCTGAATTGGTGGCATCAGTAGACCTGAGCATGACGCAGCTGCGTGAGTCAAGCAGCAGGAATGGGAGACCAGATATCACCGTAACTTTTTGACCCTCAAGCCTAACTGTCCGTTGCCGCACTCCAATGTTCTTCTACTTTCAAAACGCTCATCCTATTACCCTAAATTAATAGGAAGATTTTTGAAATGAATTTGTATGAGAATCGGTTTACTTATTCTAGCGAAACCCTCACGGCGCCGTGAGAGCCGTCTGTCACCGAAGGACTGAGAAGGAAGTCACCCTGTGGATGTGGTTCATGTTGTAGCGCTGCAAAACAAACAAAAACCAGAACAGTTCTGCTGTGTCTGATGAGTCGAGTTTTCACTTTGAAGGGCAACCTCCCTGACCGGAACAGGTTTAGGCTGCAACACGCTCAGAACAGGTTGCTCATGCATAAAAAGTCTCCGCAGATCAAATGACTCTCTACTGTACCTCGACGAGCGTCCCAACAGCGAAAATGAAGAAAGTTGGGAAGAAACTTAATACTAAATGAAAGTGCTTCGGAGTTTAAATACATTATACCACATGCAAAGCTTTCACTATGACATGCCACTTTGGCTGTGCTATGGTGATCGAAATATAAACCTACGTTCTTGCAAAACAACAATAAACATTTTGTGGATTTAGAATCAGGGCAGACGATCTGGGGCATGATGTAATTAAGAACTGTTCTACTTAATCTCGTATGATGCAAACAAAAGTTCGAGCTGATGAGCCAACACAAATAAAGTGTGTTGTCGTTCGTTACACAAATGATAAATTAAAGTCGGCTTACCTGATTTCCTTTCTTTCTTCCCTGCTCTTGCAAAGCACTTAAAAAAATCTGTGTAACTTTATTGTCGTTCTAATGTTTAGTTTTATTTGATATGCACTAAATCTTTTTTGAAACAACTTACAGACAAAATGAAAATCACTCTCTGGGAAGAGTTTTCTTTCAAGACGTATTCCCGTGTATAGAAATGTCAATATTAAAGACGATATATATAAGATTCACTTGTATCCAACGAGGAGGCATTGCACGCAGAACTTATTTCTTTCTAAAATTGGTACTTACTTGGAACATTTTAATTTCAATCGAAAATTTACCCAACTTTTCCAAGTTGACAGCAAAAATAAATATAAAGCCCACATGGGTTTTGAGGAAAGTTTGCATAGAAATTTGTGTGAAATGTTTAATTTTTTGCCATTGCTGGGCGTTCCAATTTTTTTCATATGCTGAAAAGTAGGTGCATGTATTTCAAAATAAAAGATTCTTTGAACGAAACATAAGTGAAAAGATATCTTGTGACTTGTCATGCACGAAGTTCATCCTCATATATTTCTTCTATCTTTACAGGCATGAGGCAAAACCAGAAGTTCACTTCGTACGACGTGACCATCATTCGTGTTACTAGTTTTTACTAGTTTTTAAAGCTGCAAAAACTCATTCATGTTTCTTTTCCTAGTCATTCTTAATACGACAACTTGAATTGTTGTTGCTCTGCTGATGCGGATATGAAAGAACTTGATTTCTAAAGATAGAGAAAGGTTTAGAATTTGTTGTCAGGAGGCACTTTCTAATAAAAATAGAAACCACCCGTTCAATTCTGAAAAATCAGTTTTTGCTATAGGCCAGAGAAATACAAAATTGAAACTCCAGACTTCAATAATACGAGTAAGAAGGGAACTTATAAAAATTTTCTAAAGATCAGGAAGGTTGTGAGATATAGGAATTCTGTTCTGTGGGAGGACATCCCAGTTCTCCCGCTTTTATTTCTTCTTTATACCTCATGCAACAAACCACTAATAATTATTACGGAAGCGTCAACGTTTTAGTGAGAAAACTAAGGGAATTTTGACACTGCTTTAAACTTGGCATTTCAAGCAGGCTGCTATTGTTACTGAATCATAACGTGTAAAGTACATTCACCTTTAATCATAGAGGATGCTGAATTTTAACAAAGAAAAAACTTAATTTCCAATTAAGTATACAGTACATGAGCATTGGATTTTTAATTCATATTCCTAATATCTTAAGTCTGGTGATGATGCTCTTAGCGACTGTTCCCGTCCTCTGTGCGGTAACTCGAAATAAATGCTCGTAGGAGCACTTCGATGAGCTTAATGAGGGTCTAACTCTGTATGTCCTGCATCACAGCACGCAGGACATGTATCTCGTCACCCGATGTTAAGACACAAACCGACTAAGGCAGCTATGGGATTTGAAACATTCGAACAAATGCTGAGTTGAAAATATTCAAATACATACCTATTAGAGAATTCCTGATGCACAGCACATCCATACTGTCACTGGACAGATATTGGAGATCAATGTGTGACTTCACATCAATAGCTCTATGGATGAGGCTTCTGGAGCATTATCCACATGCGCGTACTTTAGGAATGCATGCTGTTAACTTTGTTTAAACACTGGAGATACCTTATGTATATATACTGAATGTTATTACTCGCTGTATTAAGCTTTTATTTTTGTTTACAGATGCGGTTGAACACTTCATCACTCGTGGTGATCTGCGCAGAACTTCTGTCCTGTACAGTTCCAGCGACCCAGTCCACCACAGGCCTCACAGATTCCAGGTTCCAATTGAAATCCGCCACTGGAAGACGAACAAGGCATTATTCTTCGCTCTCCCCCTCGACTAAGATACCAAATGATCGGGATCAACGAGATCACTTGGAGTTCAATCGTTCGGAAGAACCAAACCTACAACTAGCACAGCGAAGGCATTATTCTTCACTCTCCCCCTCGACTAAGATACCAAATGATCGGGATCAACGAGATCACTTGGAGTTCAATCGTTCGGAAGAACCAAACCTACAACAAGCACAGCGAAGGTTAGATGACAGTTATTCACGTATAGGTGAAAACACACAAACTCGTCGCCGTGCAATGCCTGAAGGAAACGAAAATTTTGAGCGCAACATGTCAAAGACAATTGAAGAAGCCATAGCTCACGCGAAACTGTCTCACAAAGCGTCTTTGAACAGAGGGTCGACCGTTCAGTACGTGAAGGCAGTGCGAGTTGCTGATCATAAGAGAAGCGAAATCGAGAATCGTCGTAGACCCAAACTGCTCAGCTCTCGAGAACCTCACCGAAATAAAAAACATGACGAGGAGACTCACAGATTTGTGAAATCACTGCTTTATGATCATTTAACTAATGATCAAAATACAAAGGGGAAATTTTTCGAAGGGATGGAAGGTGGTCGAAATAATCGGTTCGAGCCCTTGCATGAATTTGATACAAGTCTACAATTGTTTTCATCTCAAATCCAAAGACAACGAGAAATTTTTGGATCTCTGCCTTACCGACAAAATTATAAATATTATCATGATAACCCGAATAAAGAAACAAAAACTAGATTCCTGTTACATCCGCGAGAAATTTCGGAATCTGCGTATCGATCTTGGTGGGAAGTGTCACCGTCAGCCCCTCCATCTTACAGACCCTTATCTACCAGCCAAGGTCCAAGCCAAACTGTAGCTATAACAACTTTTCGACCGCCTATTCGAGCTCTGGATTTGGCACTGTACACAAATGGGAAAAAGAGTCGAGATGACAGGACTCGTCCCATGAGAGAAGATCGAGTGCGGAATTTACCAGATCTTCATGGAGAAATAGATGTCCGGGAAGGTCGTGTTCATAAGCAAGTTCCAGATGATTATGAACAGAAATTGAAAACCCACAGTGTGAGCCCTGGTGACGCATATCATCTAAAACCCATCGTTTCTCCAACGCCAGTTTATTTTTCAAAATCGTACAGGAAAAAGCTCGAAGCCCTTGAAAAGAATGAACTAGGAGCAACTAAATATGATCTTCAGGAACCAGTTGTGCAGTCTCCAATTGACGGCTTAGAAGAGACGCATAATTCAATAGAAAAAGACATCATTCCTGATAAAGCGCCAATTTTCCAGGACGTACGAACTCACCCTGTGGAAAAACAGTACTACAGTGCTCTTGAAGACGAAATCAGAAAATCTCCGTTCTTAACTGAATCTGTTCGCCTTGTGTCGTCTGACTCTTTTCGAGATCTTGTGAAGTCAAACAAAACCAACAAAAAGTCAAAAAATAAATTCAAGGGCTCTACAAAACTTGATATCCTGAATAAATCAAAATACAAAAACTCGTCGACAAAAAAGAGGAAAATCAGAAACAAACAGAAGCACAGACCTGCAATAAATAAACAGGAGGATGATACGATAAAAAGCATCAAAGGGAAAAGCGATCCTTTATTCAATGAAACGCAGAAATGGCAGGATTACTATAGAGGTTTGAGAAGTAAATCTGAATATCGAAATGACGGATATCAGTATAATCCATTGACTAAATTTGATGCTTACCCAACATCTAGGAACCCATCTGTTTCCATGGGCTATTATCGTAACTGGAACAGCATTCCACGTTCATTTCAAAACGAACCACAGCAGTTCAATAATCCTAATTTTGAACTTATTCCAGAAGAAAAGGAATTATTTACAGAACTTGAAGCAAGCAACGAAATTAATTCAAATCAAAATAGTAGCCCTGGATTTCGAAGCGGGATTCGCAAGTCTGTTAAAGATTACTACGCTATGAAAAACAACAAATTGCCAATCGTGTCACAAGTTAAAACAAATGATGATTATTTCGCTTCTACGCTCATGAAGTATGCTAAAGGTTCAGGAAAATTTGAGACACCTAAGAACAGTAGTGCTATTGTTCATGAATATCACAACTCTCACTTGTTTTCTGAATTACCATATGGCTATGAAGGAAAGCATCATCAGTTGCCAAAGATTAGAAGTAAAAATACGCATCACGAAAATGAAGATCAAATAAAAGATGACGGAATAATGCACGACAGCCGTAGAATGTTTGTTAATTTGCAAGAAAATAACAACAACCATAGAAAATATCATCTGGACAACGTAGAATACGGCCCTTTAAAAGACGACCTATCTGATTACTATGGAATGTACTATGATTATCCAAACCAATATTACGATTACGGATCAAGTTACTATGACAAAATTCCACCTAAAGATGATGCCTACTGGGACTATTCGTATCCTGTGGAGGGTCTCCTCTCTGACGTGTATTTATCCAGGATGTCTGAGCATGGAGCCGCAGAAAAGGATTCTTATAAACCTCATCTCAATGTGCCCTCCATTGATGAACAATATAACTTCAAAAATAATGCTAAAAAAGTAGATACTTCTAATCGAAAGGAATTTTCATCATCAAGTAATAAAAAACGCTCCCAAACTTCTGTAGCTCCAATACAGATGGATAAAAATCGTATTTTAATTACTAAAACGAATGAACCCCAAATTTTGGTTACACGACGACATTCAGATCAGCATCAAACAGAAAGTGCCGAAAACAACGGTACGACAACTGCACGTGACAATAATTCATCAGCCATGGGGTCCTTGCTACACGAAACTGGGCGTCAGAAGGCAAACGTGATGACTTCTGTTAAACCTTTGCCAATGTCTGATGTTTCGAGGGAGTCCAAGTTGATTTCCAGTGTACTGGCGAGGAGCAATATATTTAGGTCTATGGCTTCTTCAACGAAACCTCAGCTGAATACCAATGATAAACCTACAGACTTGAAAACTCAAGTTAAATCGTCACCAAGTGACCCTGTAGGACGGAGTCCTATTCCTCGACTGTTATGGAAAGGCCGAGAAATTCCAAGACATCCAGTTTCACCGAAATTGAAACCCGAGGACATCTCGTACGGCTGGCACCCTATTCCTTCTCCATATCCTCAAACCGCAACGACATCTACAAAGGGAAACGCGGTTATTTTTCCGTCTATGCCATTTACAAGTATATGAGAAAGAATTGACTCTGATTTATAATATTCATTTCTTACAATACAAAAAGTAATTACTAAAAGTTCTTAATCAACTACTTTGCCTAAGATTTGCTCGAAGACAATATATTCAAAATTTGGTTTCATTGTTCATTTTTTTCAATTCGACTATAATCCAAGGCATAACTTTCATCAAAGACTCACCTGCATTTTCCTGCATCACAACACTTAGAAATTTTAATTGAAAAGTAATAATTAGTTACTTACTTTGCATAAATAATTTCATGAAGCTTCCACTCTGTGTTTTAAATATTACCGAGTATCTCATCTTATGAGTTGCATCTTATTATTTTCTTATTATTTTAATTTTGCAATTTTCTATGTTAATTATTTATTGATGCTTGCTAAACTGCAAGCTCTGTCGTCTGAGTTGGTTTTGTTGAATGATGTCAGAATTTGCGGAATTTCTTAAGAAGTAATTTTTAAAAACCTCCCCTGCAGCTTTTCTTAAATAGAAGGCATTGGCTCATTTGCAAAAGCTGCTAAATCAGAAGTCAAAACAAAATACAAAATTACTTGAACGCGTTACGTACACATAACTATTGTGACTCGAGGCACCGAGATACAATTTGACCATGATGACTACTGGAAACCTATAACAAAATGTAGGAGAAACACGTTGCTTAAATACACGTCTTTTTTTGTGAGCGTGACTTGAGTTGAATACAAGACTGCATGTCGTTCAGTATTTCAGACTGAAAAAGCAACTACTTTGAAACATACCTAATTTAGGTACAGTTCCAGCTATTGTGCAGCATGGCCAGTCAACAAAGGTTATATGTATTTTTAAAGTATCATACAATACAGCTGCATCCGCGTATGGCTTGTACTCTGGTATATGATTTTATTTTTTCCTGCAAATTGACCATTAAAAAAATCGAATTTAGAATAAGTCTCTCATGTAGCAATAGATATAAGGTTCAAGATGTGTTAATATAAGTCGTACGACGGCTCTGAATTTTGTTGAAATTGCGTTTACAGAGCCATGTTTCCTTGTTTCTTCAGTGCACTAATGTTATATAGTAATAATGAAAAATGAATGTGATCCTTTATAAGTCTAAACATAATGTTTTTACTTGCCTATTAAATACTCATGTTTAAAGTAAGAACATGCTTCAAGCAAATGTTTTTCCTATAGGAATAGTTCTATTTTCTTCGCGATACTCAACGGACCATATCAATTAGTTTCATGTGTTTTAATTGTGTGGTTGTATTTATTCAAAATGATAGTATTGCTATTTATGCGTAGCTCATTTATCAAACGTGTGATTGTATTTATTTCCAACGATAGAATTTCTATTTATGAGTAGCCTATTTATAAATTGTGTTGTATTTATCCCAAATGATAGTATTGTTATTTATGTATAGCCTTCTACAAGAATTTTGCTCCATATATTGGAACTCTTAAATGAGTATCATTGTCTGCTCTATTCCTTTCTGTGGCAATTATATTTTACCAGGACGTATGATTTTAAAAATGCGAGATTACTTTCCCCTGCCAAAAAACGTCTTACTCAATGAGTGTCTAAATCTTATGCGACGAGGGTCAACCTGCTTGGGCCTTAACCAAGTATCCAAATGGCACAGGTTTAACATGCGAACAGGTCTAACGCATGTACAGTAACTCGGCAACAAGATGTCGGGAACAAGAGAACTGATATGCCTCTTTCTATAGAGAACATCAATTCTTAAACTGCTCATTACAAATCCGGATCTGGCTTGAAAATTTGCTCTCTTCCACAATATCAGCATAAAAACTTATTAGTAAGCTTCAAGTGATGCTGGAAGCCATTCACTGATTGATACCGTAGATATTCAGAAAACATCATTGATTTTTTCGTTTACATCACTGGCACATATATTTAAGACACAAAGAGAATATACTTAACAGAGAAATTGATAACCTGCCTCAACTTATTGAAATTATTGATAAGCAACCTCAAATTATTGATAATGAGATTCTCATTCCACGCAGTAAGCCTCATAAAGTGTCTTCGAATCACTCACCTGAAGAACAACAGAGACAGACACACACAGCCAGCACAACAACGAAGAACAGGAGGGGGGCAACAGGAAGAAACATGATGGTACCCTCGTTCACAAGAGAGGTTACATGAAAGATACATGTAGGATGGACGAAATCGAAACACAATTGAGAACTAGTTGCTAGCTAATATTTTTATATTTTTGGTTTGACCACTGCAGTAGCTAATATAAATACAGCGCATTCGCCAGAAGTATGCAGAAATAACTGGTCTTGCGCAAACCCGATGTTATAGTGCCTATCATATTTAACACGTTTGTTGCGATTGCCTGATTGGTGTAAAACTTCACTTTGTACGCATAGTCACGAGAAGGATCTGAAAAAATTATAGAACCTAACCTAAGTGACCCACCGGTGGGTCGCATCGCAACAAACGTGTTAACTGTCATCTGGACACCAATAACCGTTTTCACACATAGAGGGACGAGCTGTAAAACTAAATGAACAGCTCAAATAAAGAATGGTACGAACATCTAACGAACATAATCCACAACGTCCAACCTGCTCCAACCTACAAATCTGTTCGAAAAACTGAAGCAAAATTATTAACACCGAAATGCAAAGCTTAAGAGGAACTACGATGATTGAAAACACAAAGATTAGCGAGAAACCGAAAGCATTTCTCAATGGAGGTAACACGATCACACGTTCATGGTTGAAATGTCTATGTATAATTTGTCTATGTATTTGTCTATGTATAATTGAGGAGCACGATTCATGCTTTTATGTTACACGGCATGGGGTTTGGGTAGCTAGTTGTCATAGGTTCTATGTCATAGTATCTAAGGAACTGAATTCAGATGAAGGGTAATAGAACACAGAGAAGTCTACCATCCGGAGATACAAGTGACTGAAGCTGTCCCATTACTGGAAGACCTACGATGCACTCAAGAGAACGTAATGATAGTCCTTTCTGGAACATATGAAATAGAAAATCAGCCCCCAGATGAAATCCTGCTATATTTTGAAATCTTGATCTGTAAAGTCCGTAGTGCAAGGGAAGTGCTTTGAAATGTTATCAAAATTGTTATCTGAATACATCCATTCAACTATGTGTATACATGATGATTACAGAAAAAATATACAGTGCCAATGACTTCTTCTCCGTAATTAGGAACTTTTGAATGCATGTGCAGAAGAAGGTTAATTAGATCACTGAGGTTAATGTCTTAGCACTTTATTACATCTATCACCAATACTTAAACTAATGTGTTTCAAATGAAGACACTTCATTATCGTTTGAAGGAATGCAGTATGAGCCCGAACTACACGGTTCTTAACAGTAACTGTGTTTAGCACTTCAACAAATAATACATACATACATAGTATTCTGTCCTAAAACATATACTATATTTACACCATTTCAGTAACAAAACTCACAAAACGAAACACGAAATTTCTAAATTCGTGCGTTTCAAGTTGGATCAACGCTTTATGGTGTATGTGTGGTGAAGTAGGAGATTATTATTGGAAATAAAAATAAATTCTCAGGAGACTGAGTAGCTAAAGTGTGTATTCTTCAGTATATCCTTTGAAAAAAAGTTTTCTTGACAGTAAATTCACTTATGCCATGTTCCAAAGAAGATGTGGTAACGGAGTATATCATTTCAGTGGAGACGTAGATGTTTTGAAAGTAAGCATAGAAAATTATTCCTTTCATAGCCCAAACTTTAGTGGACTCTCAGTGAAAAGTCACAGTGAAGATAATAAATCAAAACATGTGTAGTATTACAAATTGGTAATTTATAGAAAAATTTCAAATCATGAAATCAAGAAAAAATGTGAATTATGAAGTCAACTTTAGGATTTGAAGCTCACTAAAAATAGAAAAAATCATTTTTAAACCAACTGTAAAAATCTTGCTTTTGTCACGTGTGTAACTTTTTACAGTTTCTTAATTCGTATTTTTAAGATGCTGTCTTTATTATGCGATACGATGACATAGAAGCACATACGTGAGAATTTACAGCACAGAATAACTTTAAAAACTTAAGAAATATTTGTACGCACTTTCAACAATCAAGTTTTGAAGAATGTACTCGTGAAGAAGTGAATGGATGAAGTTGAAGAACTTATTTTTCTCTTATACTACAAGGAAGCCCTGCGGTATTAAATTAATTAAAAGAACACTAACAAATAACTTTTCCACACTTCATTTGCTACAAAATTTATCCAGAGAAATACAATAATAATTTAAACATCGTGCGCAACACTTGGTTCAAATAATGAATGTCATCCACGAATATTAAGTCTATTAATCTACGTTACACCACATGACGTCTAGGAAATCCATTTCTGTTTAAATTAAGACTGTAATTATCGAATGAGATCTATCTATTATTTGTATTGCAAAGAGCACCCTCTACTAATGGAAAAGTAAGAACATTTACATGGACTCGATATTCCGTCATTTCAAATGTCAATTGCTGTAACGAAAGAGTAAAGAGTAAAAATTTCAAAGATAGATCAGAACAGTTATGAACCCATGTTTAATATTACATACACGCTCGAATTGAGTATTCTAATATCAAATTGACATTTAAGATTTTCTGCATTCATACAACAGTCATAGCACTTACTATTTATGTCTTATGTCAGGATGTAACATAAGTTCTGCTTGATGAGATGCCTCAATTTGCTTGAATATGACCTATCGCAATCATTGGTAACTTACTTCGAAGATGAGACAATTTGAACTTAACATGCAGTCAGCAAATGCACAGGATTCGCAGAGTTGTTGCACGAATGCATCTACCTTTCATCACTAGAAAAGGTCAACCTTCCTCATGAAAAAGTATATCTTAATGGTTCACTACCTCATTTACCCTTCTACCTGGGAAATACTGTTCCATCCACCTTACTGTCTGAAAATTGTTCCATCTGATTTTCCTCTTTTTTGCGGTGGAACACCGCACAATTATAAGAAAAATCCTCTTTTCTAGAAACAAAGTCAAAATCGGATAAAACTTATCTTTGGTCCAGAGAATAAATTATGTAATAGAAGTGGCATGTGAAATTTCGCGAATAAAAACAGGGATTGCTGACCAAGGTAAAATTTAAGTGAAAAATTAAAACTTACTTAATCACGTGTTTAAATTAACCTTAACATTGGACTGGAAAAACAAACAGTGCATACGTTACGCCCTGACATGAAGACGAACTCTACATTTTGAGTTAGTGAATACTCGTATGTGCTAGAACACTTCATTGATGCTAACATGGATCTAGCGACATTTAATACAACGCGTGACTACATTACAGGGCTCCTTCTTCGGCCGCATTACAGAAAAAGGGCCACAACAATACCAGTGTACGACACATATTCCATCTCCTAAAACTCAAATAACCCTAACTCCAACATGTAGCCGTGGTTATAGAATTAATATACATTTTCGTCCATCACTATGAAATCTAAAGAAATTTAAGGAAATACACGAAAAATTACATTTGTGGACTACAATAGGGAATATGAGAGGAATTCACTTTCTCTGCTAGGTTACAAAATCCAGCACTGAAGCAAAGATATTTCTAGCCTCTTTGCACTACAAAAACATTTTGCACGTTTTTAATTTCAATTTTAAAAGCATTGCTTACCAACCATTCTGGTTGCACACGCAATTATTTCTAGCAATGATTGTGTAATTTAGTGTCCGCTAATCCAACAAAAATGGGAATGATTCATTAACAAATGAACACCAAACTAAAATGACTAATATTTTGCTAAAAGCTCAAGTTCGTGTAAATGATCGTCCATGATCCGTCTTAGAACAACTCAACGAAACCCTAGCCTTACATAAACTACTCAGTTGTTCGCTAGGAAAGCACGTGACGAAGATGACACAAATGTCAGAAAAAGCATGCGTAAAAAGGTAAAATAACTTTTTCAAAATGTATTAAAAACTTCGACAAAACAACAAGATACAGGACTTAGAATTTTCCAAAAAATTGCACATATTCGAACCGAAAAAGAGCGCTTTCTGTGACCTTTTCTTTAAGTGCAGGATAAGTTTAATAAATTGTTACTCCTAGGGGCACATTGTAAGTTATGAGAGGCACGGAACACAAAAGAAACCCACGCGATCCTACAGAAAACATAACGACAAATTTTGAATCTATTCTAAGAAAATTGCTTCTGTCGTCACGCTGCCTTAGCGAAGATTAGAGCCTGCGGAGAGAGAAGTGGATTGGCAAAGAGTCGGCAAATAAAGTTATTTAATGATTATTAAATAATGCAGTTATGAATACAACTGCATAAAAGGGAGCTACAGCAGTTCAACACGTACACTAGAGGTGTTGCGTATTCGTACAGCCAACTATGGTCTTAGGTAGTAACGGTGTTGGACTTGGGTAGCAACTTAAGAATGAACCAAAACGCTCGTTCCTGTCGCCATATCCCATTCATCAGAGAGCTAAAACAAGCGGAGTTAGACAACAAGAATTTAATAATCGTAATATTTTGCTCAATTCATTTCCCTTCGTAGGACAAAGTTCATGACCGGTAATCGAGGCATCTAAGAAAAGGAATAGGTGAATTACCTAAGTATTTTACGGTCATCAAACTGGTTAATCAACACAAAACTGTTGACTAGTGAGACAGGAAGTCGAAGAATAACAATAATATTAACAACAATAATAATAATACCATATCCTATTTATTCCACAGCAAAAATTTCGATTTTAAACCGAAAGCGGTCGCGTCTCGTTCAGACCTCCAAGTCAATTGTAGTTCAGCATGTTGCATTTAACTGTCGTGTTCTAATTCCTATTATACTCGTATATAGTTTTTCCCAGCATGCTGGTACAATGATAACACGACTGCTCGGCCTGTTCACAACCAACCGCAACATTAACTTGTGAAGTGAAGACCGACGGTGGCGAGAGCTACAGCCACTATCAGTAGTCCGTGAAGCATTAATTTATGTGAACTGCCACCGTTAAGTCTTAAAATTTACCTCTATTAGAAATTCAGAATACAGGTACACGTTTGGAGGCCTTAAGCAGACCGTAGCTGGCTGTAAAATATTCTCAATGCAACAAATTCCTCACTGCGCTCTAGAAAAACCGCTTTATGTAATGTATTAATTTTACTAGGAAATTGTTCGACCAAATCGCACTCAAGAAGCTACTCGGACTTCAGCAAGCTTTGCTCTGAACACGTGACTTCAAAAAACATCAGGTGTTCAAAAAAGTTCAAGCAGTACTATGAATTATAATTAAAAAATCGCATGAACTTTCACATGCCATTGATAGAAGCGGTACCTAACCTGTACTAGCACCAGGACATGTACCAATACAACAACAAATTTCAGTACCATAACCAGCATCAGTACAAAACTTGTACTGCATTACTTTTCAACCAGCCTGAAGTTCTGACTGGTTCTGAGCTGGTTACACTAAAAATATTCAGTGTGTAGTAATTCTCATTACATGAAATTTCAACAAATTTATTTTAGCGCATTGTGACTTTGTTGTTAAAAGCTGTCGTCTCATAACGGCAGGGGAAATTCTATGGGGATTGTTTCAGTTTCCTGATGTTCTCACAATTGGTCTAGTGCCTGTGTAAGAGTCACGAATGTATGCCACTGAATGTAGTTAGTTTAACGTACTCGAGTTTTAGGGCTCTGTTTTGATTGGTTAAAAAATTATTGTCCATTTTTCTGCATTTGTTTGATCATTTTTTTCGTACTAAAAATCTGACGCTTGAGATCCTACTTTTAGGATCATCGCAGAACCGACTACGTACGATAAAATTTGGTTCTTCCTTGAATCCATAACTAAAAGAAATCTTTTTTTGTAACATTGGGATAGCTACCTAAAAATAATTACCTTCTGAAAAACAACTTTATAGTTTAGATTATTTGATGTTAAGTGCTACCCACAATAAAACTCAACCATTTCCTCTGAGTAAATTTGAATATCTTTCGCAGAACTTCAGTGGTGTTTAGATGCAAGTAGAGCTACCCTGCTATCGGTCTTGCCCTTTGTGGCTAGGCTCCTGTCCTCGTCCGAGCCAGGGAGGAGGCTGGGGGAGAGACTGACGCGGGATCACTTCAGCAGAGACAGGAACTCCTCCCTGGTACGGTGGTCCTTACGGAACTCCCCCAGCATCGTTGAGGTCGTCGTCTTCGAGTTGATTTTCTGCACGCCTCGCATCACCATGCACATGTGCCTGTCGAGACGAGCCCGTCAAATGTTGATATCTCAGTCAAAACAAGGAATTATGGTCTGAGGAGTCTTTTGGGCTAAAATAAATAATTGGAGTAAGAGTTATTTATTCGTTCACAGAGCCTCACCAAAGCGGTTTATTTTCTAAAAACCTTTTATTGACGCTCATATATGAGTCAGCAAGTTAAAGGCAA
>VCRD01000156.1:48932-61435 GCA_006783055.1 Trinorchestia longiramus
ATGAAAGAAGTCAACTTTAGAACTTCTACAACATTGGCTTTTTTAACGAAATATCGAACCGAACACTAGTCGACACAATACACGCTGTTATGGACACTTGGCAACAAAAGAACTTTTAATTCTAAGCCAGAAAAACATACGTCCAAAAAAATAGTAATCCAGAAAATATACGAATTAATTAATGAATAACTAGAAAAATATAAGACCCAAGGAATAACACTCAAGAATATAGAACCAAATAAATGACTAATTAGAAAAATATGGTGTCCATGAATTATAACTTTCATCTGCCATGTTAGAAAACCCCACGCACTCCTCTTCCCTCCACTCCTCCCCACGCACTCCCCTTCCCTCCACTCCTCCCCACGCACTCCCCTGCCCTCCACTCCTCCCCACGCACTCCCCTTCCCTCCACTCCTCCACTTCTCCCCACGTGTCCCCCTTCACTCACGTCCCCTCGATGACCACCCCTACGCCATTGGGTTGGATTGCTTCCACCAGAGCGTTTGCAATCTGCTTCGTAAGACGTTCCTGAACTGTGTGTGTACGAAACATTAGTTAGATATAATACATACAGTACTGTGTGTGTACGAAACAGATATAATACATACAGTACTGTATGTGTACGAAAAATTAGACAAATGTGTATGTAAGAGGAAAATGTAATTTTGAAATTAGTGATGTTTAAACAAATCAAAATTTTATATAAATTAACTAGAGTTTATTATGATGTAGTTTAAGAATATAGTGACGAGTATTGATTGTCATGATGTGATAAATACTTATTTAGTAAAGAGAAGGATATATTTACGACGAAGAAAAATACGAGAGTGTAGGAATATCTTTTTTTTAGCTAATATTAGCTTATCGCCATTTGTTTTATGTATCACAAGAATAAATTAAATAGAATATGAATTACAATGCTCAATATTTCAATGAATATCAAGTATCATTAAATATCATATCTAACAATCCTGTCATGAATATCATCCCCAAAATAACAATAAATATCTCGCTCTAAATTACAATTGATAACTACTGTATATAAATCCATACGTGAAGGTGCTCATCTAAAATGATATATTCTTTTTAAATTTACTAATGACCCAATAGGAGGTTATCTACAGTAACTGTCCTTACTCCAAAAAGGAAACTTCGTTTTCATCGAGTCACTGAGTTACATGTTGTAGAAATGTAGTACATGTTACATTTCTATAGTTACATGTTCTACACTTCTTTAATTACATGCATTACATTTCTTTAATTACATGCGCTACATTTCTTTAATTACAGGCACTACATTTCTTTAATTACATGTACTACATTTCTTTAATTACATGCACTACACTTTTTTAATTACATGCACTACATTTTTTTAATTACATGTACTACATTTTTTTAATTACATGTACTACATTTCTTTAATTACATGTACTACATTCCTTAGTTACATGTACGACATTTCTTCATGCAATGAATCGGTCGTGTCCGTAACTTTTAAAATGAATTGCAGGTGCACTTACAAAGCTGCGGAGTCTCACGCAAACCGTCAAGAAAAGTTAGTTGTCAGGTCAAATTACGTAATTAACCTCCAAAAAACGAAAGTAACCTTACTAGGAGCCATAAGGTCATGTTTGAATACCTTCTAAAATAATTAGGGCAACAGGCAATGTCATTTTGTTCCCCAACCAATTATTGAGGCGCATTTCAATTAAATGTCTTAAGAAGGTCTTATATATTCACCTTGCAGCCGACGGCTGTAGACTTCAACAATCCTGTAAAGAAAAATCCCTTGAATTACATTAACACTTGCGTAATATTTCAGTGAACAGCTTCTTCCTCACTTGCTGCATGCACGTACTTTTGGAAAGTGAACTATTTTATTCTATCATAGAATGTAAAAAATTTCCCTCAATATTTTTCTTAAACAGTCGCAACAATTTTTAACATCAAACTCCCAGAGACAACAAGGCTTAGTACCTATTAAATAGATGCCTAGCTGGAGCACGGCAGGAATACGACTAATGTTCTACGCGACTGGAAGTGCAGTTTGAAAATCATTTTTCTCAAATAAAATTTGAAACGGAATTTTTTCCGCCTGATCGTTATCTGAATAAATGTGATATGAATAAATCAAATTATACAATAAAGGAGTATTAAATTAACTTGACGTATAGCTCTACCTTGATGTACAGATCTACCTGACCTAGGTATACTCGCCTACACTGATGACCTAATCTGCCATGACACACTGCAATCCTTATTAATTTAGCATATAAAGGCATTAGCAACAAAAATTTTCAAAACTAATTCACTAACTTAGCAGCAACTACTCAACTGACACACAAAAAAAATACTTAGCTGACTTTTTGAGAGAAATTTACTCGACAAACTAAGATACAAAAGTCCCATATACGAAAACAAAATGTCTGGTCAGTCCTATTCCAAACGCGTTTTCACTAAGCCACAAGTACATGGAACTTAACTACCATCACCCTATCGTTGACTATCGCCAAAATACCTGGTTCATCACGGCTTAAACACCTGGTTTACGACAGCCAGAACTCCTAGTCTACCACAGCCCAAACACCTGGTTTACGACAGCCAGAACTCCTAGTCTACCACAGCCCAAACACCTGGTTTACGACGGCCAGAACTCCTAGTCTACCACAGTCCAAACACCTGGTTTACAGAGATAAAAACTTCTGGTTCACCTTGGTTCCCTCACCTGGCCACCTTGGAGAGCCCGAGCACCCGTTTGTTGGGCAGGTAGCCCACAGACACTTTACCCCAGAAGGGCACGAGGTGATGCTCGCAGATACTGAACATTTCGATATCCTTTACGATCACCATATCGTCGTGATCCTCGTCAAATACAGCATCATTCAGTACCTCTGAAGAATAAAAGTTTGATTATTTGTGTCTGTTTTTAATGGAATATTTTCAAGCTTGTATTCCCGAAGGCTGTGTGACAGTGATCTTAAACTACATCGAGCAGCTTAGACTCATACCTTTGAAAAAATTACGTAGATGACATAAGACAGCCCTTCATAAGTAACGTAGGTGTTTATGTTTGTTGGAAGAAAGACACGTGGTACATTTCGTATTATTACTTATAAAACAACGTCTTTTTCTCTGCTTTGTGTTGAAAGCCAAAAACTTATTAGGTTTTTACTTCAAATTGGATTTGAATAATTTTCTAGAATAAAATTGTACACGAACTAAAAATACACATATTTATGTTCATCATATTAGTCGAATAAAATAACTATTCGAAAAATGCAACTGTCAAAAGTTAAAAACCTAAAAAAATTAAGAAAGCGATTATTTTTTTCCTACACATGACGTAAGAAAGCACTTCACCTTGAGACTTTTTAACAAAAAGATTTCCGTCTGAGTTGCAGGCGACTCTCCGTGAGAAAAGAGGAAGTTGGCGTGGACGTCATAATCCTGTACTTACCGCCCCCTCATCCTGCCTGAATTTTCCTCTACTCTATTATTTTGTATCATCTTTTTTACCCAATTAGTCATTCGTTACTCCTGATGTAGGATCTTTATATTCTTCAACTGTTTTCTCGAAAAGTCGTTTGATTTTCTACCAATTTTCTTTTTGTTGCTAGAACATAAAGTTCATGTTCAACTTAAATAAAACCAGTTTTTCAGTTTCTTACTTTCATAGTGGAACTCGTACAAAAATATCCCTCTCGACGGTGACGTGCATGCGCGTCTGTCCTAAAAAGACGCATTTGGAGAAGATATGTTTACAGTCTCCGCCAGTTAAAGGGTTAAATATCAATTAAATAAGATAACACAGGGTATGGCAACATAACTTCCTTCTTTTAAAACAAGTGTTTTGAAAGAACGAAGTTGTGTTGCTGCATCACTTGAAGATGCAACGAATCTTCAACGCGTCCCCAAACAAAATGTTCAACTATAGTTTTATTGAGGAAAACAGACACCACGAAAAATATTGTAAGTTCCCTGCCTCTTGTCCAAACATACGTAAAAATAAACATATTTTTATAAAAATTTCTGAATGACTGACGCAAATATATCGTTAGTACTAGCAGGAATGTCATAGTTCAAATTCCTTATTTGAACTCTTCTGTGAGTTTAGATTAGATTATAATGAGGCGATAGGAACGAACCTTCTGGCCCATTCTTGGGTCGGTACCCAAGTCCCATGCCGTAATTCTAGCCGCCGATAGTCATACACAAACCAACCATGACGGCAGCGGGCTTCGAACCCGGGTCTTCCCGCATTGCAAGCGGATTTGCTCACCAGTCGACAAAGCTGGTGGTTATCTTCACTTCTACCTGGCTTTTCTCCCTTTTATTTTAGTGCTGCTCATTCCAGACTCGTCCAAACCGTTATTTTTTAAGAGCCCTGTACTTCAGTCGAGTCCTTAAAAGAAACTACGAGTTCCCAATTTGTCTTCATTTACGAACATGAATTACTCACTGACGCAAATTATTTTTGTACTCTTAGTTTATCGTTTCTTAATTCACATTGTTACGTAGACTAAATAAATTAAAATTTGGTAGTAAAAATGAAGCCTTTATTTACCGTGGCCGCGCTTCTGTAAATTTTGAAGTAAATACCTCAAAAAATTTGTTTCTTGATGTCTTGTCCTGATTTTCTGATTCGAAATTTAAAATCTAAACCAATATTGCATCTTTCCCTGAGCATAAATTCCTGCATTTAAAATGAAATTTAATTTCCTGATCTTTTCTCGGGCACAGTCCCGAATTCTGATGTCCAAATGGCGAAGGGAAGCCATAGCATTCAATTTAAATCTTGCTACACTTAAATAAGAACAAGTCTTCAATTGGAAATTTGCTCGACTCGCATTCCCGAATAAGCAAATTTAGCTGCAATTCCTATACCTCCTCTACCTCCACCTCCCTCTCCAGGGGCTACACTAAATGCTGTGAGGCCTCTGAAAGCTCCAAGTGAGGGGGTTTTCCCCCCAATTTAGGGGGTTTTCATCCCCAAGTGAGGGGGTTTTCACCCCCACCTGTTGCAGGATCAATAAACCCTCTCACGATGGTGCCCACACACCTTCTTACGCAGTCCACCCTCGCAGCTTCATTCACAAAGGAAGTCGCCGGGCGGTTAAAAGATATTTCCTTTCCAAAAAGTGATGGCAGGATCGAAAATTCTGCTCAAAATTGTTCACCTAAAACTTTTTCCACTCAAAACCTAGAACAAAAATTTTTTGGAGAAATATTATGAAGAAAGTAAAGTTCCCAGAATGCGAATGGGTTGAATTCGAATTTAATTGAATAATGTTAAAGGAACTTGCTGTTTATAATGAAATGTTCGCATGTCTTTATCATCTGATAAAGGAGATCAGTAGAGGTTTGTAACTGTCCCTGAAGAACATGGTATGGAGAAGGGGAGCATTGAGAGATAAGGGCAAATCCACTATCAGCTACTGCCTGGACAAAACTGATGTGATGAACTGATAATGATAAGCTCATGTTGATGAACTGATAATGATGAGCTCATGTTGATGAACTGATAATGATGAGCTCATGTTGATGAACTGATAATGATGAGCTCATGTTGATGAACTGATAATGATGAATCTTTACTCAAAATTATCTATCAGAAGGCTTTTTTATGAATGTCGCATCCAAAAAATCAATTCTAAATGAAGCCGTTGCATAGCAAATTGGATTTTGTCCTGACATTGCTCGCACAATTCTACATGCATAAACGTACTGGAATAAAAAATTAATCAGGTGACCTTTTAAGTTTACTGCATTAAATTTTAACTGAAGATGCTGCTCATATTTTTGGTAACGAGCGTGAATTAGAATTGGAGGGATTCAGATCACAAAGTTTGGCCTGAGTTCATCATGCGGAATATTTTAAGTGGTCCATCATCCAAAAGCGCTGCGAGTTTTTTCCTTCGACGTCTTAGATTGGCATTTTCTTCATAAGCAATATTTCTAATCCGAGTATGTCTTATTTTTTTATCAACTAAAAAGTTACATTTCACGACAAATTGATTTCTGATGCAAGATTTGAACTTGGAGACCGTGAGTGTTGTTGGGATTTTTCCAGCGCATTAGACTACACCTACGGTTCATGATGAGAAAAAGAATACTCGTTTTAGACTACCCTTAAATGGCAATTTTATTACCGAATGTTGGCTTGTAACATTGAAAAGGTAAGAGGAAAATAATTTGTTAAAACACTTGAATAATAAATGTGGACAAAAACCATTGACATTCACGTTACAGGAAGTTTATTTTTAACAATAGAAAGAGATCATGGACTATAGAATCATTTGTGTACTTTCAGTCCGAAGTCTATAAGATGTTTGATCGCCTTCACGCCCTTACCAACATTAACATTTAAAACAGCACATCCAGTGTGCTATGTATACTTTCAAATAAAGTACTTTTTCCATTACGACGGTTTCTCTATCACAAAGAATTCATTTGCTCACTCCGTTTTGTTTATCTTTAACGTGATTAGTTTGGTTGCATTTCACTCTGCGGGTTAGCAATTCCACATGAAACCAAACCATTGTTGGAAACCAAAACCAATGATTTATAATCAAATTTTCCTTAAACCTACAAGCAGTTACCCAACTTTACTAGAACACGCAGGGTATCCCAGCGTTACTGGACCTGAAAAGAAACGAGTGTAACTCAAGACGTTTTGGTCGCAGTAAAACGACGAATGCACCTCTGTACAGCTGACAGCAACTGTTTTATTTAAATTACAAGGTCTATCTTTAAAACTTTTTCTCTCAGATTGTCAACCTTAACTTCTGAACATTCAAGTGCTCTTATGACCAAGTTATGTATTAACGGGTGCATCAATTTTAATAATTGTATTGTACATACCACAATAAAAACTCAAAACTTAATTATTGAGTTGTGTCAGTTTGTTTTTGGGTCTCGTAACACTGGAACGTCCTGTACAAGGAGCCATTAAATTTCACCAGAACACACCAGGAGCCATTAAACTTCACTGGAACATCCAAGGTGCGCCAACATAACTTTATATTGCAAAGTGTTTTGCTTTGAAAAAAATAAATCATGTTGCCGCACCCTGTACCAGCTGCAATCAAACTTTGCCAGAACAGATGAAGTCTCACCAAACTTCGTGTCATTCTATTTACCTTGGATTGTTTGGTCGTAGCCTTTTGTGAAGAAGAGCATGGCTTTGGCTGCCCTCTCCGGAGTCTTGAGCAAACCCTGACGCATGTCGTCCTCGCCCAAATTCTTGAGGACGCTGCGGTAGCTCTCAGCGAGCTCTGGGATGAGTTCTTCACGAGTTGAAGGCTCGTGCTCGAGCTCCAAGTCGTGATGGAACGAGCACTTCTCATGGCCTGTAAATCGAGGGACTTTGTCAAATGAGTACCATGTCAGGTCTGGACAACTGTGAACGACAATACAATAGAATTTGGCGAATATTAAATACAATACAATAAATTATGGCAAATGTAGAATACAATGGAATAGAATATGACAACAGGAACGAGCCACCTGTTTCATTCATACGGTGCTACCGGAGTACCGGTGTCATCTAAAGTAAAAGCATCAATCACAAACATGCTCCTTAATCACACACAGACGTTGCCACGTGAAGGTACATTAATTAATCACGCGCAGGCATTTCCGCCACGCAATCATACACAGGTTCCAAGAGTTATGGAACATATGGAATCAACACTTAATAGAACTGGGGTTCTTTTGAAAAGGCGTGCGTACAGGTACGTAGATCTCGTTCATTGTGCGCTGTGCTACTGATCATTGCTACTGATCTACCTTCCAAATGTAATGTATTTAACTCTTCATCCTGTTCCATGAAGAAGAAGAATTTAGCACTTTTACAGGCGTTGGATCGTAGAAGGTGACCAAGTAATGGAATTTTCCTACGAATTTGATGTTAACACGGGTAGTCAATATATCTAAGTATTTCAAATTCACTGAAGTACGTCATCTGTATAATGACAGTGTATTTTAGCGTGAATCAGACCTCTAACTTGTATAAGCCTTCGTACATCTGAATGTGTTTACAACACACGTACAACTGTCCCAAATAAGTGTATGTATGCTTACATCTGCATGTTCATACCATGAAGTTTTCACACCGGTCCCGGAAATATATATGCTCGTAAATCTTATTAAGTTTCTCTCACAAAATACTAAGAACAATAAGTTCCTCACTTGACCGGTGAAAATAACAAGAATGGCCACTTAGAGGGGAATGCTTTTCCCCTCTCCAGTTCCCTCTACAACCAACGCCATGAACGGAAGACGCAAGGTGAGCACTTACGAACTGTGTATCGTGTCAACAGAAAATCTGCCTTCTCCTTAAAGTAGACTGAATCCTTTGGTATACCATTATTGCAGAGGAGCAGCTTCTTCAGAGTTCAAATGAATTGCCAGGGTGCTAAAGAGAGTTATGTTGAACTAACTATAAGATTGCAACACAAAAAAGGGCAATGCTCAATAAATGGTAGCGAACACTGTGAAACTGTTCTCTCAGTATAACGATTAAAGTTAGTTAATATATGCCTCACAGAGCAACCTATTTGCTCATCAGAGAAAATGCTTTGAAAAGAATATGAAACTAACTTGCAAACAATGACAATTATTATTATTATTATTAAATTCCTGGTTTTCAAACAATGAGCAATAATCTGCTTCAGTTTCCGGTCGTCTACAGAGCATTTACCGAGAATGAGAAGCACAGAGTTCCTCTAAATATACATAGTAGCCTCAACGGCCTCTCGACTAAACTTCAGAAATACACGCGCAAAGAAGCAACAGTTCGCAAGCGTATGTTTCCGGTGCTAAAGAAGATCCTGAAAGAATTTCTATACTTTTAATATTGGTGTAGAAAGAATTACAGTTTAATTAAATTCCACATCGTGAGTCCATTATTTTTGAAACACCTTGAATTTAAAGCGTGAGCGTGTTCTAAATAAACAGTCACTGCTGTTAAGAAGAAATTTAATATTTGAGAAATTGTAACCCAATGCTGATACTGAACCTAACTTCGTGTGTATTTTACTTGAATTTCTTTCAAAAATTCCATCTTTTCATTCAAGCACAAACATCTGTCGTCAACATTGTGAAGACAAAAGTAAGAGAGTACAAGCGTGTAGTCTTACTGCAAGAAATACATTTCGCTTTGTATACAGATCAAATCCTATTTTTAGAAGTAGTTACTTCAGGAATTAAACTAACATTTTACCTCAAGAAAAATTTCTCTTCAGCAATCATTTACAAAATTTAATTTTAATTCAAGTGCTACCTTGTGACAGAAGATCCAACGCTAAATTGACAGAGTTGGAGGTTGATGCAAAGTTTGATGTACATGCCACAGATTTCAATCGCAGCCATTCGTGTTTTGCCCATTCTTCATCCACATATTTTATCATGTTTTATTCTACTGCATTTATTTCATGTAATCTACATTTCTCGACACAAGAAGTATGTCCGTAGAAAACGTTCACGTATGCCTGTGAAGAAAAATTGTTGACCTTGTTTTCCGATTACCATCACGGGAACAAGTGAGTGTTTGGTCCAGTGTACTTTCATGACCACTCCGCCCCGTGCGTCCTACACCGACAGAAATCATTGTCTTGTTCCCAAGCAATGCAGTGAAGCCCTCAGGAAGCATAATTTTTAACCAACGTCTCGCTGTTCGGATTTCTGACAGTAATTTATGCCCGGTAGGAATTAGCCATGGGAATTTATCTGATGCCGGGATTTATTGCTGGGATTAAACCGCTTCATGTAGTTAAACACAACTTGGATTCAAATAGCGTAGGAAATTAGGCTAGTGATTTTTCTGTGAATTTGTTGCAAGGGCTTGTATGTTTTAGGTATTTATAGTATAGAATAACTCATAAGGAGTTAATATTGGTATTCATAAGACACGTAATTATATGTAGCAATTGTATTCAAGGACAGTTTTTACGGAGCTCTGTCTATTACTTAACAGAAGCAATTCATAGAATTATGTTCCGCTATATAGGTAGTGACAGGAGTAGTGACATAAGTAGTGACAAGTCTTTGCACAAATAGTGGCACAAGTAGTTAAAGAAAATACTTTATATTAACCACATCGCATAAGGATTAGTCGGCCACGTGTTCTCACAACATTCAGCCGGTCAGTCTTCAGTAATTTTTTGTTAGGTGTTCGAATGCAAGGGGACATAGCTGCTCTCTATTTTTTACGTTTCTCTTCCAGCAACACTAATTTCCTCACCGGGTGTCCGCTCAGCTGGTTAGAGCTGAGAGCAATTTTAAGAGCAATTTTAATTTTTAAGAGCAATTTTAATTTTTAAGAGCAATTTTAATTTTTCGAGGCGATCGAAACAACGATTGTAATTTATTTGACGTAGGACAAAAGAATGTCATAGAACAAAAGTTTTGAAAATAAAATTGGAGAATATTGAACACCACTGAAAAAAGTGTCGTCAACCTAACATGAGAACGTTCGTGTAGGCTTTGTTTGTGGTAGTGATGAATATTTACCCATGCATAGGCCAATGTTTTGTTGCTAGAGCTTCCTACCTTATGTTCACTAGTATGGGTTACAATTTCATAGAACTTCCTAATTGATGTTCACTTGTAAGATACTCAATATTATTGATTTAAAAGACGAAATTGGTATCCTAAGAATGCTCTTCTGTGGACAACACACTATTTAAAAAAAAAAAAAACAATTCGTGGCACGATTGTTGCAAGGTCACTCCAGCACCATCTCCGTACTTGCATTTTATTATTACAAAAGTCTGCCCTTAGAAGATAAGAATTGTGAAGAGGTGTCACCCACAACTGATCTGCCTTGCTAAGATGTTATATTTAATGCAATTGGCATTAGAAAATATCATATAAAGTTTCTGAGAAGAACTGTGAACTACAATCTTTTTCAAGAGAACATCTGACAGCCGTGTTTCAAAATATGAGAAGGATCCAAGCCTGTATTGATAGTACGGAGAGTCCCTTTGAACATTGCTGATAGTTGTGTGTCACATTTCATTATTTTCTTCTGTAATGAAAAAGGATTATTGAAAAAATATATGTACACAGTGCCTTCCCAGCACTCTGTAGTAAACATGAATGTTTTCTGAGGAAACTGTTATTGCAGAAGATGGGGAAGGTCCCATCCGAGTAAAGGAGAATCAATAATGAAATATGCACAAGAAAATGAAGAAAAGGGAAGCGATTGAGAGTGAGAAGTTGTTCATTGTCAATGTTCAGGAAAATGACGGTATCCAATTTCACAATCGCAAAAATAGACAATTTAATAAAAAATTGAAATATTGTTTGCTCGGCGGCCGTAGAAAACACAAATATGTTTCCAGTCCTATCAGAAAACTGAAGTTACATTGAACGCTCTTCAACAAGAATTTCTGCAGCTCTAGGGCACATTGGTGTTGAACGCGTGTCCCACAAAAAACTGGCCGCTGTTTGAATGCTAATGACTCGCTAACAAATTATCAGACAATTTTTTATTCTATGCCGAAGATTGTTCTCTGTTAAAAAATTAAACAAATATTTCCATCAGCATAACATTGGCTGTGGCTGTTGAAAACGGGGGAGCTTCCAAAGCAGTTTATGCTTGATATTAATCTTAAGTGAAATTTACTGACATTATTTCGTATCATCGATACGAACAAAATTTACTGGTCAAAAAAAATTGAGTATGCAATGAACTAATAGGAGAACGTTCAATTCGGACAACTAGTTAGCATGTTTTTAATATAGCATGTTATTAACTAGGAGGTTCGGATTTTACGAGAGATCCTGCATAGGTAGTACACTTGGCATCCCAGATGCCAAACTAAATGCTCCAATTTGCATTCAAGAAATATACGTTAAAAGTTTGTGCTTAAATATTATTACAGATTCATGTAAATTATTGCAACTCATTCTAATTATCCTAATGGTTACACATTAGGCATGAAACAGAAGATACACCGGACCGGTCTCACATACAAGACAGAGTATGAATATTCATACACAGGATAAGCCCCGATGGCAGAAACGTAATTTCTTTTTAATCACAACACAGTAAGAACACAAAGCCTAATTTTACACTCGAAGAGAAGGAAAAGATAGGCTGAAAATAGAGCGAGACTCACCGATGGATGTAGAGGAACGTCGTCTGTGGAGATCCATGTTCCACTAGGTCCAGCACCGGTCTGACTTCGCTAACCTGTTGCTCGATGTGTAGGTACTCTTTAAAGAGAGGAAGCGGAGCTGTGAAACTTCGATTTAGGCTTCCGGATTTCCTTGCCTGTCTTGAGTAAAGTCCCTGTGAATTGCTTATGGTCTATTTCTAGCGAACAACTTTTAAAAAAACAATGGAAAGATGCACCAAGTAACTGTTAGCGCTGTTAAAAACAATGTAAGACGGATCTAAGCTTGTATTGATGCTAGGATGAATCACTTTGAACATTAGCTAATGTTCAAATGGGGGGGTAATTTGAGGGGGTAATTATGGGGGGCGGGGGTAA
>VCRD01000156.1:66886-91068 GCA_006783055.1 Trinorchestia longiramus
CCGCCACGCAATCATACACAGGTTCCAAGAGTTATGGAACATATGGAATCAACACTTAATAGAACTGGGGTTCTTTTGAAAAAGTGTGCGTGCAGGTGCGTAGATCTTGTTCAGTGTGCGCTGTGCTACTGATCATTGCTACTGATCTACCTTCCAAATGTAATGTATTTAACTCTTCATCCTGTTACATGAAGAAAAATTTAGCACTTTTACAGGCATCGTAGAAGGTGACCAAGTTATGAAATTTTCCTACGAATTTTATGTTAACACCAGTAGTAAATATATCACTTAAGTATTTCAAATTCACTAAAGTACGTTATCTGTATAATGACAGTGTATTTTAGCGTGAATCAGACCTAATTTGTATAAGCCCTCGTTCATCTGAATGTGTTTACCAGCCCATGTACAACTGTCCCAAATAAGTGTATGTATGCATACATCTGCATGTTCATACCATGAAGTTTTCACACCGGTCCCGGAAATACATATGCTCGTAAATCTTATCAAGTTTCTCTCACAAAAGACTAAGAATAATAAGTTCCTCACTTGACCGGTGAGAATAACAAGAATGGCCACTTACAGGGGAATGCTTTTCCCTTCTCCAGTTCCCTCTACAACCAACGCCATGAACAGGAGACGCAAGGTGAGCACTTACGAACTGTGTATCGTGTCAACAGAAAATCTGCCTTCTCCTTAATGTAGACTGAATACTTTGGTATACCATTATTGCAGGGGAGCAGCTTCTTCACAGTTCAAGTTAATTACCAGGCCGCTAAAGAGAGTAATGTAATCCCGCTGCCGACATGGTTGACGCGGCTAGAAATACGGCATGGGACTTGGGTAAACAATCGAATAATTATCGAAGTAATAATCCGACCCAAGAATGGGCCAGAAAGTTCGTTCCTATAGCCTCATTCTATTCTATTCTATTCTATTCTAATGTTGCACTAATTATAAGATCGCAACACAAAAAAGGGCAATGCTCAATAAATGGTATCGAACACTGTGAAACTGTTCTCTCAGTATAACGATTTAAGTTAATATATGCCTCACAGAGCAACCTATTTGCTCATCAGAAAAAATGCTTTGAAAAGAATATGAAACTAACTTCCAAACAATGAGAATTATTATTATTAAATTCCTGGTTTCCAAACAATGAGTAATAATCTGCTTCAGTTTCCGGTCGTCTGCAGAGCATTTACCGAGAATGAGAAGCACAGAGTTCCTCTAAATTTACATCGTTGCCTCAAGGGCCTTCAACTAAACTTCGAAAATACACACGCAAAGAAGCAACAGTTCGCAAGCGTACGTTTCCGGTGCTAAAGAAGATCCTAAAAGAATTTCTATACTTTTAATATTGGTGTACAGAGAATTACAGTTTAATTAAATTCCACATCGTGAGTCAATTATTTTAGAAACACCTTGAATTTAAAGTGTCAATGTGTTCTAAATAAACAGCCACTGCTGTCAAGAAATTTAATATATAAGAAATTATAACTGGATGCTGATACTGAACCTAACTTCGTGTGTATTTTACTTGAACTTCTTTAAGAAATTCCATCTTTTCATTCAAGCACAAACATCTGTCGTCAACATTGTGAAGACAAAAGTAAGAGAGCACAAGCGTGTAGTCTTACTTACTGCAAGAAATACATTTCGCTTTGTATACAGATCAAATTCTATTTTTAGAAGTATCATAGTTACTTCAGGAGTTAAACTAACATTTTACCTCAAGAAAACTTTCTCTTCGGCAATCATTCACAAAATTTAATTTTCATTCAAGTGCTACTTTGTGACTGAAGATCCAACGCTAAATTAACAGAGTTGGAGGTTGATACAAAGTTTGATGTACATGCTACAGATTTCAATCGCAGCCATTCGTGTTTGGCCATTCTTTATACACTCATTTTATCATGTTTAATTCGACTGTATTTATTTCATGCAATATACATCATTTCTCGACACAAGAAGTATGTCCGTAGAAAACGTTCACGTATGCCTGTGAAGAAACATTGTTGACCTTGTTTTCCGATTACCATCACGGGGAGAAGCGAGTGTTTGGTGCAGTGACTTTCATGACCAGTCCGCCCCGTGCGTCCTACACTGACAGAAATCATTGTCTTGTTCCCAAGCAGTGCAGTGAAGCCCTCAGGAAGCATAATTTTTAACCAACGTCCTGCTGTTCGGATTTCTGACAGTAATTTATGCCCGGTAGGAATTAGCCATGGCAATTTATCTGATGCCAGGATTTATTGCTGGGATTAAACTGCATGTAGTTAAACACAATTTGGATTCGAATAGCGTATGAAATTAGGCTAGTGATTTTTCTGTGAATTTGTTGCAAGGGCTTGTATGTTTTAGGTATTTATAGTATAGAATAACTCATAAGGAGTTAATATTGGTATTCATAAGACACGTAATTATATGTAGCAATTGTATTTAAGGACAGTTTTTACGTAGCTCTGTCTATTACTTAACAGAAGCAATTCATAGAATTATGTTCCGCTATATAGGTAGTGACAGGAGTAGTGACACAAGTAGTGACAAGTCTTTGCACAAATAGTGGCACAAGTAGTTAAAAAAAATACTTAATGTTAACCATATCGCGTAAGGATTAGTCGGCCACGTGTTCTCACAACATTCAGCCGGTCTGCCTTCAGTAATTTTTTGTTAGGTGTTTGAATGCAAGGGGACATAGCTGCTCTCTATTTTTTACGTTTCTCTTCCAGCAACACTAATTTCCTCACCGGGTGTCCGCTCAGCTGGTAAGAGCTGAAAGCAATTTTAAGAGCAATTTTAATTTTTAAGAGCAATTTTAATTTTTAAGAGCAATTTTAATTTTTCGAGGCGATCGAAACAACGATTGTAATTTTTTTGACAAAGGACAAAAGAATGTAATAGAACAAAAGTTTTGAAAATAAAATTGGAAAATATTGAACACCATTGAAAAAGGTGTCGTCAACCTAACATGAGAATGTTTGTGAAGGCTTTGTTTGTGGCAGTGATGAATATTTACCCATGCATAGGCCAGTGTTTTGTTGCTGGAGCTTCCTCCCTTATGTTCACTAGAATGGGTTACAATTTCATAGACCTTCCTAATGGATGTTCACTCGTAGGACACTCAATATTATTGGTTTAAAAGACGAAATTGGTATCCTAAGAATGCACTTCTGTGGACAACACACTATTTAAAAAAAGCAAACAATTCGTGGCACGATTGTTGCAAGGTCACTTCACCACCATCTCCGTATTTGCATTTTATTATTACAAAAGTCTGCCCATAGAAGATAAGAATTGTGAAGAGGTGTCACGCACAACTGATCTGCCATGCTAAGATGTTATATTTAATGGAATTGGCATTAAACAATATCATATAAAGTTTCTGAGAAGCACTGTGAACTACAATCTTTTTCAAGCGAACATCTGACAGCCGTGTTTTAAAATGATATGAGAAGGATCCAAGCCTGTATTGATAGTACGGAGAGTCCCTTTCAACATTGCTGATAATTGTGTGTCACATTTAATTATTTTTTTCTGTACTGAAATAGGATTATTGAAAAAATATATGTACACAGTGCCTTCCCAGCACTCTGTAGTAAACATGAATGTTTTCTGAGGAAACTTATTGCAGAAGAAGGGGAAGGTCCCATCCGAGTAAAGGAGAATCAATAATGAAATACGCACAAGAAAATGAAGAAAAGGGAAGCGATTGAGAGTGAGAAGTTGTTCATTGTCAATGTTCAGGAAAATGACGGTATCCAATTTCACCATCGTAAAAATAGACAATTTAATAAAAAATTGAAACTTTGTTTGCTCGGCGGCCGTAGAAAACACAAATACGTTTCCAGTCCGATCACAAAACTGAAGTTACATTGAACGCTCTTCAACAAGAATTTCTGCAGCTCTAGGCCACATTGGTGTTGAACGCGTGTCCCACAAAAAACTGGCCGCTGTTTGAATGCTAATGACTCGCTAACAAATTATCAGACAATTTTTTATTCTAAGCAGAAGATTGTTCTCTGTTAAAAAATTAAGCGAATGTTTCCATCAGCATAACACTGGCTGTGGCTGTTGAAAACGGGGGAGCTTCCAAAGCAGTTTATGCTTGATATTAATCTTAAGTGAAATTTACTGACATTATTTCGTATCATCGATACGAACAAAATTTACTGGTAAAAAAAAATTGAGTATGCAATGAACTAATAGGAGAACGTTCAATTCAGACTAGTTAGTATGTTTTTAATATAGCATATTATTAACTAGGAGGTTCGGATTTTACGAGAGATCCTGCATAGGTAGTACACTTGGCATCCCAGATGCCAAACTAAATGCTCCGATTTGCATTCAAGAAATATACGTTAAAAGTTCGTGCTTAAATATTATTTCAGGTTCATGTAAATTATAGCAACTCATTCTAATTATCCTAATGGTTACACATTAGGCATAAAACAGAAGATACACCGGACCGGTCTCACATACAAGACAGAGTATGAATATTCATACACAGGATAATCCCCGATGGCAGAAACGTAATTTCTTATTAATCACAACACAGTAAGAACACAAAGCCTAATTTAACACTCGAAGAGAAGGAAAAGACAGGCTGAAAATAGAGCGAGACTCACCGATGGAAGTAGAGGAACGTCGTCTGTGGAGATCCATGTTCCACTAGGTCCAGCACCGGTCTGACTTCGCTAACCTGTTGCTCGATGTCTAGGTACTCTTTAGAGAGAGGAAGCGGAGCTCTGAAACTTCGATTTAGGCTTCCGGATTTCCTTGCCTGTCTTGAGTAAAGTCCCTGTGAATTGCTTATGGTCTATTTCTAGCGTACAACTGTTAAAAAAACAATGTGAAGATGTACCAAGTAACTGTTAGCGCTGTTAAAAACAATGTAAGGAGGATCCACGCTTGTATTGATGCTAGGATGAATCACTTTGAACATTAGCTAATGTTCAAATGAAGGGGGGTAATTTGAGGGGGTAATTATGAGGGGGAGAGTAATTTGAACAGATCAGTTATTTGTATTATATGTACGGAAATTACTTCAGGCTTGATTTTTGAAAGTCTAGTTCAAATTCCGTGTATAGCTATCGCTTCGTGTGTAATTTTTTCATAAGCTAGTCATTTCTCCAGGCCTGGTTTTTGAAAGGATAGTTTGAATTATATGTACAGGGTGTTTCAAAATTAAAGCAACGAACTTTTTGGTAGGTTTATGAAAATTTAAATGCGTGATTTTGATTTTAAGGGTTGAAAGTCAAAGGTGAATAATTAGCAAAAAATATAGTGTTGTATTTATTCGATTTGACCACCCTCATTACGAACTACAGCTTTAAGTCTATTTAAAAATGTACCGCAAGCTGCACGTATTTGTTCTTGTGGAATTACTTCCCATTCCCTTTGCAGTTTTGCTTTGAGGGACTCGAGAGAAGTGTGAGGGGTAGCTAAGACCCTTGACTCCAAAATAGACCAGATAGTAAAGTCCAAAGGATTGAGGTCGGGGTTACTTGCTGGCCATTGATCTTTACTTATGAACGATGGAATGTTCCTCTGCATCCAAGTTTGGGTTACGTTGGAGCCACGTGATGGTGCTGAATCCTGTTGGAGACTCTATGGCGAACCTTGAAAATGTTCTGTAGCCCATGGGAGCAACTCTGATTCCAAAATAAGAGAAATGTACCGTTCTGAGTTCAGTTTGACTCTACAGGGTACAAAAACAAGCGGAGATCTTCCTGTGGCTGTCACAGCTGCCCAAACCATGATAGACTGTGCATTTTGACGTCTCGTAACAATCCTACCCTCGACTGCACATGAAGAACTAAGAACTCGGTCGTCCTGATGGTTTACAACTTGCTAAGTGTCACATTTTTTCTCATCTGAGAACACCAAGTTTGTGGGTGTGCCTTGAGCTATCTCATTAAGGAAGGGACGACTTCTTTCAGCCCTCATTCTCTCATGATGTTCAGTAAGCTCATGACGTTTGATCATTTTGTAAGGTTTCTTTCCCAGGTCCTCCTTCAACACGCGATACATTGAAGTTTTGCTAACACCGGCTTCTGCAGCAAGTTCTCAATGGGATCGACGTGGGTTTCGCTGCAACTTTTCCCGCATGTTTTTGATAAGTTTTTTGGTCCGAACACTTCATTTCCGACCTCGTCCTGGTTTATCAAAGGCTATACCAGTCTCCTTAAACTTTTTAACAATTTTTCAAACAGTTGAAAGGTTTATTTATAAGTTTTTTGCAATTGATACGTTACTTCCGCCTTCTTTGTGAAGCTTGATAACGATATTTCGATCCACAGCCATTATATATAGAATGAATTTAAAAGTTAGACACGTGAAATAGAAAGATTATCTTACAACCTTGAAAATAATGTAATATGTAAATAACCAAACAATGGTTTTAAATGATTTATTTCATATTCAAAACTGTTACCTTAATTCTGAAAAACCCTTTATACTGTAGACTCGTATAGTTTACCGCACATTTTATTTCTATACCCTAGACTCTACTTGTCATAAACAATTAATGAACTGCTCAACTTTATAGAATAGAATAGAATAGAATGAGGCTATAGGAACGAACCTTCTGGCCCATTCTTGGGTCGGATAATTACTTCGATAATTATTCGGTTGTTTACCCAAGTCCCATGCCGTATTTCTAGCCGCGTCAACCATGAAAATACGTTGAAAATATGCAGTATTAACAGGTTACGAAAAACTAAAACATTCCTGTTCGTCATATGGAGCCAATTTCAGTGACACCTCTGAATGCAGTCATTTTCAAAGTCAAGTTCCAGAAGTTTTTCTGACAGTCATCAAGCATGTAACAGCTACATGGATTTAAATTGCTGTATATGACATATATTATTCTGTTAGCCGAAATTATTCTTGTAACTGCGTCCCAAGTAACCTGAAGGATAAAATACTGTGAACAAAAAAATGTGAACGTATTCACAAAATACGAAAAATGTGTGCGTGTGAACAAAACACGGATAGCACTGAAAATGTGTGCGCGCTATCGCAAAATATGCGGAAAATATGAGAGCTTTAACCAAGTACGGAAAAAACATTCAAACCACTTAGACTGTAAACGTCCTTCTGGAGGGCACTGACTGGGTCTGCATGCCGTCCAGCCTCACGAGTCCGGTTGCCAACATCTCCAAATTCCCGCCGCTATAAAATTCTTCTCTCTCCTCTCTTACTTTTCAGTGCACTGAGACTTGAGTAACTACTGCTGCAACCTCTGGTAGAGGCTGAATACAGGATTAAGTTAGAACAGAGAGGAATAAAATAAAGTAACAGGAACGAGCGGTTGGGTTCATTCTTAGACGGCTACCAAAGTTTCATGTCGTCTAAAGTAAAGGCATCAATCACACACATGCACCTCAAAATCATTCTAGTCACGCACATGCACTACAATCATACACACGTCCCAGGAGTTAAGGATATATTATTATTATTATATTCCTAGTTTAATCACAAGAGTTAAGGATATAAAATCAGTACGTTACAATACTGGGGGTTCCTTTTCCAATATTTGTTGAGATGGTTTTGAATATTTTCACAGTGCTAGTATAGAGAAACCCAAACCAGCAGCTAACCTGACCCAACCTAACCTAACCCCACCTAACCTGATTTAACCTAACCAGCAGTTATACAGGGACAACCCAACAGCAGTTTCTGTGAAGTGTCATCATCCACAGGAAAAAAACTCGGAAAATCTTCTGTGAGGAAAGAACTTGCGTTTCCCTCGTAGGTCAACAGGAGGGAAATTACAGTGACGTCTTGCTGGATGACAGGGAAACTGGCCCCACAACCTGAGTGATCCAAGGAAAATTCTGGCATATTTTCTCGAGTTGGGAAAGTAGGAAATAACACTGCAATAGCAAATGTTGAATGTTTGGAGAATCAGAGATTGCTTGTACATACTTCCAATTGTTTTTTCTAAACTACTTTTAGTGTGGCTTCAATTGCTGGAAACTGCTCTCAATTATGAAACCAATTGCTAGTGACTTCTGTGAATTACTATATCAATTACTAACGTTTACTCTGAATTATTAATTAAATTGGTAGTGGCTTCTCTGGATTACTAAATGAATTGCCAATTTAACTACACATCAAAATGTACTTCTGAAGCAAAAATTGTCGTACACTTGCTTCTTTGTTATCTCGTGGAGCGGAAATGCTGCGTATGATCGACGAGTCTACGTCACGTGCTGTGGATGGTAACTTCCCTAGCAGCAAAATTGAATAATTAATCCTTGTAAATTACTTGTTAACACTTGTAAATTGCCTTGCAAAACAGCCTCCGAAGAAACGATCTTTTTTCACAGAAACAAAAACAGCTACCAATAGTGGAAGTAACCCTAAAAGATATTATTTTGTTCTAAGTTAATGGACGATTTTAACTAAAACCAATGGTTTAGTAATTACTTGAAGTTTAATTTCCAGCTTGTTTTTTCACCAACGCTTATTACACTGCCAATCAATAAAAATGTTTTGGGCTCAAAATTAGCGTTTCTTATTTATTTCCACCTCCTGAATTCAAAAATCAGTGTGAAAATGACCGATAAGCTTTTACTTTGGAGATACAGTGGCATCATTTTTTATAGTCCATATATTTGGTCTGGAGAAAATTTTGTTTCACTTCCTGCCTTAACAGAATGTTCCCCAGATTTGGTGGATTATAAACTTAATAACCGTTGCTGTGACTGCAAGTTTTATATTCATTGTGTTTCTTTTACATAATTTCTGGTTTTGGAGTGCTTATAAAGTGTAAAGTCTGTTATAGCAAAATTCCACGAAACTGTTAAATTTAATGGGGAATTTTTGTTACATAAGAAGTGACATGACACTTTCGTCACAGAAATGTAATCTGACGCCTCAAGTGAAGGCTACCTGCGAACATTATTAAATAATGCTCGCATCTTGATCCTCTACCTTCATCGTAAAATTTTTACGACGAAGGTAGAGGACCGAGATAAGTCACACGCTCCATTGTATTTGTACATAGTATTTCTTAGTTAGTAGATGGACAATAATGTGCTCTTGTAATTAGAGAATTCTTTTCAATAAAGTTTCATGATGTCTGTTCGAATCAATGAAAGACTTCAATAAAGTGTATCGCTATATGATTTTAAGTTTCTCTATGTTATTCAATATTTATAGCCCTTTTATAAGTTCAATTGTAGAAATAATATAATTTTCGAAGTGAATGAAGTGAAGTGAAGTAGGGAATTAAAAAGGTAGGCCATTGAATTTTCTCAGACACTTATTTCGTGTTTTTTTTTGTTTCGTTATTCTGTTGTTCTAAAATATTTTGCGTTGTTGACTTCATGTGGGACAAGAATAACAACAAACATAATATTTGAATAATTATTTTCTTAGGTGATACACTAGTCATCTTAACTCGAGTGAGGGCCATGTAAGAACTTATGGTGGGAGTGAGGGGCATATGTGGGGACATGGTGGGGATGCAGGGTATGTGTAGGGATGTTGTAGGGATTTTTTAATAACTTTTGAACTCACACCAATGGTAATTTACTTAGAAATGAAATGCAGTATAAACTCAAAAACATCTGCTGCCAATAACTGCAGTATACAAAACACAAATAAATGTAGTATATACTCAAATAAATGTAGTATATACTCAAATAAATGCAGTATATACTTAACACATCTGGCTCATTCACAAAACAGGAAGCATTTTTCTAAAGTTGAAACTTTCATTATTAAACAGTCGTGCTCATTTTATCAAAGTCATTCACGTATTTATCATCTCAAACTGGGAAAATTAAATTCTTCAAAAGTTATTTTTAAAATTCAATACTACACAGATTACAAGTTCCTTACTTCCGTTTAAGAAGCAATGCAATCTTCAAAGCATTTCACAAAACACTGTTCTTAGAAATTACTTCGACGCTTGAATCGGATTTTATCCACTAAAAGGAGCTTCGTTCACAACACCAACGTCCACCAAAGAGCCCAACTTTCTAATCAAAAGAACACAAATAAAGTTCCCACTCTCACTGAACCAAATTGAGTGATCTTCAAGTGACGTCTCAGACTGCTCTCTGGCACTGAAACCTTGGGCTCGGCCCATGAGTAACATCATGATGATATGGCAAAATAAATCTTATACTTCAGAGTTATCTGCACACATAACTCTCATTCACTTCAATTATCACGACAGCAGCAATCGCCGATAATGAAGAGCTTTATCTTAATCAAACACAAGCTGTTTTCGTTCACCACAATCACAGCTAGACCAAATTCCTTCATTTTTCACAGCTGAGAGCGTAATACAACACGTACTTATCTATTTACTCACAAATATGCTACTAAATCGAAGTTTTCTGTTGGAATGATTATCGTTTCTTCGATTACCGTATAATCTATCAAGGCTGGCTGAGATATACGAATATTATACCTAGTTAATTTGTCAATGAATTGCTATTGGATAACTGTGAGTTTTCTCAGCATCATTTTATCCAAATCAGATATTTTGATTAAAAGGCATAATTTTTTTACCATACTGCACATACTCTACCCAATTCCTACTTTTTTTGTAGTAATTCAATCAAGAGAACAACTTGACTACCGTCATGTTCAATTCTGAAAATTTCTGCAGTTTGGGCATGGAAAGGACAACAAAATTTACGGAATATTTTAAAGAGTTCGCTGGATGGGCTTCTCTTCAATGCATGTTAGGTGCTTTAGTTATAAATGTTTTTTTGAACACAAGTTAGGTGCATCAGCTACAAATTTCTCTTCTACACATTTTAGGTGCATGTTATGTGACCTGCATTTTGAAATTTATGTTCTTTTCACAATTATCAGTTTTAAGTATAAAATAAAGAACCGTGAAGTTTTCGGAATAGCGCAGGAGAAACTTGTTACCACTTTCTTCAGTAAATAGTGAACAAAACTGCATGAGTCGCAGTATTACTTGCTCGTCTGATAAATGACAAATATTAAGCAATACTTTCATTGAATACCGAATCAATGGATGGTAAACATTATTAAATGTAATTATTATTAAGGTACAGTAATTATCTAAAGAATCTAAACATATAATTATAAATTTAAAGTACATTTTGCGAATTTCATTACAAAACGACGCCCTGCAATTCGAAGAGAAAATCAACAGTTAATTGTGTAATTTTTTTGAATGGTTCGAATATAAAAAGTCCAGATAAGTTGATGATTTATTCAGCGTATGCACAGTAACATAAACTAACTCATATCCGCACAAAAATTAAAAATACACGAAAAGTTTCTGAATAGACTGCGGAATCTTGATTCATTGTACGCCGGTATGGCAGCTCAGAGATTTAATTTCTATTTCAATGGAGTGTGGTCGATCTTATTTGTAACACACGAAAGTGTACAACGAATAGAATAGAATAGAATGAGGCGATAGGAACGAACCTTCTGGCCCATTCTGGGGTCGGATAATTACTTCGATAATTATTCGGTTGTTTACCCAAGTCCCATGCCGTAATTCTAGTCGCGTCAACCATGTCGGCAGCGGGATGTGCTCATAGTACTGGTGTAATTCAGGCATGGAGGTGGATGCACACATAGAACAAGTTTACCACATTAGGGCTGATCAAAATGCGTTGATGCCTTCAATAACAGAAAAAAATGACTCAGTCACCCAAGGAGCGGAACTGAAGTAATATTAGCAATCTTTCAGTGGCTCGTACTGTGTGCGATCGTTGAATTTAAGGTGTATGCTAAACTTAAATAATGCTGTGAGTAGAGTGAACATTTTTATGAGCGCTCTCCTAGTTTAAATTTTTGCGTAGAAACCTGAATAAAAGTTGTAAGTGTTTAATCATGTCCAAGACTTTAATTTCGTTTACTGTTCTAGATGAAACAAAAATGACAAAAATTGGAGGGAAAAAATCGTAAACTTCAAATCTTAGAGTGGTAATTTCTCCAAAAATTATTGCACAAAACTTCCGAACGAAAGCTGTAGTAATGAGAAAATATTTCCTCATGATATGAAAGCAAATTCATTCAATTCTGATGTCGGGAATTAACACTATTACATTATCCTGTTTACTCCTGCGGCTTGTGTGTGATTGACGTGTGCGTGTGTGAGTGAAGTGCGTGTGCAAAATACGTCGTCGCTCGAATTTGTATTGACGTCTGATAAGTGCAATGTTCAGGAGGCCTTCCTATGCTGTCAAGGTCGTCACCTTCATTTCTATGCCCGCATCTATCTCTCGCATGTGTAGCAATTATTGCAAACGCCATCCACATTTCTGCAGTTACTGAAAGTGCACACGCATAACCGCCTTTCGAGTGCCTTACCTGCTGATAAGCTCAAATCATACGGAAACCATACAGATAAAAGTCATAAAACTACACTGAGATTAAATCTCACAAAAACACAAATCACAAACTTCACATCGATACAACATTAAAACTAACAAGAAAATATTGCATTTCAATAAGTTTGTGATGGTCAGTATTTCTATAGATACAGCCGGTGAGTAAAGTTACTCACGTTCCCTGCTAATGTGCGTGGAGTGGCTGGGCAAACTTATTTATAATTGAGAGGCCAGATACGACGCATAGGTGTTCATCGACCCTTTAACAAGCTAAAAAAAGTTACCAGATCTCACCTGCCAAAATATCTGACGTGTTAGTAGAAAAAATACTCGCTCCGGTCAGAAATATTTGCTACATAAGGAGAAAACTGTCCGCGTTTTAGCGTCATTCAACGAACTGCTGTTTTGAGTACAGTAGACGATCGTGCACAGTGTGTTGAACACAAATTTTAACCTTCAATAAATGATTGAGTAAATGTTAATATGATTTAGTCTTTTTCCTCTTTCCGATAATATTTTAAAGTTCTTAAATTACCAGGAGAATATGGCACACTATCAAAATTCAGCAAGACTATGCTCGACCACACATACATTCAACTGATCTCTTATTTAGGGAAGTGTCGTAAAAATTAGGCTTGAATATTGAAATTGTACTTGAAAAAAAATTGTGTCTGAATGTACTTGACCTCGGCTATTTCAATTCAATCCAATCCCTTCAACATCAAAAAGCACCACGTAACGTTGATGAATTAATTGAAGCAGTGACGAGCAGTGTTTACCTTTAGTATATGTACCTTTTTCACGTTTTCCAGTTTTGTTCTATGTTCATCTTCAAGTTCCACAATTACCAATTTCTAAGCACGATCAGAGTTCTAAATTCCTATTTCGTGTTTGATAAAATATTTATGTAAGCTGATGGTTAAAACTACTACAAAACTATCTTATCGTAAGTTACTTCAATTCACGTCTACGTTGTTGACGGCGAAATCATTTAGGGCATAATCGTACACAGGTCACAACTATCGTATAAGGGTTTATCAGTAACTGTGTGCTACATAAATTTTGTTCTGTATTACATCTTGTTTTTCACACAATTTCAATTGAGTGATCTAACCATTAACAGAGGTCAGTCTTTTTTGATTAGCAAACTTTAGGAATGTTAAGCATAATGTTCTTTTATTTGCGTTCATAAGTTAATAGTCATTCTTAAGCCCCTCCAGGCATGTGTTCTTCAAGCTTAATTATGTAGGGAAAATAAAACAACATATGGGTGATAGTTAAAATAAAATATTTATTCTCAGATTGTCTTCTCACTTCAGTTCGCGAGCACTTTACTGAAAGTCCTCTCAATTTATTGCTCATCTAAAAACAGAACCTATAAATTTCATTAATTCTTCTCTTGAATGAAACGATAAAATAAGAATCCCCTTCTAAGCCTAAAAATTTTGTGTGTAGTCACGCAGGACGTATTTTATTCTCACATAAAAGATTTGAACAAATTCTTTTCAGTGGTGATCAAAAACGAATACTCAATTCACAGTAAATAGAAGCGATCAAACACCAATACATATCTTACGTAGAAAAGATCAAAGTTCTTTTAATAACTTCTAGAAGAGAAATCAAGAACACACAGTTTATATGTACGAATATAAGGGAATTGAAAACTATTGAAAGTATGTGAGAAGTGTATCAAACGTCGATATACAGCTACATAAGGAAAACAAAAAAAAACAATAAATAGCGTATGAAAGGTAGATTAAACATTGGTATGGAGCTTATGTGAAAGAGATTAAAAACCATTAAATAGCGTATGAAAGGTAGATCACGCATCGGTGTAAAGCTTATATGAAAGAGATCAAAACCATCAGATGGGAAATGAAAGGTATATCAAACATTGGTATTGAGATTATATGAAAGAGATGAAATACCATTAAATTAGTTATGAAAGGTAGGTCAAACATCGATACACAGCTCATATAAGGGAGATCAAACACTACATATAAGGGAAACTGAGCTACATTACACAGATTTTCTCTACAATAAAAACTTAACTTACACCTACCGCAACTTATTCTATTCAAGTAGGCATATTCATGACATGAGGTCATTATATGGACACATTAATATGTGCAAACAAGTATTTCAAAGCGTACGTAAAATACGTACACAAACGATGTTAAGGTTTCTTCATATGCCCTTATTACTTTAAAGCCTGTAGGAATGTTGATCATTGTGAAACTGAAGTCATTCCCGTGCGTATCAAAGCTTCAATTATTGACGATATAAATTTACAAGGTCATTCACAGGCACAAATTTAAGAATCTTATGAGTTAAGTTTTTGTCATGAATAATGTATAATGTAGAGGGATTTCACACGTGAAAGAAGCTTAAAAGAAGCAGCGCCTTTTAATGAACGTAATAATTGAGGGAACTATAAAATTAAAACAAGAAAAAATATCAAAAATGCACTGGTGATCTTCAGTACAGTGGCGTTAAAATCTCCCTCTTAAAGTGTGCTTAACTAACGATGCATTAATTAAGAAGTGCTTACACCAAGTTTTAAGCTGTGTGTAGTCGTAAACAGGGCATGAAGCACATTAAGTAAAAGTAAAACCGATGAGCAGCAATCTACAGTCATAGCGTTGTACAATGCGATCACATCAAGGTCTTGTAAGAAGAAAAGTACTTATACTTTTAAAAATCAGTTCAGTATTAAAGAACTTAGAATGAGCATATTCAAATGCTGAATGTATGTTCGATATTGATGAAGTGTATTTTTAAAAATTTCTCTATTTTCCCCAATAATTTTAAAGCTTTCTCTCACCTTCGCAAATACCAAAAATCCATCTTTGTATTATAAAATTTCTTCAAATTATTAGTGAGGTCTCGGTGGGTAACAGGAACAGAAATAACTTGATGACTAGAGACCAACATGAACGATTCGAAGTTTATATTTGTGAGACAAACCACAGATTGATTGCAAATAAATAAATATGCCAAAATATTTAGTTTTATGATAATAATATTTTACATTCTTCTAGAGAGTCTCAAAGTAAAATTCACTTCACAGTTCAGGTAAGATTTAATTTTAATTTGTTCGAAAATATCGTAGACCTTTTTCACAAATTTCGATGGATTGGCTTTTATCTTTTGTTTACTTTCGTCACAAGCTACAATAAATTCACACTCAACTTGGTGCCAAGAAAATATGAAAATAGTAAATTTTCAGTAGTCATTATACTTTTTTAAAATAATGGTTTTAAACAAATGACATTCTGAATAAAGCATATTTTTATTATTTTAATTCAAGATTGTTATTTTGTTCTAAGAAGTTTTAATGCAATGCAGTGTAATTTTACACTCCAGAATTTCATGAGATTCGTACGCTGCTCGCACAGATTTTTCTGCAGCTAAAAATTAAATGAGAAAATCCAAGAAGTTCGAAAAACGTAAGTGCTGCATTAGAAAAAGCTCATTCTAGGATCAGAATCCAAAGTGAGATTTTCTCCATTGCATATTTGTTCAAATTTTACTTAAGGTTTTCTGAATAACTTCTCCGTTTCAATGTCCCATAACTACAAATTGTTCGTCGCCAAAATTCATTCAAGCCACGATCACCACATAAATGTCAGCGCTTCCAAGCAGCAGAGTCATCTGAATACCAACATATCTCACCCTCCTCATTGGGAATTTTATTTCATTCGTTCCAAGAAGCATCGTGCCAACAAGATTATAATTAAATAAATAGGAGCCAGATTTAACGGGCTTGCTGCCTGTGTATACCATAGTGACAGGAGGAAGGAGGGCATTGAAAGTAGCCACCAGCCCCACGTACGTGATGTCTCTTGGTTCTCCCAAGTCCACTGTCATGTATTGGTTGGTAGACATTGTGCTAAGAAAAAAGTCATCCGAATGCTGAGGGTATATCTGGTCCATCAGATTCTTCGTGCCGTTCTTAGCATCGCTGGAGGTTGACGTATCGATGGACTCAAATTTTCGGATGTAGTCAGGCATATGAGGTGTCAGGCAGGAGAGGGTGGGGCCATCCCTCAATTCTTGATAATTGGGTGAGACATAGAAGTTAGTCGAGATACACTCCATGGTTGATGAATCGTAGCAAGCTGTTGAGCATCCTGGCTCGCGACTGCACAGTAACATGCACAGAGCCTGCGTCACTAACGTGGTTTTGCTGTACACCAGACGTGAGTTGTTCTCAAAAAGCGATTCGGCAATCTTCACAGGACGATACGTACTCCCCAGGCCGACCTTGTTTTTGCCATCAGTGACACAAGCACTAAGTAGGATTACCAGGACTAAATTTCGCATTTTATTATTTTATATTTAATGATTGGATTTATCTAGCACGGAAGAAAAAAATTATTAACTCACAATT
The DNA here is from genome assembly GCA_006783055.1 of Trinorchestia longiramus. NCBI lineage: Eukaryota > Metazoa > Arthropoda > Malacostraca > Amphipoda > Talitridae > Trinorchestia > Trinorchestia longiramus. The sequence goes on from VCRD01000156.1 coordinate 83,621, forward strand.
ATGCTTAAAATGTGTATTATATGTATATAACACTTATAATGATAATTGTTTGACTACAAACAGCTTGAATTCGGAAAGTAGATTCCTCACAGGATTTAGACTCTACGGGGAGTAGATTTCTCGTGCGATTTAAACTTTACGGGAAATAAATTCCTCACAGGAATTAGACTCTACGGGAAGTAGATTTCTCTCTAAGTTTAGACTCTAAGTACCGAGAAGGACAAGTCGTGTAATCTACCTTCTAACATCCATCTTATTTAGCATTTACTTAAAAATTCAACTAATTTTATGTCAGTTCAGAGATAGAATAGAGCTCATAATGTAATTATAGTGTTACATTGCTTTCAGTGTAACCAATTAGTCAAAAATATGAATATACCTTTTGTGTATATCTCCATCGACGTACGTACTGAAATTATTTACAACTTACAGGGTTATTAAACTTACTGAACTTATGATACCTACATCTTACTTACAAGGTTTAAATCCCACTGAACTTACTTACTAGGTTGCTGAATTACTTACAACTTACGAGGTTACTGAATTTTTTTACAACTTGCTTTTAACTTACTTCCAAAGTTATCGAACTTACAACTTACAAGGATACTGAACTTACCATAACCTTATTTTACGAATCGTAAGCTACGACTGAACACTGTCCTCAGACAATCGTCCCTTTTATAAATATCTGTTTGCTCCACTTAAAATATCATGAAGGTTACCGGCCAATTTAGTATTGATAAAACCTCTTTCATTCTGCTGCGAAGCTTAGTTGATGGTGCATGTCACGGACTCATTTATTGACACGCATCAAAGGGCAATTATCACCTGTTTCTAGAAAACTTGATTGACGCTGTTGTATATTCGCTCGATTCATATATAAAACGGGCAATTATATTTTAAATTGAGCCTTTCACGACACTGCACCAAAATGAATTCTCAATTGCGATACAAATAATAAAACAAATTTCAACGTCGTCTGAACTTACACTGCAATACAGATGCACTATGAATTTCATATCCTGTAACAAAACTGCCCGGCACAAAACTAATCAAAAGTTTATTAATTATTGTAAACCATGCCGAGGTACATATTGAAAAACTTCTGAGTTCTATAGTCATACGAACCCGTTTAACATCATATAGATGATGATTGTATTCGGATCATTCTGAGATTGTACTTCATTTCTTAGAACCAAGAAATTAAAATGAAATTGTAAAAGTTAAAGTCGCTGGTGGGTTCAGAAGCTCTTTATTTTAGGCCTAAATTCGCACTTCATTTACTTTGAAAATCTGACCCTAAATTACAAAGGAAGCTTATTTCCTACGTAGCAAAAATTACAGTAGATGTAAAAAACGTTTTATGTATCAAATAATTTTTTTATTTGACTTAAATAAATTGGTTTAGAAGACAGTCGCAAGAGCAGCTCCAAATAATGTTTTCCGCCAAGCACTTAACTTTATTCTTGTGAGTGTGAAACGCATTTAGTGTTCTGGTTTGAAGTAAAATATCAGGTGGTAACAGGAGTTCTGTCCATTTTTTTAATTTGAAATAAAGTGAAAATCCTGTCAAAAATATATTTATTTAGTCTTCAACATAGTCACTATTTTTATTAATTACATCTTCCCATCTTGCCATAAGCTTTCTGATTCCTTCTTCATAGAATTTAGCTAGTTTGGACTCAAAAAAAAAGAAACTAGCTTCATTTCGATCTTTTCTCCTGAAGTATGCCTTTGTCCCGTTAAATGATTCCGTAAGCTCCTGAAAAGATGAAAATCGGTTGGAGCAAGATAGGGAGAATATGGTGGGTGATGCATGACTTCCCAGCCAAATTCTTCAATGAGATTTTTAAACGAGTTAGCTGCTGACAGTACACTTCAGATGTTATTTTTTGATTGCCACCCATTAGATCATAATAAACAATTCCCTTCAAATCCCACCATACACACAAAAGATTTTTTTAGGGTGCAGTCCACTTCTCGGCTGTGGAATTGGCTTTGAAGCAAGACTTAGCCACTGTCTTTTGCACTTAACATTGTTGTAAAGGATCCACTTCTCGTCGCTAGTTATGATTCGGTCTAAATAAGGTGCCTGAAGTTCACGAGAACACAGTGAAACACAACAGGTCACACGCTGTTGCCTGTTGATTTCTAACAAATCGTGTGGGACCCTTTCCCAGCATTTGAAACTTTGCCAAGTTTTTTCATTTCCCGATATGTGGTCATATGGCTTACATTAAAGGTTTTGCTGTTCTCTAGTAGTGCATGTTGGATTTTCATCAATGGCAGCCTGCAATGGCTCAGAATTGAGTTTTTTTGAGCATCCTGCTTTCGGTTTGTCTTTCAGACTGAAGTCATCCTTTTTAAAACGTGAAAACCATATTCTGCAGGTTTTTTGATTCACAACATCCTTTCCATAAGTGTCTTTGAGTGTTTTTGCTGCTGAGCTTGCCGTATTACCTTTATGAAATTCAAACAGTAAAATATGCCTGATATGCTCTTTACTTGGAGTGTACATTAGGGCTAAAAATAGTTATTAATAACGATAATTATCACACAATCTGAAAGAAGAAATAATAATTTATTAATTACCATAGATATGCATACAATATTAACAAGCTAAATTGAAGCAATCGTGCTTTAAACACAGAGCTCAAAAATTGGACAGAACTCCTGTTACAACCTGATAATATTATCTACAGTCAGTGCCCTGATATTTGGGGCACGATCATATTATTTACAGTCAGCACCCTGATATTTGGGCAAGGTCACCGATATTAATTGCATTAGCACCCTAATCTTCTCAATTAGTCCGAAAAATTCTCCAACTTCAAATATAACCGTGACTCCAAATTGGTTTTAAATGAGCATGTGCTTCCATGTATTACTTCTTACTTATTTAAAGAGAATCATTCTAACTCCTGGACAGTGCCAAGACGCTTATTCTCTTTATTCAATCATAGCGTTCAACTCGGTACCACTACATAGATGACAGCCTGAATGTAGGTAGTAATAATTGAAGATATATAACGAACGGCGTCAAAAATAATTGAAGCAGCATAGCAATACATCACATGCAACACCGACAGTACTAAATTATACTGGCTCAACGTAGTTACCTGCCTTAAATTGCTTTTCAATATTCGAGTATGGATTTGAAAATTACACTTCTAACGCTCAGTATCATTACATTTTAAAAACGCGTTCTATGATACACGATGTTAATCAAATACAACACGCCATTGGGTTAAATATTTCATATTCAGACTTTCGGGGACTTATCTGAAATAACTGCTTTTGCATTGTCGTTGACCTGTACGAGGAAAAAAAGTAAATTTTTAGATAAGTACTGAATTGGAATGACAAAAAGTTACTAAAAATTTATCAACTTAACACCCACCTCAATACAATCCGTTGGCAATCAAAACTTAGAAAAAGCATACCTGCTACCACAGATTCGGCCTCAAAATGAAAAGATAATTTTTCTTCCATTCCATGATGAATGAAAAAATTCTTTTGCGATCTCTTTGTAGTCAGAGTCATTGCATTGTCGGAAAAACATTTCTGGATTAATGTTTCAGAAAACATTCGAAAATTTAAATCTTTACCTATGTTTCACCTATTTTTTTAAAGTATAATGCATAACGTTAAACGTAAAATGCATGTGTTAAATTTTTAACTTTTTTCATTGTACCAACTGTTTCTGACCAACATCAAAAGTTGTATGCACCAGCTGCTTTTAACCTGCGTCCAAAGTTGTATTCACTGTTTCTAGGCACAGGGAGTAGTTTTTTTCATTGGTGAGGGGACAAGATAAACATTAAATTTGAAGGTTTTTAAAGATTTTCGTAAGGGGTTTCCCATTTCTTCTACGATTTTTCTCTTTTTGAATATAACAATATAAATGAAGATGTGGATTTATCGCTATTTCTATTTAAAATATCAATTTCGTTATCGTAGAATCAAAGTTTGAATTTATCGGTTATCATCTCATCGCACAATAAATTTATCGTCAGTTATCGATTATTGGTTACCGTTGATAAGGTTATCGTTAACGATTTATAGGTGATAGTGATAACATTTTTGTTATCGTGCCCACGATCAGCTACGACCATGCTCTAATAAAACTTTCGGCCTCACTTAAGCAATGTATTATAGACAATAAGGCGTAGTTACTGAAATCATCTTCTTGCTTACCGTAGATTTTTGCACATAATTCAGAGCTGGCACCAATTTTGAGGCTCGTAACACATGAAGGTTAATATTATATCATATCCTCGACTAAAAAAATTGCATTAAAAATGGAATTCACCATAAATGCGTTTGCAAAAAAATAGTTTTGCCTCAGTTTCTTCTGTTACATCGAATACGCGAAGCTGCTGGAACTTTTAGTGGACTGATAAACTGTTGTACAGTACATACACAGAGGCCCATAAATATCCTTTACGCTGATACCTTCATGCTTGTCTAAAGCACACGAGTTCCACTTCCGCAGCCTAATTTTTAATTAAAAGATGAAATTTCTGACTTTCACTTCGGATCACTTTCAGCATATTTTGAAGGCATTCCAGTCCAATTAAGGAGCTTTGGCTTCAGTAGAGGTGAACTTCGTACATGGTGTGCTCATAGAAAGCGCTACTTGATTAATTCAGGTTTGTGACCAATATTCGACATGCATTAGATACGATCTAAATTAGTCACCCCGATTTTTCTATTGCAAAAAAACTACTTGATAGTACATAGATGAAGAAGTATAAAAATGGAGAAAATTAAACAAAAGGTAACTAAACCTCTTATATACGGTAGACACATTTCGGTCCTCGTCCCTTACATGAGGTTCGCCTGTACAGTACTTGACCAGGCCCAGATTCGACGGCCATTCGTACAGGGAGCAGCAACATAATGTCCTTTTTTGAAAGGAACTTTCTTAGAAAAAAGGAAGTTACGCTGCCGCGCCTTGCACTCAAAGCCAACTGTCGCCTGAAAATTTCTCGCGTTATCGCAAGCAGCAGATCGTTGCTGGGGTAGCTAGTACATAAACTAATATTTCGTGTATCAAGATGTAGTATTTCTTCTACACATGCACTTTGATATAATGACAAACTTCATCTTAGAGATTACATTTTCGACCTACAAGTGTTAACTCAATGAGTGCAGTAAAAGTTTATACGTAGAGATAGATTTGATTGGTCTCGTTGTGCGTCACATTCGAAGATTGAATAGAAGATGCCTGCTGCATTGCTAACCAACACCAAGATAATGCCGTCAGTTGGACTAATCCTAGGGCAAACTTTAAGAAACAGATTTTAGTACTGATGTAGGTGTGACACCGGACTGTGTGCCGATCTATGAACAAAATTTGTTCAAACATTTCAAGTGTTTCTCTGAAATGAGACGTTTATCAGCAAGCAACGAGGTTTCTAATCAGCAGGGGATTCGTATCTGGCGAAATTGAATCCCCAGGGAATGCTCAAGTATATCCCAAGGGATGGAAAGACGTGTCTGAGACTCAAAACTGGAGTTGGGATGACCTATAGTGAAGCATTGTAACGCGTATTATAGAATAATTTGAAGTGAGATCGTGTCTCGAAAAGTTAGGGTCAGTGGAGACCTGAAACATACACAGGAGATTATATACATTAAATAGATGAAGGAAGACTTGCTCCATTGTCTTAATATTTTTGTTCCTACTCTCTCTTTCCATCACGCATTTAAGACCACATTACAGCACAGCCTTATGATGCTACTTGTCACGAAAGCCTCGGGCTATTCTGTGAATTAAATAACAGATTTACTCAAGAATACATTTCCAACCACAAGTTCCAGTGCCCACATCATCAGCAGGACCTATCCATGGCAGGGCAAGTCTGCTTACTGAGTCCATTCATATTAATCAAATGTTAGATGACACTTCTCAACTTGCTGCAAATACAGCAATCTTACCTCAGCAAGATTCAGATCATGTCTTGCTGGTCGACTACATATTCTTTGTGAGCAGTAAATTACATATATTTTTTCAAATGACCCCGGACCAGTCAACAAAGTTAACAGGCCAGGGAATGCATGATTGAAGGAGTTACAGCAATTCATACAACACAGCACTTGCAAGGTTGTCTATGTAAACTCGAGCGAAATTTGAAATAAAAATCAATCTGCCACGCTTCATATGTATGTACATCAACAGAAGGGTTAAGTCTAAAGAGTAAATCTTACTCGAAACATTTGAATTACGTAATACTAACACTTCATACATGGCATTTTACCTACGCATAAAGGTATCTGCTCCAGGGGGAGGGAAAGTATGTTGCTCACAAAAAGAAGGGCATCTTAGTTCATATGCTCCTGCAATAACGTCATAAAATACAAGTACATGACCTACTCGCTTCCATTGTTTAGCACTAACTGACATATCATTCAGCCTGCAAAAGGACTCGATCTTGAGGGCTGAACCCTCAAAAGTGTACAGCACCTTCACCCTGAAGGCCACCTTGGAGCTACACTTGACTTACATAGAGCATATAATGTTGAAATCAAAACTGCTTCTACAAACCTATATTAGTTCAAAATTTTAGGTTATGCTAAACAAAATTATAATGTAGTTTATGGTACAAAACTACTATAAACTACAAGTTGACCATCAAAACTTCTCCGTAACACACGTCAACGAACAAAATTTAAATGAAGACAGAGTTCAATATTGAGGGCGCACGTACCGATAAAAACATTAAATTAAACTTTTACCAATACCAAACTCAAAATTCTACAAAAAAACTGGGAAAATATAACAAAAATTATACTTTCAGAAACTCCTGGCACTAACATTCATGCTCATGATGGATTGCCATCAATGTAATTTTGTGTAGAATTTCACGGTGTCTCACTTCACTCCCTGCTTCTTCTCTTGCCTTTCTTCTTGCTTCTCCTCTTGGTACTGCAATCTCTGCTTCTGCTCCTACTCCTACGCAATTTTTCACTTCTGCTCCTACTTCCATGTAATTCTTCACTTTTGCTCCTACTTCTACGAATTTTTTTACTTCTGCTTATACTTTTATCTGTTTCTTTACTTCTACTTCTACTCCTCTGAATTTTTTCGCATCTGCTCCTACTTCTACGAAATTCTTCACTTCTGCTACTACTTCTACAATCTTCCCTATTTTTGCTTGGGCTTCTATCCCTACGAAATTCTTCGCTTCTGCTTCGACTCCTACGTAATTCTTCACTCCTACTCTTATCTCTACGAACTTCTTCACTTCTGTTCCTACTTCTACGAAACTCTTGATTTGTGCTGCGACCACCTCGAGTTTTGTCAGTTCTTCGCGTGTCATCTCTGTCCGCACCCCTGCTTCTCTCACGACGACGCTCCTTGTCACGCCCATCTTTGTGTTGTTCCGTCTCGGTACGCCGCTCTACGCTCTCCCTTCTCCTCCTCTTGTGAGCATGCCTGTCTT
>VCRD01000156.1:95954-211299 GCA_006783055.1 Trinorchestia longiramus
CCTGTCTTCCCTCCTTCGACCACCGCCATTATCGCTGCTTGTGTCACCATTATCCCGCCTGTGAATCCGACGGTCACTACCAGTCCCATGACGGCTAGCTGCATGCTGGCTTCTGCCTCTCATCGGAGACACTCTCTCACCACTGCTGCTCGCTCTGCCCTTGCCATGATTTTCCTTGTTAGTGCCGCTGCTCTCCAGTCTCCTTGGACGTGACACTCTGTGTCCTGATGTGCTGCTGTCATCAGACGAGCTCGAATCCTCCGATGAACTACGCACTTTACTGGACTGCTTTTTCTTCTTCTTGCTGCTACTTCTTGAGTAACTATCAACATCTTTGTTAGACGAACGTCGTTTGCTTTTACTTTTCTTTTGTTTCTTTCTCTTCTTTTTATCAGCTTTGTGATCACGATCATCTTCATCGGAAGATTTTGATTCCGACGATGAATATCTTCTCTTCTCCTTTTCTCTTTTCCTCTGTTTCTTCTTTTTCCGATTAGATATTTCATCCTCACTATCTGAGTCAACTCCTTTGCTGATATCTCCTTTTTTCTTTTTATTCTTTTTCTTTGATTTCTTCACTTTAACTTTTCTTTCCCTCATCTGTGAAGAAAAATTAAGATTAGAACAATGTAATCTCCCATGATGATCAGCAACAGTTAAAACCAATAAAAGATTTAAAACCCATTAAACCCTACAGCTTTAACCAATGAAAAAAAAAAAACAATTCACAATAAACAACTTGCATCAATAGTATTTCCTTATAATAAAAAAGCCTCAATATAACCACAACATGGCCATGATATAGGAATGTGTACAGCCACAACAAAATATAATAACTAGCATTTGAAACTCGCAAAAGAAAATCTGTGACCGAGTACTGGAAATGAAGACATCTAACAATTTAAATCTGGACATAAGAACTAACATTTAAGACTCTTATGAGATGATCTGCAATCAAGTAGCGATAATGAAAAATGTAATAACTTAATAAATTTAAGAACAAATAGTGTTTCATAAAAAAATATATGCCTTGTTGCAATGAAAGCTTTTGAGACAAATTAGTATCAGAGTCTAAGAAGTCAGTTAAAGTTATAATTCAAACTGTCTACTATTTCAATAACATAAGTGGAATTAGTTAAAATTTTATTTTCACTATCCATTGTATTTTTTCCTTTTAAAGAGAAAATTGTTTTCATGTCAACTTGAGCTTAACAAAAAAGCTGCAGCATGCATTTATGACAAGAGAATTTGCTAGATGTGCGCCAATTTAAATTCAGACAGTACAAGAAATTTGAAAAGACTGTACTATACATAACAGTAATACACAATTCTCATACGAATAGAAAATATTACACAATTTTGAGCAATAGGAGTGTCTAGTTTTCCCTTGGTGACAGGAATAAACTATATTTTAATTTTCAGCTGATGTAGGTGGCAGTCTTACAATAAATCAATATACAATGGTAACAATTATCATGTCACCAACAATGAAGAAATTGATTAACATTCCATTAGATCTTAAATAAAAAGGTTTGAGGAAAATCACTTCCTGGAACTAACTAAAGTAAACTTAGGCCACTATGCCAGTAGAACTCCAGTATAGAACCAAATTGATGTATGACAAACATGAAGTGCAATATGTGTTGTCTTTATCTTCATAAAATACATTCAAATACACGAGACAATCCAATAAACCTGAAGTAAACACGCACCATTTTGAGGAGCTCTTGTGTACGGAGCGCTTGAAGAGGCGTCTCATCATCCGAGTCCTCTGATGAGGTGGACGACACGTCCAACACAACATCTTTTTGAGGATCAACCTGCCAAATAACAAATTAGTGAGTCTCTGACTGCAGATTAGCACTTCCAGTGACTATGTATGTGGATGCCAACTATCAGATATATTTGAAATTGTATTTTTGAGATCAACCTACAAAAACTGTGATTGTTAGTAAAAAAATTTCACAATACACAATAAAACAAAATTGTACCTCATCCTCTCATATCATGATGTGTGGATAAGCCAGAGTATCTTTGCTGCTCTTAAAACATGCACCCTTAGTTAATTAAGTTCACTACAATGACCATATTTACAGATGGCATTTTCATCATGTCAAAAATAAACCCCACAATTTTGAACCCAAAATGGAATGAAAGATTATCTGTCACCAGATCAAGATTCATCTGTTATGGGCATTTAGGTCAGAGAAGTGATGCAAATGTTGACTACATATTTGTAACTGCAACAGCAAAAAATTACAGCTCCATTCAAGGTTTACCTCAGACTATAAGTTTGATAACTTAAATGTACTAACGGTAAGTCAATTTTATTTGTAACATCTTAGTTATTTAGTACCATACATCAATAACTGCAAAAACTCATTCCACCTGATCATTGGAACAAGTACAGCTGCTGCAAGCTTTTTTTTGTCAAGGTATCCTTTAATTTGACAAACTCAATTTGTACAAATTTGGGAGGTCCACAAATGTACAAACCTAACCCAGTCATTCTGTACTTCTCATTAAAATGAATACAATTTTAATGCAGAAGCTTGAGTAATAACAATTTAAATAAAAACTTCATAGCAAACTACCAGCAAAATGAAAAGAAGGCCTACCTTGATGAAGTTCCTGCACTGGTAGGTAAGGTGGCCAGGATAGCCACACTTCTTGCACGCAGCTCTCACATCCCCACCGCCAGTTGGACCAATACGAGCCAGCTGCCGCTCTTCCATATTAGAGCTACAACTCAGTTATGAAGGATGTAGACTGAACTGGAAATTTCTAAAAAAAAAATTAAAAAAATTGTACATTAGTCAATATTTTATGGAGCCATTTACAATGACAAGCAATAATTTAACTTCAAATTAGATTAAAATAGAATGCAAAAATTGCCTTTTGGTACAAAAAACAATGCAATAATTAATAAAGAATTAGAACATACAGATCAAGAAAAATTTACAAAGATTTAAAATTGTAAATCACAGACTAATTGTTTTAGTATTAATTATTAATAAAGCTTAGTACTGCTATGATAGCATTTCCCAGCTCAATCTTCAGCAGGACAATCATGTATCTATAGCAATACACAAAAAAAGCATCTACCCTCCTGCAACTGAAAACAGTGGCTTACCAAAGATTCCTAAAATAATAAGCCCAGTTGTTACATGATTAACACTAAATCATTTTCTAGCTGGTTACCACACATCACTAAATAATTGAATCTAAACTTTTTCCACAGACAACTTATTAATCACAGTTTTATGTTATAAACATAAGATCTGTACAAAGAAGGGAATTTTCAGATGTTATACTGCATTAGGCAAGATTTGAAGGTCACCTTTGAGTAGAATATCAGGTTACATGAATATATGCTAAGGCATGCAAAACACAGTGCCATGCATGAACTGGTGTCTCAACAAGTTTCTTCTATGTTGTCCTTACTGGGGCTTTGAGAACTCATGAGGTTCAAACTAAACAGTAGGTTGAGTTTTTGCACAAATTCTCCAAACTGCAAAAAAAGTGACTTTAAATGTTTGTCACAGAATTAGGAGAGGATATGTTAGCAATAAAACTAACTGAGCAATAAATAAATAATAAAACTCACTGGAAAAAATCTGGAACCAATTGTTACATTTATGAAATATATTTAACCAGCTACTTCCATCTATTTCTCAGCTGCATATAATCTATTCTCAAAGTCTATGATTATGATAATTCATTTAACTTTAAATTTTGGGCAAACTATAGTTGGGGCTTTCATAGAGCCTTTATGTAATTTTCTTTAAAATACACATACATCACAAGATAGCACAAGCATTTCAATTATTTGCTGGAGTGCCAGGGTTGTCTAAAATAACTTCTCAAGGGCCACCCTAGGGCCAAATTCACATAGCCTCTATGAGCGCAGTGAGTCCACAAAACCTAAAAACTTAGTCAACCTCCTGCTAACCTACCGAAAAGATTGCTTCAATGCCTCGTCTTGCTGTACAACTTGAAGAATGTTCTCGGTCGCAGTGACTTGGATTTGAGAGCCAGCGTTGGCTGGGGACTTTGTAACGGCCTTTAATTCCCTCTAATACACATACAACAGAGTGGCATCCCAGAGATTTTCTCCTGTGAGTCAGGGCCGTTTAATTCATCAAGGATATAAATAATATCCTTGTATTATATTATAATATGTAAATTGTATACTAAATAAATCTATTATAAATGGTCAAGGGCAACCCGAGTTACTATTCGTCTACTGTTCAGCTCCGCGTTATAGGAGCTCTGGCTCAGTTCCTATCAACTGTGAAAAGGTTGGAGGATCTTTTGAGAATGAGATTCGGACACAGAGATGCGTACCCCTATGTAAAAATACTGATATGACACAACTATTACGATTAATGGTGGTGACTATCATTTAATGTCCAACTTGACATCGTGGGAGCTCTGGTTGAGTTACTGTCTACAGTTAGGGAACGTTGGAGTCCTAGAGGATATTTAAAGGAGGGGATTCACACGGATGTCCGCAGTCTTCTGAAAAAATTCCGAGAGTTTTGCGAATATTAAAAACCTAAACTCTTATAGGAATCTGAATTACGGTGCAGTCGCTTGAGTTTAGGCTTCCTAGTAGAGTGCTGGAGCCTTTTTTGAGGGCTTTAGTTCTACCAACCCCCCCCCAACGGCTTATGAGTTTTGACTACGCGCGCGCGCGGCGATACATGAAGAAAAACATCTTGTACAGATGCCTAGTTGGTTGATCTAGCATGTTGGTGTTCTAGCTTAAAAATCGCTGTAATGACTGTGCGAGTGTCAAAAGATATCCGAAATTTATTATTGTCTTTGTCGTGTTGACTTAAGTAAAATCTATTGTTTAGTTTTCGAAAAGGGAAGGCCTCTCTCCTGTCACAACTGCGCTTGCCAGCTTCTGAGTTGACCAGCCAGCTGTTGAGTTGACTAAGCGGTAATTTTCCATGAGGATGAATCGTGGTTTATAGTACTTGGTTAATTCGGAATTAGGCTTTGCTAGAGTAGAATATACACACTTTATATTTTCGATGTTTAGATTTCTGCATTAAAGTGTTCGGTGTACTTTAATGGTACATAAGGGACATTGCTTTGTCATTTGGCAACTAGTAGACCTGCATGTTTAAAAATTCATATCATGTAACGAATTGCATAAATACACATACATATGTTCATTACATGTTACTATGAATGGTGCCTTGTATTATAACTAATTATCAGCTTCTATAATGCTATGAAACCGTATGAGAAAATATTAAAAATAAATTTTTGTCATTTCCTTTCTTCATTAATGGAATAAGCTTTTCTTTGCTTTCCCTTTTTTTACTTGTGAGTTGATGTGTTCTTTCCAAAAGAGTTTCTGTATTGAAAGGAAAGAAGGTTAATATATTAAAAATATTCTATGGTAGTCCGGCACCGTTGGTGCCCACAAAACAATGCCTAGAGTATGTGCACTTCAATTATAAAAGGTTGTTTTTAAATTGTGTATTTATATGTTAACTTTTAGAAAATAATGATATTTTCAGGATTTTATGTGTAAACATGTCAAATTTTTCCCTATTTTCTAAAGTGTGAGACCAACACTCATACATACATGTATTTATAGTTGCACAAGGGATTCTATTATATTAGGGTGACTGATTTGTTGTTTGTATCAAAAAGGCTACTAGTAAGAAGAAAGAAAGAACACAATTTAGTCTACTATAATATATCTGGTTCTGTATGTTACTCAGTGGGTAGAGCAATGGTCTAGTACAAACAATGCCCCTAGGTTAATTGCTCATTGGGTTGAGCAATGGTCTAGTAGAAACAATACACGTAGATAAATTGCTCAGTGGATAGAGCAATGGTCTAGTACAAATAATGCCCCTAGAGTAATTGGGAAATTCACCAATCTAGATCTTATTTGGGTAAATTAATGTGCTTCTGTACTACTGAGCTTCAAAGTTTTATTTGAGATTATAAATGAATTTTCTTTCTAAAGCTTTGTGGACTAAATAAGGTCACTGTTGGTGAGGGCAGAAGAATTGCAGCTTGGTGGTGTTCCTTCAATAGGAGTTCATAACTAGTACCTAAAATATTTGAAAAAATTATCATAGGTAATGAAATGTTGTTTAAAATGGAAAAAAGTGCAAAGAGTTAATGTAGTTGTGAGCTTTTTATTCTGAAGTTATATAAGTCAAAATGATACATTTTGATACAGCAAGAATAGATAATTATTTTATATTATATTACTGCAGTGCAGTTAGTTTCAGTTTCAATAAAAAATACAAAATTTTAGTACGCTGAAAAAATTTATCAAACTTATTATAAAGCTTATAAAAGTTGTAAAACTTTTTTGGAAAGTAGGTATTGTTTTGGTCAAAACAAATATTACTGTTATTGTGTCAGAGAAAGTAGGTCATGGAGCTTGCAGCTGCTATGCTTGTTTGTAATTAAGTTGTGTTGAAGTATGGAAAAAATAGAAGAGATTAAACAAGAGGCTGAGTGTTTTTATGGTGTGATGCAGTGCATGTATTTCATGTGAGAGCAGCAGAGGAAAAGAATACATTTATTAAAGTCTGGCATAGACCCTGAGTGAGAGGATGCTTTACATCATTAATGAGCCACAATTTTAATCTAAGCCAGTACTGATACATACAAATTCTACTGATACAACACTGGCTAAGTGTTTGTCTGGAAAATTCTCTAAAATTCTGTAGTGAATTACAATTTATAATGTAAATGATTATTCATGTGAATTATTGCACTACCATTTTGACAAATTTACCTAAGAAATGAAATATTGATATGTCTGTTTAAATATTTTATAAAATTCAGGTTAACTAATACTAGAGCTATTGGAAAATAGTATGTTATTGAAATATTAAATTGCACTCATGGCAGTAGTTGAAATAATACATAAACTATATTCATTGTTTAAATCATTTCAAATGAGGTATATTGAGTTATACAGATACATGAAGACTTATCTTATAATGCCTTATTTCAGACTACTATAGTTGGTATTTTATAAAGAATGGCTGGAGACTCTGTTGCCACCAGCAGTGATGACTGTCCTGTGGACAGTCCTGAGGAGTCCTGTTTGACAATGGTGGACATTTTGGAGGAGCAGGAAGCCCTTCAGGAGGATGCTGATGCTGTACTGGGTGCTGCTGATGATGAGCATTGCACCTACAGTCTGGTGAGATTTCTGCTTTTCTGGTGAGATTACTGTTTCTCTGGTGAGATTACTGCTTCTCTGGTGAGATTACTGCTTCTCTGGTGAGATTACTGCTTCTCTGTTTAGGTTACTGCTTCTCTGTTTAGGTTACTGCATCTCTGGTGAGATTACTGCTTCTCTGTTTAGGTTACTGCTTCTCTGTTTAGGTTACTGCTTCTCTGGTGAGATTACTGCTTCTCTGGTGAGATTACTGCTTCTCTGGTGAGATTACTGCCTCTCTGTTGAGATTTTTGCCTCTCTGGTTAGATTACTGCTTCTCTGAGAAGATTTGTGTGGTAAGATTACTGCTTGTCTGATGAAATTACTTGAGTGGCTGGAAACATGCATTGGGCTCATAAAATGTTTGGAATACATTGTGGAAAACAACATTAAATTCTATTTGTGTCAGGGCAGGGAAATTTTTGCTGGAAAAAAGTATTATGTAAAAAATTGAATGCAGGTATCAGCATCTTGATATCTTGAATACCTAAAAATTGGAAGCAAATAGTTTGAGAAAAATTATTAAAAGTATACTTTATTTCTAGTTTGAATTAATTTTAAACATTTTAGATGTTCTCTAAAGACATACTAAGTTGTCACCACCATTCCTCTGTTATTGACAACTCATAGTTGGTATTTGTACAGTTCTACATTTTAAAAACAAGCAAATCATCTATTTTTGAAACCAAGGATATGGTGTAACAGTTTGATTGAGTGTATTAGATCATGTATCAGAAGGCCTATAACTTCAGATTGTACCAAATGCCTGTGAAAGTTTTGCTCTATAATTGAGATTGAAATTGATTTCATAATTTGCATTGCAGGGATACCTGCCCCGGCAGGCTTTGTATGCATGCTTGACTTGCTCTCCTGTGGGGGGTGCTGGAGGCCAGGCTGGCATGTGTCTTGCTTGCTCCCTGCACTGCCACGCCTCACACAACATCATCGAGCTCTACACGAAGCGCAACTTCAAATGCGACTGTGGCAACTCAAAATTCATCTTGACTCCTTGCAAACTACAGCCGGTGAGTTGCTCAGAATTATTTATTTGCAGCAGTATAAGTGATTGAAGCTACTTAAATGAGGTTGGGCCATCAGTATTAGTGTTCTTCAGTGGTTTAGTATCTACAAAAAGTAGGCACAACTTTCTCTAAAATATCCTGAAGTTGTTTAGCCATTAGGTGTAAACAGGGTTGATGGGAAGAAATGAAGTTCTTTCTCTGGTGAATGAACCAATCTCATAACATGTGCTTCTCTACTGAGAGAACAGCTAGTGTTGCAGTGACATCATCATTTTGGCATGGGACTTGGGTAGTAACCCAAGAATGGACCAAGCAGCTCAGTTCTATTTCCCTATTGCCTAATATTCTTGACTGTTATTATCTTGATTGTTTTTGTTTTTTCAAGTCTTGCAATTACTCATTCTGCTCACCCAGAGTTGTGGTGACTGAGCTGGAAAAATGTATTCGAGTATCAGTCTTTTTTGGTTATGTTGTTATTTGTATACTTTAACTTCTTTTCTTGCTTTAATTTATCCGAAAATTCATCATTTTCTTTGAACTAGCATCCAACTTTCCTCTATGCAGCTTTAAATTTTTGTTGTACAGTTTTAATGAATGAGAAACATATTTCTTATACTGTGAGACGACATCATTGTTCTTTCTTTGACTGCATTAGTTCCACAATATTTTGTTGAAGTAGTAGTCTTTTCATGTGTGCTATTGTAAGAAACTACTGGTTTATTCATTATTTATTAACATCTATGTAGCTGATGCAACTCTTTACTCCACAGGGGAAAGAAAGTGAAAATTCGGAGAATTGCTACAGCCAGAATTTTGATGGTGTGTATTGCACCTGCCATCGTCCTTATCCTGACCCTGAACAGCCTGATGAAGACGAGATGATCCAGTGCTGCGCTTGTGAGGACTGGTACCATTCTCAGGTATTATAACTCAGTACCTCTGAGGACTGGTACCATTCTCAGGTATTATAACTCAGTACCTCTGAGGACTGGTACCATTCTCAGGTATTATAACTCAGTACCTCTGAGGACTGGTACCATTCTCAGGTATTATAACTCAGTACCTCTGAGGACTAGACATGCATGGTAAATCATGGCTGCTGATTATTACATTCATTTAACCCTAAAGTTAAGGATGACATGCGTGACCAGGACTACATTCTGTGTCCGTTATGTGGAGTTTTTTATTTTTATTTTTGTTGAGTAACAATTCCATTGCATCTCTGAGTGAAAAAGTAAGAATAGATGATTCATTTATTTAGCTATCTCTGTGTTTTACTATTAAGTAAAATGTTACAAAATGCGAATTCCGTTCAAGCTTTACTTCGGTTCTTTAATGTTGAGAATATATGATGGGGTGAGTTTTAATTTTTTTAAAGCAATAAATGAATTCATACATATTACTTCAGGTGTTAGAACAACACCTTTCTCCTAACAAACAATTCTAAACTGTGACTCATAGCCTAATCTTTGGTATCATAATACATGTTTAATCATATGTAAAAATGACAACAATTATAACGCTTGCTCACTCTGGCGCTTCGGGGATAACTAGTAGATATTGAAGTTAAACGCGCTGTGTTTTTTTGAGTACCATGCAACGGTGTGATATGAGTTCATTAATATCCATATCAAGAGTTACGTCATGATTAACAGCAACCGCTCCTTCTGTCTCTTGAGTATTGTGTTCGTGTTGTTTTGTGTACTGGTAGATTTATAATGAATATTCTGTGTGTATATGAACTGTTTTTGTTATTCTAATCGTATCTGTGCTTCTTAGCTGTTTCTGCAATTAGAATTAACACAAAAAACGTACCACTCCACTCATATTTGTTAACTATGTTGTTGCTCATGATAGAACGAGACCTCTAAGCATCTGATATTACCCTGAAACTTGTAGCACCCTGAGTTTGCTTGATAGGTCTTGAGTAGCTCTTATGACTAATGAGTTTGTGTTTGACTACAGCACCTGGGAGCAGAGATCGTACCAGGGGGACACGACTACGCAGAGATGGTGTGCAGTGCGTGTGTGGAGAGGCTGTCATTCCTGGCTGGCTATACTGCACTCGATGGTGGGCGTCTAGCAAGTTTCTTATGAACTTTATTAGACAGAAGCATGCATAAATCCTTCACTTGTCTGTCAATAATTGAAGGATTCTGTTGCTGTACCTACCTACACTTTAGGAGGTGAGAGGAGCTGGGAATAGGCTTGCCTGATCAGAGTTTCTTCCACATTCATGGTAACATTAAAAAAATCCTGCCTTGGTGAAGCCGTGCGAGAGTGTCCATGTTGAATTTTGAAGCTTTACACCTCGAAGGTTTTGTGCTCTAGTTCAAGTAAACTGTGTTATCGAAAAGCCTAGAAAGTGCATTTATTCTTTCATAATTTGAATAACATAAGTGAAAAATGTGTAGTTGAACTTGAAATTTTTACTTTATTCTCTTCCTAGGTGATCATTATTCTAAAATTTGAATTTTAAATAATTTCACATGGGATTAAGGAATGTTCCTTCTCTTTGAAGAAAAACCATGTCTTCTAGAGCTTAGGAGTGTCTTTAAGTTGATTTTGAAACTTGTGAAACCAATTATAATTTTTTCTTGGCGTCACAAGCCTAGGTTTCTCAGGATATTTTAGCCTTTTGTTAATTTGACCCTAAGTATTTTATTGAAAATACTTTCATTATCCTTTGTATTCCAGGGCCTTAAATAAAGTTTCGTATGAACTTGTCAAAAACAACTGTGAACGACAAGGTGAACGGACAAGATATGTGCTTCTGAGGTACTCTTCGTGGTAGCATAGACGTGCGAACTAAGTTTGAAACTTGTGCTGTCCCCTGTGTATTGAGAGACAACCGGCAAGATGGTTAAGGCAGTTGAGCCTCTGCAGTGAGAGTGTTTGCACTGGTGCACTCCTGCCATCGTGTGTTGTCTTGCAAAAGTTCCGTGCTACCTGCTGTTCGTTTGCTTTTTGGTTAAATTATAAGAAACCTTTAACCCTCTTAAACATTTTACGTTACTTTTGTGTAATAGCGAAAAATGATTAAAATCCTTTATTAAACAAACTGTTATTAATACATAAACCTGAACAGAAGATGCGGTGGAAAATTAACAGTTTTTGCTGTGACTGCTGGCTGGAAAGCTTGGCAATCTGATGTGAAGGAACGAGTAGCCTGGCGACACAACGTTTAAACGAAGTATCACCATTAAGTGGCGTTATGATATGTTTATCGGTGTCCACCATGCTGTCAATTTGATATCCCCCTTAAGTTCTCTGTAAACTTCATGATGACTTATTCACATTAAACGCATTCCTTGCATTAATAGATCCGAAATGTTTCAGTGCGCCGACAAACTTCCAAGAGCTCACCTTGCTCTGATGACACAAAAGAGGCTACGCCACAAACCCCTGAAGATCCTGTCTGTAGTGAGAAGGCCAGCACTGGGGATGAGGCTTCTGCTGTTCAGTCTCATGGTGAGTGTGTGACTGCTTATCCCTACACTTTTTCTAGTGATGAGTAGCTGGAAGGAGTGTAGAACGACCCTTCAAAATCTAGACCTGAATCCTTAATCTATCTGCCTAGCCTGTTGTCCTGTCTATAATAGCTTAGCCTGTTGTCCTGTCTATAATAGCTTAGCCTGTTGCCCTGTCTGGCTTAGCCTGTTGCCCCGTCTGGCTTAGCCTGTTGCCCTGTCTGGCTTAGCCTGTTGCCCTGTCTGGCTTAGCCTGTTGCCCTGTCTGGCTTAGCCTGTTGCCCTGTCTGGCTTAGCCTGTTGCCCTGTCTGGCTTAGCCTGTTGCCCTGTCTGGCTTAGTCTGTTGTTCCGCTTTATTAACTTAAGAAATAAATTAATGAAGTGATTCATCGCCTTGCAGGACAACAGTGCTGAGGTATACCATTGTGTTTATTTTGACAAAAGGAGAGAATTTAAATTGATCTTATATGTTAAGTTGCGTGGGAAACGCACTTTATTCGATAAACATCTTGTAAAATAACTTCTGCTTACCTTGGTATCCACCTGCCTTGCAATGAACTTGTGGGTCGTTCATTTCAGAGAAGTGTCGTGCTGTTGATCATGCCACCACCGACTCTCACAGCGGCCCTCTCTTCCTGCCCGAACACTGGCGGACTAAACTGTGCGACTGCGCCGTCTGCCTGGTGTGTGGTCACCCCTACGCAGGCATCCAGCTTGTGCAATTTCTGATCTTACTTTTAGGAATTCGACTGATGCCCAAATGACGGCTCATTTGGTTGTTTCATCTTGAAGAGATGTTGATTGTTGATAGCATAGAAATGGCTGATACTGGTCGTTGGAAATATTTATCTAATCTAATACTAAGAATGACCGTCGTGTGTTTATATATTTATTTATATATTTATTTATATGTTACGTGTCACGCTCTTAAGAATAGATAGGAAGAAATTAGCACGAGCGGTCTTAGTTTTACTTCACTGGTAAATTAATACTCATTTTTACTGTACAAGTGCACTATAATAAGTCACTTTCAAAAAAATTAGAGAGATCCAGAGCCTTATATACTTGAGTCCGTATCGTGGATAGGGAGTTCGGCGAGGTATTGCATATTACAATATACATACACAAGCTCACAGTTGCTTTCAGTAAAGCTGAATTTCTGTATCTAGGATATGACACGAATGGCTATAACTACTTCTATTGCGGCTCAAAAATATTGTATTCTAAGTGTTTATTACTGCCACAAGAAAAATAAGTTACCTTCGAAATAAGCTTAAGCATGGAAACTCCACTCGAACGAAAAAAAGACTGCATTGAGAGCGAAAAAGAAGAGCGAGAGAAAGATTATCTCAAGAACAACAAGCTGTTGTAAGGCAACCGAGGCGGGATCAGTATGCAAGTTATGCCTTTGTAAATGTATATATAACTAAATATATTGCATTGCGTTATTATATATAATTTCATTTAATATCTTTCCAACAGTATTTATCATTTTAGATGGCACGGGTACACTAGTAAACAGTAATAACGAATGTAGGTCAGAATATTTCCAGCAAATTTCATACTTGCTTGAACTTGTTTCTTTTCACTATGGAGAGTATGTTAACCCATGACTCCGAGTATTGTCAAACTCAGTACTTTATATTATTATTTGAATGAAAGTAGTGTCTTTCCATCTTACAATTTAAGTATAATTACTGTAACTCAGTAATAGAGCAGCCCTTTGAATGAGTCAATTCTAAATTTTAAGCACCCATGGGGTAATGAAAGGT
This sequence comes from Trinorchestia longiramus, assembly GCA_006783055.1. Lineage (NCBI taxonomy): Eukaryota > Metazoa > Arthropoda > Malacostraca > Amphipoda > Talitridae > Trinorchestia > Trinorchestia longiramus. The sequence continues at coordinate 109,433 of VCRD01000156.1, forward strand.
TTCCAATTGTAGTATTATAACTTTGTATTGAAGTGGAACAGCTGCATGAAGGCGTCATTGGTTCATTTCTTAAATTTTTCTGCGTTCAAAGAGTACAGTCGCCTGAAGGTGTCATTCGTACATTTTGAACTTCCTGTGCATTGCAGAAGGAGTACAGCCGCCTGAAGGTGTCATTCGTACATTTTGAACTTGCTGTGCATTGCAGAAGGAGTACAGCCGCCTGAAGGTGTCATTCCTACGGTCACTGGAAGATACCATCAGCCACTACGAGCAGCAGGCACGCCTGCGAGTACGGGGTACAGCTCGGCAACGCAGCGTCGAGCAAGAGCTCGATGCACTCAACTCCGTCGACCGCGTCACCAGGACGGAAATGGTGGCTGGTGAGTGTTGTTCTTGTACTGAGGTTGTGGTGAATCTATTCCTTACATAATTGCAGGGGAGGTGAAAAATTTTGCGGTGTGGTTTACTGGAAACACTCATGTTCGTCCCAGGGTATGTGTGTTGGATCTATCGGTGTATTGTTCTGATTTTTTAAATTAAATGTCCTTACTAAACTTTCATTGAAAGCCATTAATTTTATCTTATGTATGTCCTGTCAAAGGCTGAGGCCAAGTTTTACTATGGCTATAGATTTCTCTGCTTGGGCCAAGTGTTCTTTGTAGGAATGAATGACATTGGTTGGGAGAGAATATTTTATTTTGAATAAACATATACAATAAATGAATAAATCTATATTTGATTTTGTAAGGAAATGCAAGACTACAATTGAAGCTTAAGGTTTTCTGAAGACGTTTGAATTCAGTCAGAATTCTTCTAAGATTCAATTAAGGATAAGACGATCATTGTCCTTAACCAGTGATCTCGTAACTGAAAAGACAAAATGAATTATTACGCAAAATGAAGTATTATGCAGAGAACATAAATATCGTATTTTTTAGTGAAGGATGTAAAGAGGACTGGTGTGAAGAAATAGGATTTCTTGCTTGAAGCAAAGTTTTCTGTAATAGGTTACAATTCTAATCTGAGAAAACACAGGTTTAGTATAGTATTGACTTATGTGCGATAATAGACAGAGCTCTGATGGCCCAGAACTCTGTTGACTAATCTTGGCATCGGAAATGTAAAGCATGAGGTCGTAGTTGTACTTGAGGTACAAATTTAAAACTTACAAGTCATTCATAACTTCTTCCATGCATCCAGTACATAAGTTTACTGAAGGTTCAGTAACTTGTATACTACTATTGTGTATAAGCATGACAAAAAACTTGAATACGTAGTCTTTGTAGATAGTTAGTGTGAAGAATAAGGATTAATTTAAAAAAGGTGTGAGAAGCTTGAACACTAAGAGTATATAAACAATATCTGAAAGAAATTGAACGCGTGCACTTTGCTGAGAGTTATTGAAAGAATCGTAAACACTTCATAAAGAATAGGTGTGGAAGATAGAACACTAGATGTTTACACAATAAAGGTGTCTTCATCATGTGTAATTGTGTTGCAGAATACAACACACTGAGCACAGAGCTGCGTGAGTACCTGCGCAAGTTTGCGGACTCCGGCAAGGTGGTGCGGGATGAAGACATCAAGGAGTTCTTTTCTAACCTGCAGGCACGCAAGAAGCAGCGCACCAGCGACGGAGTCCCTCCCAGCACCTGCAAGTGGTGATGGCTCTATCACCATTGCCTTCAATGTGATAACTTTCATTTATAGTCAACAATATTGTAAGGAAATGACCGGCTGGGCTCATTAGGACGCGCGTGGGATTTGTAGTGTATTTGTTTTCTTCTGGATACTTTTATTCCTGGGAGGAACATTATTGAAAATTGGTCGCTACACCAGGTATTCTTGCATTTGGTTTCCTTGGGAAAATTGTTGTTCTGGCAATCAATTTGGTTGCTAGAAAGTGTGTCTTCTGTGAAAAGTTTCTAAGTATATTTCCTCACGAAAATTGTTGAACATATGAAAGCTCTGTTTAAAGTTGATGGAAGGTTGAAGTTTCCTCTCGGTAGCTTGTAGCATTCCTTTTTGGTAGCGGTTTTAGCATTGGGTTTTAGTTTTTTGTACCGTTACGTATTAATAATTTGATGATACAAGTTGGATGTTATTAATTTAGCTTGATAATTATGAAGCGTTACGCTTGCAGGAATCTCAAAGAAAATTCCTTATTATTATCGTAGCATTATATTTTGTTAGGTTCGACGTAAAAGTTTTCCCGAACTCTGAAAACATGGTCGAGAACCTCGGAACAATGTTACTTTTGATTCTCATTTATGGTAAAAATGTTGGTTCGTTAATTCAACAACAGGGAGGAAGAGATGCGAGTAACTGACAGGTCAAGTAGATTTACGAACCTAGGTTAAAGTTTTTGTCTTGATGTCAGTTGTTAAGAAAACCTTGTGACCGACGAGTAATTAGTAACGTTGAACTTCTTTATGTAAGTAATGCTGAATTTTTACGAGTGTCCACTGATTGTATCGTATATTTTTTTAGCACATGCATCTAACTTAATGGACAGACGTGTGACCTCGCTTTTCATTTACTGCCTAGCTCATTCTGCTGAAAAATATAAGCATTTTCTTCAATTGATTTATTTGTCCTTTATTATTTTCAATTAATCTGCGTGTCCATGTGTACAACAACGGTTGTCTCTGTGTTGTGAGGATGAGGGAGATAGAGATCGAAAATGTTAACCATGAACTGTTGAATTGTTGGCAGTGGTTCTCTAGCATTTGTTCACTACTGGCTGGTCAGAATCCATTTCCTTTCGTCCCAGCCTGTTTGCACAACTCGATAATAATATTATTATGGGTGTAATGTTGGAATCTTGAGGCCTAGACATTCTCTCCAGCTGAATGTTCTACTATGAAGAAGAAATTCCCTGGGTAGAAATTGCGTAGTCGTATAAAATCTCATGTCGTTGGTTTTCACAGTGTTTGTTTTACTCTTCAAATACATCAATTCCTTATGCATTCTGCGTCCACAAAGATGATATTTCTCCAGCCATTCTTGAAGAATTTGCGCATTTGAGGGTCATATGAAATGAGGTAGAGGTATGTATAAAAAGTAAGTGTTTTTCCGAAGTACTCCGTGGTATTCACTGCAGAATGTGCGGCACTAATTGTGAGAGTTTGTTGCTAAGCGCATTCGAGTTGACCTTATCTTCCTTAAGCCTTCTTTTTGTTTATCCTCATAGAAGTGACCTATGAGCCAACGTCTTGCATGAGTGTGTTGAATTTTTTACTTTCTTGCCTGCATTTCACTGTCAGTATTATATTTTCCAGCAGTGTAGCGGGCTGTGCCAAGCTGGAAGCCCGACTCATGGTGCCACCGTAAACTATTTTCTATTGTATTTAATTTTGAACATTTTTACATTGCTGGAGTCATTTTATTATCAATATTTATTAGTTTCTAATATTGCTAGTAGAGCCCATTGTTGTACTAAACGTGTTTAATACTTTCAGAATTATTTAGTACTGAATTATAGGAAAATTACTCTTTTGAAATGTTGCATATATGCAACAGTAGTATATGATGGGGTCAGTTTTTACTTTGATTGAAGAGACAGTCACCTTATTTAATGAGAAATCGGAGTAAACCTGTTCTAGTAGACAGATTGTTACGCTGCATTTGCAAATGCATCTCTGTTGTACAAACTTGAGCAAAACCATTGACTATTGACAAAATATATTAGTGTGTTTTTCCTCTTATATATGTCAGAGCGGTAGCTGTGATGAAATGTAAACATATTTTTCCTCAAAATTGAGGTTTTTCGGTGCTTACGCTTAAGCAGCTCATCACATGATAACTTTACGACATCGTAGAAAACTCATCTGCGATTTTTTGGTAGACAGGAGAGAACCACCCCTGTCCCAATTGACGCTTGGCAGTACGCACTCAGAAACAGCACCGTTTCTGATTATTCTATCACTCTAATTGCGTGGTTTTCATTTTTGTTACTTCTGTGGGACAGATTACTTACAGTAAAGAAGCGGGGCTGTCCTTTCATGGATCTTGCTGACAAGGTGGCTTCTCCGTGAAGGTGGATTGTCTGAGCTGCGTAGAAGAGTTCTCAAATCTGTGTAAGGGTAAGGCATTGATTCGCAAAAACTATACGTTTAAATTCCTTAAAATTAATGCGAATGTTTTAATATTCTAGGCCAACATTTGCCTGATTTTAATCGTGTTTCCGATGCTAAAACACAATTCAATTTCATTATTTAGTAGCCATTCAATACTATTTATTAACAGCTCTTTAGTAAAATTATGCTGTTCCTAAGAAATGCATTTTTTGACAAAAAACTATGATGAGATGTACATGAAAGTTTTTCAGCCGACTCTAACGATAAGATCTGATTATGAAGATATTAACACGTTTCTAGCGATTGCCTCGCCAGTGCAAATTACAGAACCTAACCTAAGTGACTCACTGGTGGGTCGTATTGCACTCTATGCGTTAAGCCTACATTTCATCGTTCAATTTCTAGAATTTGTATCGCTACCCATGAAACTATTGTCGACGTATGCTCTTAAAATGGCGGAAAGTATAACATCAGATTGAATATGAATGCTCAGTGAAAACTTCATAGAGTTCCTACGATCTAGAATGTCGAGAGGCCCCAATGCTGATATTAGCACATGCGATTGATCAATTGCTGAGATTCTGTGGTGCTCGTGGTAATGTACACCATATACTGGTGATTGATGTACGTGCGGGGGAGATAGAGATCTAGTATTATCTGTAAAAAATTGAGCAATTTAGTAGGGAAACCATCGAAGTGTGACCATAACACTTTATCTGTGCTTTTGTGACTTCATCATCTGGCTTTCCTGATGGTTTCCACCACTTTTCCGTTTACTTTCATTTGTCATGTAGCATTCAGTTTTCTTTCCAAGTTCTTGCATTTTGAATGAACCTGTATTTTGCGTAGACGTTGGTTATTCATACCCGTAGATCGCTGTTTTGCTGGATAGCATCTCACTAATCTTTCTCGCATGTTTAACATTGCATTTACCTAAGAAGATAGTGAGATACTATCAGTGATATAATAATCGAGTTTTCAAAATGACATCTGACTGATAATCTGGCAGCCTTGTGCGTTATAACTCCCTGGATTGCAGTCAGATAGATTAACACATTTCTTGCGATAGGACCCACAGGTGGGTCACTTCGGTTAGATTCTGTAATTTTTTCCTCCAAGTCTTTTCGTGATTATGTGTACAAAGTAAAGATTTGCACTGGCTAGGCAATCGCAGGAAGCGTGTTAACAATTTTATCTGATGGATTTCCGTCTCAGTTGTCAAGAAGCCCTTCTTGTGATGCAGGGGGTCCTGGGTTCAAATTCTGTAATCTGTTTCTGCCTGAGAACCTGTTGGTGAGATGCTCGTCCTGCGTGCGACGCAACGCAAGATCCTCGGTTACACTACAGAGAGAGGGAACAGTTACTGGGAGACCATCACTAGTTTTAAGATGTTAACATTAGGAACTGAAAATCCGAGCTTATGTATTGCGGATTTATACTATATTGTGTAGTACTGTGTTGTGTGATATATGAAAATAAGGTGAATTCATTATCATTTTATTGATGTTCTAGGTGTGGTTACGAGAGACAAAAACATCACTACTTGTAGCCCAAATTCCCAGTTAATGGGCCGAATAAGTCATATAAGGACCAGTAAAGGTCGCTTGTGTCAGGTTCAGGAGGTGGATCCAGGTCATGGAGGATGTTTATTGAATATTCTATAAGTGATTATGTTCTTTATTCAATATTTTGAATTTTTTAAACGAATGCAATACTTAGTTGGTTGTTCATATTTTTTCTTTCAAAATAAATAGTAAATTTATACTGACGTCCCAAGATTATATTTTTTCAAAATGATTGGTTGATCAAATTTAACTACTCGTATACTCTATAAATATTTAATTGTGTCATCGTCCCAATTGATTATAAATTAATCCTGTCATTCTAAGTTTTCATTTTTCAATAATTTTTGCTTGAAATTTGTGTGCGCTAAATTAATGCCTTGATTCTACTACCACGAAATTCTTTATTTTAGCCATTGGCGAATACAAAAAAAATCAACTTACATCTGTGGTAATGTATGAACAGGTTCTCTCACCTCTTGATCATGCCAAATTTTCTCAATTTGTACGTTATAGGTACGTCACACTCATTTGATATAACTCGTGATGTATAAGAAAATTTAAAAGTTTCTGAATTAATATATGTTTGAGACAACATAAGCGTATAAAATGTCAAAATTTCACTCCCACTATCGTACAACAAGTGGAAGAAAAATTTAAAATTTCCTCATGCCGGAAATATTCTTCCGCAATTGGCTTGAGTGCGGCTCGATACAATGAATTTCAATGAATAGGGTAAAACTAAACCTAAGGTTATTTTTCTTGGCCGTTAGGCAAGAGTTGTTTTCATCTACCCTGTTCAAGATTTTGCATTCAGTTCTTCGAAAACGATAAAATTTCAGACGAATGTAATACGAAGCAACTGTGGTAACAAATTCCTGGAAGTTCAGGAGGAAAATGAATGAAAAATTGTTGTTTTTTTCAAAAATATGATTGAACCATATTATATGGATTTAGAATATTGATTAGTGGCATATATATTATGAATTATTTCGCGCTATAAAACCTTTAGTTTGACAAATGTAATAACTAAGACCATGAATGAAAGTTAAGATCAGTTGACTGGGCTATTTGAAGTGGTTTGTATTGGGGCCCAACTGTTTACTGTAGAAAGAGGTTAGGAAAATTTTAATTATTTGCTTCTAAAAAGATTTGAAAAAAGTACGTTTTGATGGGTTTATATGTAAAATAGTGTGGTTCTCCATATTTTACACCTACTTTTCACAGGGTACTGAAATTATCCGGAATCAGAGCGTTTTTATACGAGTATGACGTATATGTCAGGTTTATTATGTCTAGTAAATGGTTTATTTTGTGTGTTGAAAGAAAAACGTTCGTGGTATAGGCCTATCGACTGAAAACAAAAAATATGTTGGGGGGTTATTTTAATCGTTTTGTGATGAGCAAAGGGAAATATCCCTGCTATGAGCATTTAGGGTAGCTTTGAGGTTCTTGTGTATCTAATTTACCCTACACAGCAGTTAAGCTACCATCGCCATTTCGAGCGTAAGGGCAGGACTTTTGTATAGCATCAGCACTTTAGCAGGAGGCAGGAGCGTGCATGGCAGAGGGGCGCCGTTCTAGGGACCCCATCAAGGTCGCTCACTGCCAACCTGGAACTCATGGAATTAGAAAATATTGTAGCCAATACTGTTTATTTAAAAGCTCGAGAAGGTAATTTCTTTTGATTTCATTGTAATCAATGTGAACTCTACTGTTATATCGAACTACTGTTTTTTATAAGAATTTTGTATATGGATATTAAAATAAACGTGTAAAATTTTTTAAGATATTGACTGTGTTAGTGCTTAGATATTGATCAGGGATGTCCAGCAAGAGCCAATAGTTATTTAATCATGTGAATTAAGTAACTTATCTTGGGGAACACCTTTCATATATATTGAACCTCATTTTTTATAAATTTACATACCGTGCATTGACTTCTTTTGTTTGTTTCAGCTGATGATGGAATTTATCTTGCAAAGAGCATTATCAATGTTGAAACCTAACCCTTTTATCCAAGTTCCCTGATAATGTAATAAATTTTACTAGGCTTATTGCAACCCTCAGTAGGCACCAGGGTGTCCATGAGGCCTTTGGAAATTTATTTATAAAATGTTTCAAATAAAATTAGAATTACTTTGATATGAAGTGCTTGTAAATTTGAAATTATGGCAGTCAAATCTCATCTATGATAATTAATCTAACAAAGTACTGACATAGTATGAAATAATTCTAAGCCTTAGATATAAAGCAATTTTTTATCAAGTGTGACAGATTTCAATTATTTTTGCATATGATTTGAAGTTTTTAACCATTAGGAAAGGCAGGAGAGTCAATTTAATGTAAAGTGTTGCAGGTTTTTTTTATTGAACTCAGGAGTAGGCATGGCTTCTAGCAGCACAAACTCATTAATGTGTTCTAGGATTTTATAAATGTTTCATTTTCTGATTTTTGATGCAGAAAATGTTGATTGTAACAATTTACATCTGTGGAAATTTATCCATTTGATGGTAGCAAATGAAAGGAGTGTGGTACTTTTTGGGATCAACTTTTTTTCTATGACCACCTTTTGCAAGCAGTGTTAAGTCATGGAAAATGCTTAAAAAGTATGAACTAATATTTTTTAAAATTATTTTACAGAAATATTATTTTACAACGTCTTCACAAGTTGAGAGATCACTTTGATATTAAAAATTTTTGATGAAATTTATCACTAGGCTATGTTACTCAATTTACCACTAGGCTATGTTACTTAATTTACCACTAGGCTATGTTACCCAATTTACCACTAGGCTATGTTACCCAATTTACCACTAGGCTATGTTACCCAATTTAGCACTAGGCAATGTTACCCAATTTAGCACTAGGCAATGTTAACCAATTTTTCACCTGATGAAAAAGTATCCAAATTTAGTTATTCAGGAAATTTTGCAGGTCAGCTAGACAATCAACAAATATTTGCATCTGGAATTTAAAGTTTTGGGATGTATAAACATTTTCTCAAACTCAGACATGTTGTAAAGTAATGTAAAGTGTCATGTTCTATGTTGTTAGATATCTTCATATATCCACTGGTTTAAGTCAATATGTTGAGTTGCTGATTCTGGTTCAGTAGTACATGTATGTTTAGGTACATGTACCAATAGCTACATGTATGTTTAGATAATTACCAGTTTAGCTTCCTTCTCAAGTATTGGTCAAGAAAGACACAACATTTTTGTACATTTTACCTGATGGTTTGAAAAAGCTGATAATAAAGTAGAATTAATTACCAAGTATACAGGAAGGAATTAATAGTAGAAGAGTTGATAGTGACTTAAAAACTATAGGTGATATATTTGTGTTCAAAATGTTCCTAAATTAATTTAAAAAGATTGTATTTTGTTTTGATCAACCTTAAAGATTTGATGTTGTGGGTGTTGCAAGTATATATCTTTTAAAATGAAAATAATCATGAAAATTACATGATTTTTGACAAATGCAATTTACAAAAGCAAATTTTGTACACACTAAATAATTTGATATTAATATGGTAGTTTCCAGTCTATGGGCAAGTTGGTTGCATTGTGAGAGAGCTTTGTTTTATCTAAAGTATCAGATTAAATCTTAATTAGTGCCTTCAATTCAAGACATAAATTAAAAATGTTTGCACTTTATTTCTTGAAAGGTTGAACTTAATCTTATTACTTGGCAGAGTTGTTATATCTTAGTTTAAAATGGTTAGCAGAGATACAAGAAATTCTGTGCTTTGTAGTCAGGAGCAGTTTTCTGTTAAATTTTAGTACTTGCCTTAAGCTTTATCTGTGATATTTGTAAGTAAATATCCAGAATACAGTTAGATTAAACATGTTCAAGAGGTGTGTAGGTCATGAGTAAGTATTTTCAGTAGTAATTAAGGGACTTGAAGAGACCAGGCTTCAAGATAGGCAGACAGTCAGCTAAGATTTTAAGGTTTCAAGCTAGAATTCATTCAGACCATAGTACTTCATTTGTATGATACTCATTGTATGATAAATGATCCAGAAAACCTATAAACTACAAAATAAGGAACATGAAAAACACCATCTTTGGTAACCATTAAACAGTGAAAATAGTGTTTTATTTAGCTCTGTCTCATATAATAGCCCAACAGATTTTAATAAAATGTTTCATTCACTTGAAAATCTTATTTGAATCTATGTTAAACAAAAGATGTCTGCAACAATGTCACTGTAGTATGCTACATATTTTTTTTAAAAACTGACATCTGATACTCAAGTAATTGTTAGCTTTTAAAATAGTATCCTAAAAATGTTGTGAAGCATTTGCCATTAGTGTTTTCTTAATAGGTAGCAAAGTGTTGAGATTTATTGCCCTTATGTCTGTGCTCATGAAGTGCATTTCTTGTGACTAATTATTTCCATAACTCTGACATCTTGAATTATTTTGTCTCTACCATACTTGTTGATTCTTTAGTAGAAATGATTTCTGTTCAATCTTGCTGACCTAGAACTTTTTTCCTGTCTTTTTCAAAGTGTTAACTGAGAGCAAACCTGATTTTAAAACTTCTTATCTTGTATATAAGAAGTTCAAAGACAAGATGAAAAATGATTCCTCGAGTAATTAAGCTATTCATTCATGATTTTTCAGTGTTGGTAGCAATAAAATATTGTCTAACACATTATATGAACAAAGTTATAAATTAAATGACCTTGCTAATGGTTCATTAATATGGGTTGAGTATTTTTTGTAGACTAAACTTGAAACCTCTGCTACAAAAATTGTTCAGGATAGCATCTGTGGAAAATATAATTGTACAGGTTATATGTCATTATTAGAAAATGTTAGAATTTCGGTAGTTTCAGTTTTGTTGAGTTTGCATGAAAAATTAGGGCCATGATTAATACTTTATCTTGTGTCAATGCTTCAGTCATGAAGGGAAGCTTGCATATTCTTTTCTAGACTCCTGTGATGCTAGCATAAAACTTACCATTCTATCAAAATTGAATTTAAATTTCATGAATAATGAATAATGATACCATTGGTTCCAGGTGGCTCAGACAGCAATAAGGGCAAGAGCAAGAAATGGAAGAAGTTGCTGCAGTTCCCTCACATTTCACTATGTCTGGACCTCAAAGATAAAATCAGTGAGTGTGCAAATTTGTCTTGTTGTGTTGTTTTATTTTAGTTTAGATTTGCTAGTGTTTCTCTGATAGGGTAAAAATTGTCTTAAAAAATTTGTCCTTTTCTGGTAGAAAAATTATTTGTTCTGGATTGCAAAAGAAAGGTGCTCTCATTAATAATATTGAGGGATAAAAACTCATGCTAATGAGTGAAACAAATTCAATTTGTAACTGGAGAGTCCATGTTATCATACTCAATGTTACATTCATATCTAGTAGTTAGTTACTCAGTTTCCTCTTCCCCACATGTAGGCAATATAAATTCATGCTGGTTAAATTGCTTGAGAGAGTTTAAATTTAGTTAAGTCATATATTTATTCACTTTAATATTCTATTGGGTATTTCCAAAATCTCTTTAATATTAAATTTGAGAGGGCCATTATAGTTTGAAATTCAGGAGCAAGTCAAACTTGAGAATTGACAGAATGATAACAGCAGAGTAGAGCCATTTGTTGTTCTGTATACCATGCTTTATCTTAAAATAATCAAGTGTTTTGGCTTTATTTCGCCCATAAACTAGATTCAAGTTTTCACTTCCCTATTTTAAATGCAGTGGAGACAGAAGCAACACATCAGGTAGCCAAGCACCTTCTTATCATGTCTGTTTCTGCTTCTAAAAAAGGCTTTCCCTTTCAGTCTACTGTAGTTGTTGCGTAATTTTCTGCTGTATGTGCTAGAGAAATCCATGTTTGCAGACTCAAGCTACAACTATGTGGTGGACCACCAGCCCATTGGTTGCCTGCTTTTCCGACAGTTCTGTGAGCAGCTCAAGCCTAACTACCACAAGTACAATTGCTTTCTTGATGAAGTTGTGAGTATTCTTCTAGTTGTTTAGTAACATTTGCTTTTAGTGTGGGGAATGTGTTGGATCCCTTGTGCAGCATCTATCACATTCATGTTGTGGCAGTAGAAAACACATTTTTGTCTCTTAGTTAATTGTGTACTTGCATTGTGAGGCTAGATTCTTGTAGACATGATGTATCTCTGAAGGTTGTACAATTTCTGTACTCTGGTGTGTAATTACCGTACCCTTTTGCTGTGAGATATTTTGATTGAAGAACGCGTTGCTAACAGCTAGGTAGGAATAAGCTTTTAATAAGTTTTGTGAATATTTCTACGGCGTAATACGAGAAATAAGATGAATAACTAGTTATAATTTTACTAAATTTAGCTGTGAAATTTAGGAAATCTTGAATGTATAAACGTATCCCTTAGTATGTCAATACGTCAACCCTCGATAAGACGGACTACTAGGGGGGAAGGGTGGTCCGGATTAGCCGATTGTCCGGAATAACCGATATGCCTATATATGCACAAATAATCACCTTAATAAGGCCTAAATACATAATATATTATACTGTATGCACTATACTGCTGTATATTTAGCCTGTGGCCGTCTATTGGCAACTTTCGTCACTAACGCCAGTAACTCGGACAACCCCCCTTTACCGCGGACGACATCCGTCTTATCCGAAATCCGGATCACCGAGGTCCGTCTTATCGAGGGTTGACTGTATATTGTTAAATGAGTAGTCTTCTACTCGTGAACATTTTCTATGGTTGACCAGCAGTTAATGAAAAGAACATCTTTGTTATTATATGTGAGCTTGAGAAGATGCAAATAGGAAGAATAGTTTGTTGGCCATTTGTAGTTACGTAAGATTGGTTGATTAATAAGAATAAAGAATACAAGCATTTGAGTTACACAGGAACCACTGGTGACATGTTACTTTTCTTTTCACTATTCTTGTTTGTTTTTGCGGATTCTAAAGTTCATTCAAGCATGTGGTCACTCTTGCATTGTTATTTAGTTCAAGGAGGAAATTTCTTCCCAAGTACTGGACTTGAATTGTGTTGTGGTGATGCCAGTGTGCAGTAGAGCCCTAAAGTGAGCAAATGACTCACCTGCTCAGTAGTGCTCTGAGTTTCTCAACTCTGTGAAGGATGATGCTCATTCTTACTCGTCAGTTTTATATTTCGTAGGATTTGGGCCCAGAAGGAAGGATGGTTGAGGTCTTCATTCAATAACTACTTACTGGAAGTGTCCTACTATTGGAATATGTATTGTAACTCTGCAGATAAAATGAGTGTCTGCTTACTGACAAATAAAGAATTACTTCTTGGCTTTTGCGTTCAGCTTCATTTCAACGTAAGTCAATTAAGCCTAATTCTGAAGAACTCTTTTTATTGTCACTGGTCAAGTTGAATGGAGGACTGAGTGTATTCTTGAATATATCGGTAAGCCTCACTTTCCTGAATTATCTGAGAATGGGTGATTTTTATTGTAAACTTAACTTTTCATACCTCAATTTCTGATATTTCCTATGGAAGTGAAGTAAACACTGTTGACAATTAGTTTGGTGAAATTCACGCAAGCAAATATTCAGTTAATTTATTTGAGATGGGAGGATATTGGTGTGGTTGAGTTTAACTAAATGGAAGAATTGGTGGCTTGTAGTGGAGACAACAATACTTATTAGATTGATTTTCATTCAAGTGATACGCAAGATAAACAGCCAGGAAAAATGGAGCGATCAAATATACAAGTGATTATATATTATGGTAAAATATTACGTAGAACATGAAGTAGTGTGCAGTTAATAAGAATACGAGTTGAAGGGTATTCGCGTTACATTAAAAGTATAAGTTAATACAAAATGGCACTTTATTAAAATATGAATAGAAAAGTAATACTACTTTAATAAAAAGTTTAGTTGGAGGATAATGGGATTCTAGTAAAAGTATGCGTTGGGTGATGATGTTGTTTCATTAAAAATATGAACGGAAAAACTGTGTCTGTGGTTCTTCCTTCAGGCCACTGCATTCAAAAAATAATTCGTCTGTGTACCTTAATGAAGCTTTCTGTGTTCATAACACCGATATGTAGGGCATAACTAAGTCACGTGAACAGGTCTCTAGACGAATTCTTTCTTGATTTTTGTGTGATTTAGTTTGTAATAATTCCCTTATTGCAAACATACGTTTTGAAACATTATTTCATCAACAGGATCAGTACCAGCTCGCACTTCCAGAACAATGGTCTGATGTGGCACAGACCATCTTCAATAGATATCTTATTGAAAAGGTGAGCATGGTATTGACCAGAGCTAGCGTCTATTCTTATTACCTCAATCCCCGTTGTTAGTTTATGGTTAATCTGCTGTAGTTTAACTTGAGCCAATGTTTTTGTTAAGTTATGCTGCAATGCATATCTCTCATTAGCCTACATTTTGTCCCAATGAATCGTTGTCAGTGTTACTGCTTTAAATTTGCATTTTTCTCATAATTTATTTTTGTAGTATTTTGTCAATGATTGAATCTTAACGCAACTAATTGAAATCTTGCAACACTTCTTGTTCCAGCTAATATTTCGTATTTTTGCTCCTGATTTCTGTTTGCACATTCAATAAGAAATGAAATCTTGTATTGATCTGTTTAGATTGATTGCATCATTTTCTGGAAAAAAAAGATATGGTCATACGCTATTCCAGCTTCAGTTGATAGAGTAATTGCTGTTTCACTTGACCTGTACTGCAACAAAGGTTTGAAGTACAGGTATGAATATTATTATTTCTACATAGCTTTGCAGTGTTTTGTGTGTTATTCTGAACAAAGAATGAAGAGTCTAAGGTGTTCTATTTTCAAGCGGTTGCTCGCCTTGAGACGAGGTGTTGCTATCTTACTCACCATGTATTTGTGGTTGCTGGACTTTATTGCCTTGATTTTATTACAGTCGAGCAGCAATGTGCTGGAGGTGGTGCCGTGTGAGGAGGTGTCCAAGTGCCAGAAGGAGTGTTTTGAGGGTGCTGCAGCAGCGGGCAAAGAGGTCTTCTCCGATTGTGTTCGCACAGTCAAAAGCTTCCTGTCTGGAGTTCCTTATGAACAGTTCGAAGAGTCCATGTACTTCCATAGATATCTCCAGTGGAAATGGCTTGAAGGGTTGGTATCAATTAAACTGGGAGTACTTCTTAATGAAATATTTTTCCTGTCTTATGAATACCCCTAGAATATTGATATCTTTTCAAATTGCTAATTTGATAATAAATTAAAGTGCTCATTTACATTGTTTTCTTGGGAGCAGTTTGAGTTTACAAATATTTGTATTCAGTAAAGTAAAATCAGAAATTGTTGAGTCTGAGTAATAATTCTTGCTGGAATACTAAAAAGTAAGCAGGTTTTACCTGAAAAAAAAATATTGTATGCAATTTGGTGTATTTCTTGAACGTAATAGCCAATGTATTGCTTGAGAATTTTATAAAGTGTGATTTTATTTGCTTCATTCAACTACTTTTAATCCTAAGTACGATGTGAATGATGTTAAACATTGTTTTCGCAATAAGAAGTTAACTTCGTAATTCATGCTTGTCAGATCCACGTCTCTATGAATGACACTGTCTCGTCAGTCTAGCTTCAACTCGACAGTATAGTGGCTCGGCGGTCTGGGGTCCAATGAATTTAGAAACCTTTTGGTGATATCCGACCTCCCATGTAAAGGCTACTCTACTTATTTGGTCAAATATACCAGGGTACGCCATACCATGTAATGTTGGTTGTATTCCACATGTGACCAAAATTGATTGCTGTATGTATGGAGAGTGGCAGGAGTTATCCATATATCAGCGCATGCATTCTTTGTTGCTTCGCTATCTAGAGACAAAATTATGTTGAAAGTATAGTTTCCTTGAAGTTTAATTTACATGAAAATACTTCTTATAAATATCATGGTTATGTATAGCCTCATTTCGAGTATATTTCGCATTCTGCATTGAAAGAAAAATATTTAGTTATTTAAAATATTTTCTAGTGCGTTTGTTCAAAACTATCGTACGATAATCAATGTTTCATGTTATTGTAAGAGTGTGGCTTAGTCTATTGTGTCTGTATTGTGTGACAGTATTTCAAGTTTGTTATACTTCATTGATCATTTTCCAGACAAAGGGTCACGTACAAAACGTTTCGCCAGTACCGTGTGCTGGGGAAGGGAGGATTCGGTGAGGTGTGTGCATGCCAGGTACGGGCAACTGGTAAGATGTACGCCTGCAAGAAGCTGGAGAAGAAGCGCATAAAGAAGAGAAAAGGCGAGAACATGGTGCTCATCGAGAAACAAATTCTCCAAAAAGTTAATTCCAGATTTGTGGTGCGTTCTTAGATGTCAAGTTTATGATGGGTACATAAATTTGTGGCGATTTATGTGCGTTCTTAATTGTTCGCTGTTGGTTATAAAGTTCGTTTGAGGGTTTAGATTTAACGAGTCTTTGAAAGTGTATCTGGTGTGGTGGCGTGGTGTAATCTCTATTACTGTTATTTAATCCCCTTTTTAAATCAGCCACAGGCAATGGTCACTTGAAATTTTTCTTGCACTACGGTCATCGTGGTGGGACGCATAGTTCATGTTGGAGATTGTATTTCTCGAAAAAAAAATCCTTTTCGGACTCGTATATAAATATATAGGTTTTATTTCAATTGGTATATCACAGGCATGTTATCAGAGGTTGTTTCATTATTTTTATTCATATCCGAATATAGTTGTTCACAGTTTATATTCATGTTAGACTGATACGTACATCAGTTAGAGATTTAGTTAAGTAAAATGCCGTGATAATTACTTGACTGAAAGTTCCTGCACTGATGACGTTGTTGTAGTCTTCATTTGGGCTAATGTACTTTAAGAACGACTGTGAGTCATATAGGGTTGACCCTTCCTTGCATGAAGTTTATATATTAGTGCAAATAATTGTTCAATCTATGTTTTGGGCTTCATTAGAATAGAATACCAATACAAATTCAATCTCCTAAAATAAACAGTAACCGTTTAAACAAAACCCAAGCTCGTTTGAGTGCTATCAATGCAGGTTTTATATCTATCACAATATAGTGAACATTTGGTTAAAAGTTAAAACGTCAAAAGTCAATCACAAATAGATTGATGCATACATATCTTAACATACTAGTAATTATCTCGTGTGAATCGTGGTTATGTATTATTTCAATAACCATTCATGTTCCTTTTATTTCTAGTATCTCATATCCTGATAACTTGTGTTTTCGTATGTCAATGTACTTGAAAAAATTAAGCTGAATTTTATTTTAAATGCGTAGTTTTATACGTATTTTCATACTCGTATAGCGTTAAATTTATTCTCATGGCGTAATTTTGCCGGCAGGTTAGCCTAGCATATTCTTATGCAACCAAAGACTCCTTGTGCCTCGTGCTGACCATAATGAACGGAGGAGACCTCAAGTTCCATATCTACAACATGGGTGTTGAGGCTGGCTTTGACCTGGAGAGAGCTGTGTTCTACTCGGCCGAGGTGAGGAGCTGCCAGGCGTGTGTGGGTGTTGTTGGGACTGCAGCAGCTTGCTGGTCGTGATGTTAGTGCTTGCTGGTCGTGATGTTAGTGCTTGCTGGTCGTGATGTTAGTGCTTGCTGGTCGTGATGTTAGTGCTTGCTGGTCGAGTGATGAAAGGAATGATGTTTATTGAGGCTGGGAGATATAACAAGCTTCTTGTCAATGGACAGGAAGTTCATGCTTGCATTCCTCAGCGAGATGATCTCAAAGTTTTTCATTTGGATGAATCAAGTCACTGTCAGTGGTGTTATATATCGCAGAATTATCGACGAATAGCTATTACATACTTCCTCTGGTCGAAAGTAGTTGATGCATGCAAATTTTGATGTTTGGTGACAGTCACGCCGAAAAATAATGCCGAAGCATTGGTACACAGGAAAAACATATCTAAAAATTTCACTCGTACATTATACTTACAACGTTATACATTATACCTGAAAAAGTAAAGAAAAAACAGCGATAAATTATCCATTCCTCCAATGTTTTCCAGAACAACAATGCCGAAGCGTTTTACAGACGGTGAACCAACTGGTTCTGACGGGAGGGAATATTAGATATCTGACCAAATTGGTAAAGACGCCAACGTTTTGGGTTTTACTGACGATTCAATAGTGAATTAGTTGCTCTGTGTGGGCTGAGACGCGCTCACCTCTGTGCCGTTTGATGAAACGTCTCCGTCGTTTTCAAGAAAATTACGTAAAGTTGAGACATCACAGTGGGTTAACGTGTCATATGAAATAACGCTAACCGAATTATTATTGGAGGCTTGCAGAAACTGTTATGAATTTTGGTTAAAAATGCACATTTTTGTTATTAAATTTTTTCAGTATTATCCCCAAGTTTTCCTGGATTCCTATGAATTTCAGTACCTACATTCATGAATAGTAAGCAACTGAGTTATCCTAATATCATTGAACTTCATCGAGCTACATAAAGCTCATTGTGCGAGTACGCATTTCTATAGCTTCATGAGTTTGCTTTGGTGTCTTACAGTGGATTTTTGTATATTCCATTTGCCAAGACTTCAATAACATCTTCCTCACTACAGGTGGCGTGTGGTCTGGAGTGCCTGCACAACTTGGGCATCGTGTATAGGGACTGCAAGCCGGAGAACATCCTGCTGGACGACCACGGTCACGTGCGCATCTCTGACTTGGGCTTGGCAGTAGAGATCCCTGAAGGGGACTTGGTACGAGGCAGGGTCGGCACTGTGGGTTACATGGCGCCTGAGGTCATCGACAACGAGAAGTACACTTTTTCTCCAGACTGGTTTAGCTTCGGCTGCCTTGTTTTCGAGATGATTGAAGGACAGGCGCCCTTCAGGGCTCGCAAGGAAAAAGTACGTATCTGTTCCTGCAGTGCATTGAAAAGCTGCTCATTTAGTTGAATCGAATATAGTGTGTGCTAATGAGTGTTTTAGGTTCTGGTTCTTGTACTGCCTTGGAGTGGAGCATTGATTAGTTTGCTGCATGATATATTTGTTACATATATTCTTTTAACGTGCTTTCAATTTTATGAAAGTTCTCGCTACTGAACTCGATTACTCGTACTCATCGTTAATTCGTATCCAAGATAAAATAATTAGTAAATGCTGATGCTAACTTGTTCATTGTTCCCAGGTGAAGAGAGAGGAAGTTGACAGACGAGTCAAGGAGCAAACAGAGACGTACTCGGACAAGTTCTCCGAGGATGCCAAATCAATCTGTCAGCAGGTGCGTGTCGTGAACGCATATTAAGTTTTAGATACAACACTAGAGAATTATTGGTCAAAACGTGGTTACCATATCGGACGATTTGCGTTGTTGATTAACCATCCTGGTCATTTTAAAGTTATGCCGAAGCATTAAATATGGTCAGTGCCGTTGAAGGATTTTTTATGCCATTAACAATGTTAAAGAAAACTATCAAATATTTATGAAATAAATTATAATCTGAAATATGGTTTATTTATGGTAATTCATGCTTTTTGATGAGCACATTTTGTGTACTTATAAATAACGTGTCATTCTGTGTATTTATCATTATTGACGTATCATTTTGTGCTTTATTACCTTCTACACTTATTGTCACAAGTAATATTGGCGGATAATTTCATGCATTTATCATTATTGGCGTATCATTTTGTGCATTTACTGCTATTTGTACCATATGTTGATGTTTTGTGTTGTGCAGCTGTTAGCAAAGCGACCTCAGGACCGGCTGGGCTGTACATCTGGCCGACACGGCGCGGAGGTCGTCAAGAAACACACGTTCTTCTCATACATCAACTGGAAGCGGCTCGAGGCCGGCGTGTTCACACCGCCCTTTGTGCCAGACGTGAGACTAAACACTTGCCGTCTCGAGATAATTATTTTTTTAGCTTATGCAATTAGAATTGATTGATGGATGAGAAGCCTAAGTGGACTCTTGTAAATTTTTTCCCAAATGATACGCCCTGTCGGTTTAAGTATCTCCATATATAATCGACTATGTATCTCCATCTCTCTGTATCTGTGCGTGTCCGTCCCATTACTTCTTATCTATTACTGAAGATAAGTTATTGAACTGAAATCAGAATGCTCGTATTACAAGCATTGTATTGTGTATACCAAAGCACCGGATCACTATAAAACACGCCATTTGTTGCGTTATTAACTTTCTTCTCTTACACGGTCATGTTATCGTTAGGTAAGATACAAAATGAAAGTTCTGTATATATTCAAGGAAAATATTCTGATTCTGATGGTACCACGGGTAAAACTAAAAAATGCATTTTATTTCATAGATCCTTAATTTTATCACTTTTAAACCAAGATATTTCAACGGGTACTATCTGGGTCATGTTAGCATTAGATAAGATACGGAATGGTAGTTCTGTATACATTAATAAAAAGTATTAATTCAAAATACAATAATTCGTCGTAAATCTTCAATACGTTCATCTTTATAATAATTTCAAATTAGTCTAGTCTAAATCGTGGAATTTCCACGGGAACTGTCTAGTTCTACATATTGAGGGGCGGAAATTTTGCTGGCATGAGAGTTTCTTTTTATATGAGCACCTTAATAATTTGAGGTGAGATTTTGGGACATTGCATGTAGACTGCTTGAACATTTCAATCTTTAATCGTTGTAGCTGTCTATATCAGAATTATGACGGACGTCAGCATTTTCTTCGGTCTTATTACCGTAATAATAAAGTAGACTTCAATGCTGAATCATCCTTAATGTTTGTTTGTATTTGTAAAAACTCTTTAGTGTGACTTCGGTTGTACAGCATGCTTTCTAAATTCATTCAGTTCGTAGAATGATGGCTTGATACAAAACAAACGCCATGCTCCTAGCTGCGTTTGAGGAATAATGGAAAAAAGTTTTCATTTCTACATATGCAATGAGGTTTGTATTTTTGAGCTGGGCTTCAAATGAGTGACTTTCATTGCCTCTTCATTTTTAGCATTTTCATTAATTTTTAACTTTTTTGCTGTTTTCGTGTTTCATCAGTTACAGAAATGCTTCTTAGATTTTTCATAATTGAAATTATTATTTCTACATGTGCGAGTGTAAGTTCTCCCAAATAATCCCTGACGACACAAAGAACTCACAGTGGCTTGTGTTGAGCAGCCACACGCGGTGTATGCTAAGGATGTGCTGGACATCGAGCAGTTCAGTACCGTGAAGGGTGTCAATCTAGACACCAACGACGACCAGTTCTACCAGCGCTTCAACACAGGCTCAGTCTCCATACCCTGGCAGAGAGAGGTCAGCTTAAGCAGTGTGTTTTTGTTCCGGGTATCTCATCTTCGTTGTCTAATTACGTTTATTTCTATAAAAAATTAACACAGTAAGTTTTAATCAATCAAAGTATGTATGATCCTGGCACATCCATGCATCTCTGCCATCGATCTACCAGATCATTCATGACTCGTCACGAAAATCCTTGGACTTGAATGCTAGGTTTTGAATTTTTTTGCTTTGAAAAGTGGCAAGGTACTTGAAAAATGCTAATCTGTGGGTGAAAAATGTGATGAATGTGGAGAATGTGGTAAAATCTCGCCTTTCAAGTCTGTGAGCTTCTGCAGCATCATTCTGCCAACATTTGGCCTCGCATTATCTGGAGCAGAATTGGGCCACCAATGAAGGTCTTACTGTTCGCAAGTAAACGTACATTTATTCGAGTCTATTACAGTAAACCTCTGCTTTTATGGGTTGATTGGCTTTCAGGAAGATGTAATGAACAACAATTGCAAACCACCAAACAGTCACCATAATCTTCTGCTAATATAAGTTTGGTTTTTCGGAAATGTTTGGGTGGTTTATCACGATCAATCCATTGACCTGATCGTTTACTATTATCATGAGGGATACACTTCTCGTCACAAGCGACTATTTGGTCATTTATAGAATCATTGATCATTTATAAAATCTTTTGAACTTACCAATTTGCATCAGATGGTCTAATGCCGTTGAAATGACAAGAAATTTCCGAGACTTCTCTCCAAAAAATTGTTTTCAAATGTTCATTGTCAAAAGTGTATGGCCGTCCTCGAACTTCTGCATCACCACGATGGAATTTCTGAAACCACCTTCATACTGTCCGGTTACTTGTGGACCTCTCACTATGCTTGGTTGATATTGGTAGCTATTTAGGAAGCCTTACGATTAAGCTTGAACTTTTGAAGGAAAAGCAAACGCAAAGTTTTGTTTTTCTTGTTCAAAATTAAGATACTAAATGCTTTATTGATGTTGTCTGGAAGAAGTAGGTAAAAAATTATTGAAGACGCCATATCAATTATTAAATGTACTGAAGTTTGTCTACAATACTACAAAACTACAATTATAAAATTGAGTTTCAAAAACAGTATTTCTGAAATAGACAGAATTTTTCGAACGGCCTAATACTATGCGACCTGCTCGATGAACGACCACTTGTACATGTAATCATGATTATGGTATGATGAAGAGAAAGAAGTAATAATTGTGCATATTGTAGAACTATTTAAATACTTTATATTAAGAAAATTTGATATTCACCTAGGCCAGTGTTTTTTTTAAGGCTCGACTGAAGACTTGCTGGTCGGAACCAAACTCGGTCGTAGTTTGGATGTTAGGTATGGTCATAAATCAATCGTGTTGCAGTTTTTTGGTATTCATTTTTTAATTAACGGGAATTACCGCGTAACCAAGTAACTAGCATTGGGTTTGTACTGTCACGTAATAGTTTGGTAGCTTACTACAACTTGATGTTTCCGCGCATTTCGTGCTTCCCAAAAGTGATAGTAGTCAGAGTTCTGTATCGAATATGATGCGTCCCGGTCTGTTGAAAAATTGCTCAGTGAATTACACGTGTGCTTACCAGAAACAGGAAAATTATTGCGTTAAATTCTTCTCATATTTTTGTTGCCTGCACAAAACTGAGCTTTACTGTTATTGTTGTTTCACACAATTTTGTGAATTTCAAGAATTACAATGATTTATAAAGACAGGTCTTCGAAGTCAAGCAGCTGCGCTGTTGACGCTTGGAACATCATCGCACTTCTTTCACACTCAGCACAGCTCATAGAGATTCAATACGAGCTCTCATTATTTTCACCCGCGTGAGGGACACTTTAGATCACTGACTTATATTGACTTTTGTGTGCAGATGATCGAGACGAAGTGTTACGAGGAGTTGAATGTGTTCGGGCCCAATAACACTCCCACCAATGACCTGAGACTTGACATGCCTCCTCCGCCTGAGAAGAGAGGGTGCTTTAATTTCAGGCGCAAGGTCAGTTTTAGACAACATTGTCTTAATTTAATTTAGTAACTATTCCCTTCTCAAGCTGGTGGCTCGAGAAGCCTCGCCGCTTATTTTCGATCACAATGGACCAACTATTGTCGGAGGTTTGCGATTATTTTCAAATTATTTATGTAAAATTTATCAATCCTTTTTGATAGTAAACTGAATTGTGGGCCACGTGACATCCAATTTATCCAGTTTTTGTTTCATACTTATTTTTAGGTAAAGAATTAACATTGTATTATGAATAAAACGAATCTATTTCACATCTTTTCTGTGACCTATTTATTTGAAGTATGTTAGAAGCCAAATTTCATGTGCGCCCTCTTTTTTTGGCAAGCTTATTGAGGACTCTGTCAGGTTCTTGTTTTAATTTACTACACTTTCATATGTACTAGCTAGTTCTAGTTCGCTATCTCTCCTCAAAATGTGAGCATGATGTCCATGACTAGTTTATATTGTGCAGAAGCGTCGGTAGTCGTTTGGAGATGTCCGTCGCCCCGACCTGTCATCCACTGCCACGTTGGTCGCGAAGGAACCTCCTGCACTGCGCTCTATTCCGAAGGGGCATTCTACGTCTGGCACGACACCGCCGAGTAATTTTGGCACGACACCGCCGTGTACGTTTAGTATCACCTTTGGCGTCCGGCATCGCCTGGAGAATTGAATCCTGTTTTGTCTTCGGTAGCAGTTTTTCCTTTTGTGTCTTAGGAAGTAGGAGTTTTTGTATTTCTTGAATTCAAAGATAGAGGAATGTTCCACAGTTTACGGGCAATCCATAATCAAGTTAAGCGATTCCTGAACGGTTTTTCGTATGTATTGTTTCTGAAAAAATTGTCAACTTTACAATAAGTGAGGAAACGAGCTACAAGTCTCCTACAGTAGTTTTTTGCTTAGAAGTGAAGGAAATTTGTGTAGTGCACCATTAGGTGCACTTTTAAATAGGTATTCTTTTTATTCCTTGTTTTCACGTGTATTGTATACTCTTAATAGAAAACAAAACTACTATTTGTTAAGAAAGCAAAGTTTGATTTGTTAGTTCTAGGCAGCCTAAGGATTTAAAAACGTGTTGGTTATAATTAGGTCATTTGTGCGTGCGAACACTTGGGGAATTGTGCATACACGTACAGGAATCGTTGTAGTTGTGCGCATACTAAAGCGTATGTGGTATTACATGGTCGACCATCTCTGTATCTGGACATGCACGAGCGTCTAAGAGATCCAGGATGTAATTGGTTCTGCTGGAGTAAAGTTAGCATCCTGGACTATCGCTCTCCAGTTCGTGATGTGTTGCCTGTCCAGGCTCTCTTTCTACCAGTAAGTAATTTAGAAATAGCAAATCTGAGGGAAGGATTTCTTAGAATTATTCATATGTAATGGTATCTGTAATTACTAGCGCGCCTCCTTCTCACGGAGCAGATGTTTTCCTCGTAGCAGTACGGCCCTAAGAACTTGATGATCAGGTCCTAGCTGAGGTCGTTATCATCAGTACAAACACTAAAATATGTCTGGGTTAAGTTCATAATAATGTTTCAAAACCACTTCTCGGTTGAAAAGCGACCATGATGTTTCTTGAACTTCACAGTTTGTCCTCGCTGTGGATGGTATTGTTTCTTTGTTTTTCAAACAAATTCATTTAGTGTCTTTGTAAAAATTATATTCTCTGCATTTGTAAACTATTGAAAGCTGTGGTACTTCTCCGAGTGAATGTGTAATAACTGCGATGTATTTTGTATAGCCTTGTAAATAGGTGCTCATTCTTGGAGCCTGCAGGATGTGCTTTATTTGAAGAGTGTAGGTATACCTATTCTTATTTATCGGTATTGCTAACGGAAGTATTTGAATTAATAATATTCTACTTTCAGATATATGTCTCATGATCGTAATCGATGTTCTTCTCTGATCATCGTAGAAGAAACTAAAAATTTGTTTTATTTGATGACACCATATTTTGTTCTCAAGTTATTTTACTGGCCGTAACCAAATAGTGTTCGGGGAAGCCTCTTTTTGTTAACGTGCGCTAAAATTATAAGTTGACTAGATTATGAGACAAGCGATGATTTTCTCTCGAATTTTGTTGCTACGTTATTTCGATAATCTTTTTCGTTCCATTCATGTTGGAAACTTTATTAGGCCATCGAACAAAGTCTTGCGGGTCTATTTTATTTCGTTCGCCGTTATTAATACTGAAGGTGCTAAGAGTGGCTGCGACTCCACGACGTAAGCAAATGGATTGCGTAGTTGTTGGACTAGTCTGTGCAGCACAAATCGTTGACAACACAGAATGCCACCGTCGATGCAGTTTCAGACTCGAGCGCTGTTGTGTTTCTCGTAATGATTCCATGTGATGACACTGCGCGCCCGCTGAGGAAGTGAGCCTTCTATGCCATGTTTAGTCAACCGTTTGAACGAGTTATTCTTGTCTTCTATTTGTGTTCTTACGCTCGACACCCCAGCACTCGGGAGTCTTGGTGCTATCCTGCGTTCTTGTCACAAAAATTCCTTGTATTTCGTGTTTTTTACTTTAAGTTAAGTTTTATTTCTTGAGATACGATGTGCTCCTTAATCCCGGCAGTGTGAGATTCAGTGCGTGCAAGTTTAGGTTTAACGACAAACGTACAACGGCGCACAAAGTTTCCTCCGCACACGAAACTGCTAGATGTTCCCTTTTAGACTCTCATTCTTACTCTCGTATTCTTGCTGTTGTGCCGCAGGTAAAGCCGTACGTGTAGACTTCTTGCTAGCAAATGCGGGTAGAGTGATGCAATATAAAGACAATTTTTCCTTCGAGTATACGCTTGCAGCATCCAAGTACATTTCCTGAAGGCAGTTGAGGACTCGGCGTGTTGCTTTTTCTGTTGAGAAAACAGAGCAAAAGAAGATTCTCTGTTCTCTACCCTCTTTCTTCCCAGTCCCCTTTACGATAGGTTTGAAATAACATTTGACTGGTCTATACATGTTCGGTATTTCTACTTCTTGCAGTTATCCAACCTTCGTGACGAGCCAGAACTGGCTACTGAATGCTCGTATGTATTACTTCAAAGGCTCATGACCGTATTTTCATGCAGTCCATAAAGTTACGTTTACTGTAAGGCAAATTTTTAGTGTGTCTCTCTCCACTGTTTGAAATCGTGGAGTCTGTCCGTTCCTGAGTTTGAAATAGTTCTTGTTGTTGTTTTGGTTTTATAATTGCATCTTCTTGAACATCGGTCTTGTGTTTGCCTTGTTCTTTTGCCGTGGTCTTGGGGTTAATAGATAACATCAAAATTGACGAAGGATTTAAATTTCGTACTGTTTAAAATTTCAGTTATTATAAAGTGTACGTACCTGCTTTTTTTTGAACAGCCGAAGGTGTGTGCATATTACATTAAATTTCAGCCAGCAAGACCATCTTGGCATCTTTGTCCCTGAGAGCAGCCAGTCTTATGATGCTGTTGTTGCGCTATTGTTTTCTAGAAACGGCTTCAGTGTCAAGTTTCTATTACTGTCAAAGTCTCTTTGTCATGGGAGCGGATCAGTACTTTTGTTCTCATGTGGAATAGTTCTATTATATTTGTTTCATGGCTCGTATTGCGTATCCATAATCCAGCTGTCTTTTCATATTGAAAACTTGTCAATAAATTTTGAATTTCTGGCGTTTGTATTTGTTCAACTCATTAAGAGTTTGGTTACCACCTGGTAAAGAAACAGTCGAGTAAACTGAAATGATTTTAATTCGATGTTAAGTAAATTAAAGAAATTTAGTTGAAATACATATGCCGTTCGAATGATATTTCGTTTGATACAAGTTATTCGAAATCGCTGTCTCGTCAAACAGCTCGTTTTTGCTGGTGTAGTGGCGAGAGAAGAATTTAAGTTTTATGCTGGCTGTGTTGCAAATTTAGTTGCCATGCAGAAAGCATTATTCATAGTACTATACTGCGAGTAGATGTCTTTTTTTAAGTGGGAACCCTTGACTGGTCGCACTACTGACGAGCCCAGGAAGCACTTGACGTTCGGTAATGGGTGTGTCTGTGCTCGCTTGAAGCTTTGAAGCACAGTAGTCACTGATGTGTTCAAGGATATTGGGATGATCTCAATCATCTTTTGAAAGAATGTTTTTTCTGATGCTCGTCTATGTTGTCTTTAGGTGTGGAGGTGGCTTGTCTTTGGTGTCGTTACTTGCGACTCCCTTTTTTCAGTTGGGAGCTGATCATTGACTGGAGAAAGCTACCATTGACTGGGGAATCTAAAATTGCGTGGGGAGACTCACCATTAAGTTGTGTGCTCGCCGTTGAGTGCTGCAGCCCACTATTGAGTAAAAAAAACGTCACTTTGTTCTCTTTGACTGCTATTGTGGTAATTATGTCCGGTGGATCCTGACGGGATAGCGTTTTCTGAGCTGTACGGTTTTTCCCTAAGACCTCACTCAGCTCTGAGCGTCATTGTAACTTCTCACTCATAAGCGGTTACCTCAGGCTGCTGATTGTTACACACCAATATTTAATGGGCTTAGTGTCGACGCTAGCGATGGCTTACGTCTTTAGAAAACACTCAAACTATGCTTTAAGGTAATAGTCTGTAAGGTGTTCTCAGGAGACTAATACGGTACTTGTCCAGCTCTAGTTGCTCTTTGCTCCGCCTGCTGTTCGATGCGTTGCCGAACCTTGCCATTTAGAGTGTACTTTTCGAATTGTTTGGAGCACGCCTCTTCTGACTTTCATTAAACTACTGTTGGTAAAAGCGATTCGATTCCAACGTTTTCGACTCCCCAATTCCTGTATGGATGTACGTATTGTGTCTCGGTGTTCTTAGTCTAGCGAGCGTTGATTCTCATACGTCGGGCAGTAAAATGCCGTGTCTCCAGTTGCCGTGTGAGCTTTGGGTCAGTGTTGCTTGTTATTCTAAGGTTTGTAACTAGCGACATGATACACTTCCTGCACTCATAACACTCGAAATACGACATGCAGAGTTACCCATTGATGCTACTTATGGCTTCCTTTTAGTTGGAGCTGTACTGCTCTGTCACCTGGACTGCGATTAAACACAGATTCATTTTATTGAGAGCTGCAGGGTGATTTTTCTACACGACTATACAATTATGGAATCTAGTAAAGGCCTCTTGAAATTAAATACATCAGATCATGAAACATGAAATGACTCATTTTTTTGAGTTGGTTGTGGATCTTGTCTAAAATAGTAACTTACTCAGTTTAGATCGTATTTTTCAGAGACTAATAATTAAGTTTAGGAGTGTTCATGGAGTTCCCCATAGGCTCCTTTGACAGGTATTCTCGTCGCTTTTCACACTTGTGTTGGGATTCTAATAACACATTTACGTGTTGATTGATACTCTGCATTTTTCGGTATTTCTATCACTTCGATGCCTCGTATATGATTGTTTACCGATCACACAGTCTTGTTTCTCAGCTTCAACTTGTCTTCCATTGTTGAATGTTTTACGGGTGCAATAGCTCTTTGAATTAATATCTCATTTTCACAAATATTACTCTACGATGCCTACTAAATTGGTTTTTGTCCGATGTTGGTGTGCGAAAAATTAAATTTCTCAAATAGGTCAGGAAAAAAGATGCTGTATCTGTCATTATCAATTAAACATTTGCAGAATTTCACCGACTGGAAAATGGAACAAATTTTATGTGTCCTCCATTACACGCATATTTGATATGACGAATCGTGCATGAACTCCAGGTCGTTAACTGTAGATTACTACATTCTAAGTTGATGACTGCTCGTGTGATAGTGGCTGCTCTAAAAGGAATTTTGCTGCCTTTAACTGGGATACTTACTCATAAGCTCGGGAGAATGATGAGTTCAGATATCTATACTTGTTGGAAGTGTAGCAGTCTGGTGTGGGCCTCTTGACTTCTATTTCTATAAAAAAATTCAAAATTTGCCTGTTGAAATATGAACGTAAATTATTTTGGAGCAACTTGTAATTTCTTCCACACTGTTGGTGCAAACACTGTTAGCCCATATTATGGTTTACATAACGTCATCTGTTTCTACATCGCTGATACATGACTCGTGCTTGGTAAGGTTACCAGATCCATGTCATTACTCTCCTTACTCACATTTTGAAGGCGCAGACGCTTGTCGTGGTGTTGGAAATCTTCTGATGAGAATGTCATAGTGGAGTTGCACCTAGTCTATGCCTTGTTCAAATTAATTTCATCAAACTAAACTTAGAATTTTTCAAAGTGGAGTTTGATTTCAAGGTAAAATTTGATTTTATCAAAGCGAAATTTTAATACATTGTTTTCCTCCACACGTCCTCTCTGTCTTGCGAAATGATTTGTTGGTTTCTTTCATCGTTTGTGTCTTAGTCTTAAAAGTTTCTTTTAGTCTATGATTCAGTGATTCATGCAACTTTTCTGTTATGACATCAAATTTATAACATGTTGTGTTGTTTTTGTTATAGGGAGGCCCTGGTTCAGAGCCATTCACTTGTTCTGATGCGTGTAGTTCACTTGTTTACTGATTGTTGTTCTTCTGCCTATTGAGTGACTCAAGTTTGGAGCTGCACACGAGTGTTGTTTTAAGCTGAAAATATAGTACTTCTTCACTTGTTATTTCATTTCTTAACTCCACTCAATTTTTACTTATAACTTATTGAAATTTAACACATCAGCTTCGTGTGTTTTCGTAGTTCTGGTTCCTGTTAATTTGTTTAAAATTTGATGTCTGTAATATAGCAGTTTTGTCATTCCTGATTAATATTTGTCATTTTTATTTCTTGTGAACGGTTTTTAAAGATCGGAATAGTTGAAGTTAACTTTTAAGTTTCAGAATTTTCGTGAGAATATTCTTAGTATTAATGATCATCCAGTCTTGAAGTTTTCGATGCAAGGCATTTACTGATAGGAGAAAATCTTCCATCAGACAAATCTTTTAGCAACACTACTTCTCATTGTAAATACCCGTTGCTATAGAAAGAATGCATCCAAACCCAGTTCGTTCTTTCGTTTTGCATTTTCAGTCATTGAATAGCTCGCTCTCTACGATGCCTGAATACAAAGGATTTATAAATGTTACCTACGAATCCATCTATATTTTTTTCATAAGTTTTTCTGAATAAGCTGTTTAAATGCTCGTATCGATATACAAATAAAGCCTGCTTCCGTCATCTGAGCTGTTTGTTCTGTTACAGTTGATACAACAAGCAGAAGTGGCATGTCTCTTTGCTGGAGAGTGAAGTATTGTGACCATATGTATTCTGCGGTGTGGATGAAGGAAATATTTCAAGCTAAATCCTACAGCGTGCTGCTGAATTATTTAATCCAGGTGTTTTGTGCAGGATATTTTAGTACTGAAATTTTAGCCTATACAAAGACTTCATTTAGACTCGCCCCTATTCCAGCAAAACTGTAGATTTTAGATAATGCTTCTATTGCTGCCAACACTGAAAAATACCGCAGATACCGGCTGAGTCCGATGTCCAAAGTTTCAAATTGATACTCCATATAGGAGCCCATTGTTAATTATATATCCCGATTATTTGGCGAGCTCTTCAGTACAAGGCTTTGATTTCATAAAATGCTGTTCTTTTACATCCGACTTAAGTCAGCTGAGTATTCGAAAAGAACCTTAAATGAAATCATGCCTGTTACTGCAGAACAGGCTTTCATGACATAGAGGAAGAAATATTCCTCTGCACGCCCTCGAACACCAGAATCGGATATATCCTTGACTGTGCACCCAGTTACGCAGTGCGAACGCCTCTGGCTTAGATCGTAGTCCTACCGTGACTCTCGTATGCGAGGTCCTCCTATTCATGTGTTCGAAGTCCTGTGCCAGCGTAGCCGGCGTGTAAGATGTTAGTTTTAGTTCCCCTTTATTATATACAAAACTGATAATATATAGTCATAGTTGGTAGTGATAGGGTCTAAATGTTAAGTGCAATATTGCATTTTCCTCATGGCCGTTTCGTAAATTCTTGTCAGTCTTAAATGTACGTGTCTGATACATACACAGTTTGCTATTCGACCTCGCCCCTATTTTCTTCCATTAATGTCTTGCGGTGGCGAGAATGCGCACGACGATTTCTCCTATCGATACGTTACTTGTAGACTCGCTATTAGAGTATTTTATATTCTCTTGATGCCATAGTTTTGTTGCCCATATTCTTGGTCGAAGTTTTCGTACTAGGAATTAATATTATCCTCCGTTATAATTTTGCTGCCGGAGCGGGCCTTCGAACCATACGCGTTCTTCCTTTCTCTCTTACTCCTCTATTGTCGTGGCCTCGTGCTGCAGACTTTTCTATGATTGCCACTCTGCTACACCACCTAACAAATCTTGTAAAAACGCTTGCTGAACTGCTGTACTTTTTCAATAAAATTACCTTCAAGTTGTGTTTCTTGTGACCTATTATTTGATTTCAATAACACTGTACATTGAAATAATGTCTGTTGCGCATCTGGGACCCACTTGTAGTTGAAACCATTTCACATGTAAAAACAATGTTTCTACTACCAGAAATCCGGCCAGAGGCCTCCATAATTTTTAACCCGGATTTACTCATAACAAACCCGACTTCAGATCCTGTAACCGTGACTCGCTTGTGGAGCTTCATAATAGGTACCTATCAGAAAACTATCAATGAATTTTGAAGGTTTAAAACGTTAATGGACCAAGGGATTTTCATCAGCGCTTCACTCTAGAACTGGTTTCCATCGTAATTTGACTACGCAACTTAAAACATGCGGTGGGAGGGGGAACAAAGTAAAACTTATAAAGGGGAAAAGAGAATAAGATAATTTGATTATTTTAGGAAGTCAACGTGAGTACGAGTAATACCTAGTCTATATATGGTATGGATACCTAGAAGTACTCAAATTTATCATGTGTTATTGGTGTGCACTGCATATATGTACATAGTTATCACTGCAACTATTAAATGACGTTTATAATTAATTAATGAATTAGTCGATGAAGGAAGGAACGAATGAACGAATTCGAACCTTATAAGAAACTCGTACGAGATCGTGCCAATGCTGCTCCTTGTACGCAATGGTCTTTTTTTAATTGGTGGTGTGAAGGCGTGTACATCGCGCCGTCTCTTTTAAACACTGTATTTGTACGCTGTAAAAAACGGATCGACATTGTTTAATTGATAATTATGTATTCATATCGAGTAATATATTTTTAAGTGTTAATTTGAACAGCTTAAATTCTGAAAGTGTATCTGGTTAGGTAAGACTTTTTATATATATTTATTCGTTACTAACCAAATGCACAAAATGAGAAGTGCAAGCACGAAAAATGTTCGTCAGTATTCAAAGGAATACTAGAAACTTCGTATCATACCCGTTAGAGAGATGAATGATCGCATTTTTGCCTCTCATGCCACCAATTCCTGACCGACCAATTCATAAAACCAGGTCGTATTTAGGAACATTTGAAGGGAAAACGTGTCAATTCTGATTTCAATTACTTTGACAAGTTTTCTGATTTAAATTTTAACTTAAATTACACAATTACAGTTAGAAGTTTTTAAAAATAGTAACCATTAAGTCCTCATTCAATGCACGAACTGTTACTCTCAGTCGCGCTCTGGGGGCTAGTTATGAAATCTTTTTGCCCACTACTAAATCTAAATCTAGCTCTGTAAGTTTGAGTTTGAGGAAATTGTCAGTCTACCTGTTCCTTGTGTCACAAGCAAACCAAATTCGAGGGTTACCTGGAAATTGGAACCCTCCAAACCAGGACCTGATGGCACAAGCGCATGTCGCTTAACCACTGTTGAGTTTCATCTGTTTAATCTTCTTAACCTGTTAACCATGTGTCCAGTTATCTGCCCCTGGTTGGTTGAACTTTCACTGTCCACTTAACTAGCTCACGTAAAGTGTTTCCTAATCGCATCTGTCCATATATGTAAGTAAATGCATGTTTTTTCTATCTATGATACTCACTGTCCACATATCAGTTCTGTAAAACAACTGAAAGCACTGTCTGAAGTGGCAGTGTGGATGCACCGCGGCCACACCACAATGACAGTTAGCAGGTTAAAGTTTGACTTCCAGGGTAGGATAGAGGAAAATGTGTTGCTGATCATTCTGCTTCAACCATGGCGACGACGGAACTCTGTTAGTAGTAGTAATCGACCAATTGCATCGCAATTATTTGCAAGTTCAATGCTATCACCGAGTTGAATTACGCGCCTAGGCTCTAAGAAATCAATTTTAGCAGGACATATTACAAAATTTCCGATTGCTACGTAGAACGTGGAATAGTAAAAGTCAGAAATGGAGTCCTTCTACGTTGAATGTAAAAAATATACTTTTTCGGAAAGGGAAATTCAATTGATGGGGTCGAAATAATGCTACTAGTGCAGACGTCTGGTCTACATACATTGGATGATTTATTCAGCAGCTGACATTACTCGGTCCACTTTCACACTTGACAGCCCTGCTTCGTAACTCATGTCACAAATAACCGAACTTCATTGCAAGTGTTCATAAAAATATATGGGATTAATGTCCACGGGATTTAGGGTCATCAATTGATATGTACAAGGAGTGGTTCATATGAGTGGTACTCATGCATAGTTATATGGGATTCATATGAGCTTTCTTTTCCCTGTGGAAAAAAAGAAAAAACTTTTTGAACTGGCGAGAACTGGAGGCTTTCATTATGTTTCCGAGTCTCTGCTCGGCGAAACCATCAGAGTTGATAATTGATATAATCTTATATTTCCCTCAAATTTCCCATGCAAGTATGCTTGAGTTTTGCCGATTCTTGTCCGCATTTGTACTCCATACTTCGGAAGTTCGAGGACAACTTAATGCTGTGACAAATCTTACGAACCTTCTGCTACTGTATATATCCAGCGCTTAAAGTTCGTTGAGTGCGTCGTGTCTGCGAAGCTCTTTATCCGGACAACGTGGAACTTGATCAAGATATCAAGAAGAGCATGGATCAATGAGGGAATTTCACTATGTAGTTCAGCAACGTAATAGAAAAATCATGGCCTATGGAAACAAGGCCACAAAATGCGCATGGAGGTGGTGAAGATTTTCAATGTCTCACGTAAACGCAGACTTGAAAAACAACACTTTTGTACATCGATTGAGGTGTTTAAACTTTGGAGGCATAATTAAATAATTTTATTATGAATGCACGAGAGGTATTCATCAAATGCATATCTTTTTAAGAAGTTAGTCTGGATTTCTTATTTTGTCATGGAAAATGAACCACATTATACCTTTAAAGCCGAGTGAGAATTTATTTAATTATATTTGAATAATTTACAGTCAGTGCATTGGACCTGGAAAATAATTTTTGTTTTTAAATTATAATAATAATTTTTGACTATTGATTTCTATAAATAATTATTTAGTCTAAGTATTATCAATTCTCTCTGTCTGAGAGCGTACCCAAATCATACTATTGCATTTTTCTTCGAAAAGTTCTAGTAGAGATCTAAATAAATATATACATTTTTCGAGGAGATCCGATCTTCCCTGGACATACTGACATCAATGAAAAACATTTTTCTTGCGCGCAGCTTTCATAGCGTCCTGACCAATGGCGGTGAGGAGGGCCAACTTCCTGCAGGGGGATCAAGAGGGAAATGAGGAAATGTTTCTCCCACCGCTTTATCAAGGAACTGAATGCATTCCCGTCAGATATCAATACTTCTGAGAATTTCTTATTGAAAAAACCAAAGGACTTCAGCCTTATGTTCGTATTTTTCGGCATTTCGTTGTCTTGGGTTCCAAAAAACCTCGTCTCCTCCACTGGAAATTTTTGGATGTTTTTAGTGTGACGTCACAACTCGTGTCCATACATACGTCGTCCATCACAGCCGCTCTGCTGCCCGGAAGACAGCATCGTTTGGTCCTCAAAAGATTCACTTGACCATGTCGGGCGTTTAAGACAACAAAACATGGCTTCCCTCCCTAATGTTCGCCCAGAGAATGCATACGACGAAAGCTGCAGTGGCCTTCGCTGGTAAGTATTCTGACTAAGTTGGATGTAGTTCGGTGTATAATGAATCGGTTCAAAAGCAATGTTTTTTGAAAGCTTACGATGCACATAGTTGCACACAATGTGTTTATAAAAGCAATGAAACAACCCTAACGTTTTGTTTACATTTCTACAGGTTATTTTTTGTGGGAATATTTACAAGCACCATCGTAGATGCAATTTTCTTTGTATTTGTCACATCCAAACCTAAACTTAAGAGATGCTGATTATAGCTCAATAAAATCGGTTTTAAAGCTATCAACACTAATATATAGAACCATCGTGGATTACGTACATTATTTCATTACGTATATAATATATATGTGTAAATATATTTTTTGTGTGTTGCTTCTATCAAAACTACATGGGAAAAATTAATCCACTGATTTAGGCTTGCAGAAATTTCGTAGCTTGAATACGACTTAACTCAATTACTACCTTTGCTTTAACAAATGGTTTCAGCAATTTCAATTTCTAAAATAAATTTTATTATCTCAAAAAATATTCACAAATTACAATCAGAATCAGAATCGAGGTACGAACCAGTATAAACGTCGTAGCAATAGTGCATGATTTTTCTGTTTAAATTATTGCTCTTATTCTGAGTTCTAAGCAGGTTGTCCCAGCATTACGTGGCCCAAAAACAGACGTAACTCAAAAAATGAGTTTTGAGTTTTCATTGCGGTATCCACGATACGATGTGCGAAATACATGCAACCGTTGATGCATAGCTTGGTCATAAGTGCACACGAATGTTCAAAAGTCAAGGTTAACTTTCTGAAAGAAGGAGCCAGTAAAAATAAACATTATAATCAAAATAAAAGTTTTTAGCTGCTGTGCAAAGGTTGAAATTGTGTATTATCTACGACCAAAACTTTTTGAGTTATACCCGTAACTTTTAGGGTCCCGTAACGATGGAACATCCTGTATACAGTGTACCGTGACTTACTCTCCTAGAACGTGACGGTGGTAGATCATAGGAAATTCTATCAAGAACACGGAGTACTAGTACTTCCTCGGGAAATGTCTACACTTCAGGTCACTAAACATCATACAAACGGCGCTTTGTGAAGTCCCAGCAAAATCTACTATTGGCGAAAGAAAACTTCTATTAATTTCAAGTGGCTTCTAGGAACAGATTATGCACTACGCCTGTGAATAGCAAAAAAAAGTGACATGGTACAGCAGACAAAATCTACATCTACATATATAATCGACTATGTATCTTCATCTCCTTCTCTGTATCTGTGTGTGTCCGTCCCATTACTTCCTATCTATTACTGAAGAAAAATTATTTAACTGAAATCAGAACGGGTATGCATGTATTACAAGCATTGTATTGTGGATACCAAAAGCCCTGGATCACCATAAAATATGTACTCGATTTTTTCCGTTATTAGTGTTCTTCTCTTACGCGGCCATGTTATCGGTAGATAAAATAGAAAATTGAAGTTCTGTATACATATATTCATGGATAATATTCACATTCTGATACTACCACGGGTAACACTAGAAAATGTAGTTTATTTTATAGATCCTGAATTTTTTCACTTTTAAATCAAGGAATTTCATCGGGTACTATCTGGGTTATGTTATCGGTAGATAAGATACAGAATGGAAGTTCTGCATTGAAAAATATTCATTTAAAGTACAATAATTCGTCGCAAATATTTAATGCATTCATCCTTATAATAATTTCAAACCAGGAAAATCTAAACCGTGGAACTTCCACGGGAACTGTCTAGTACATATATAATAGACAATGTATCTCCATCTCTCTCTCTCTCTCTCTCTCTCTCTCTCTCTCTCTCTCTGTATTTGTGCGTGTCCGTCCCATTACTTCATGAAGAAAAATTATTGAACTGAAATCAGAAGGGGTATGCATGTAGTATAAGCATTGTATTGTGGATATCAAAGGCATACGATCACTATAAATACTTGATTTTTTCCGTCATTAGTTTTCGTCTCCTACACGGTCATATTATTGGTAGATAAGATACAGAATGGAAGTTCTGCATATATGTATTTATGAAAAATATTCAGATTCTTATAATACCACAGGTAAAACTGAAAAATGTATTTATTTCATTGATCCATAATTTTGTCACTTTTAAATCAAGGAATTTTACCGATTACTATCAGGGCCATGTTATCGGTGGATAAGATACAGAATGGAAGTTCTGTATCTATTAAATAGAACTATCAACGTCATGAACTTATATCCCTAAAACAAAGAAAACTGCGAGGACAACTTATTGAGACCTTTAAGTATCTCAACGGCCTTAACAATGTTACCCTGGAAGGGCTTTTCGAAAGAGACGGTAACGTACGAAACAGAAATAACGGTCAAAAACTATTACTGAGAAATTTTAAGACATCTCAAGCTATGAACTTTTTCCCGATAAAAATTGCCGCAACTTGGAACCAGCTGCCAGAAAACATAGTTTCTGCTGGCACTGTGAACACATTCAAAAATCGTCTCGATAAATTTTGGATTACGAACCCCCCCAGTACTACATCCTACTAACTATGTCCCTAACTCCTTAAGGTTAATATATGATTGAGATAAATGCTCGTGACATAAACGCCCGTGCGTGAGTGATATGTGTGCACACGACTAAATTGGCTTACGTGGTTATGGTGTACGTGCATGACTGCTGGATTTACTTTTAGACGGCATGGGACTTCGGTATTGAACCAAGAATGGGCCAAACGGCTCGTTCCTATTGTCTTATTCTATTCTATTCTATTCTATTAATGAAAAGTATTAATTCAAAACACAATAATTCGTCGTAAGTCTTCAATACATTTATCTTTAAAATAATTTCAAATTTGGCAAAGCTAAATCGTGGAATTTCAACGGAACTGGCTTGTATACAAATATAAGAATGTTTCACGTCAAATGTATGCCGTACAAGTTGCAAGAAATATTTATGTGCAGCGTTACCGTCAATCTATTTCAAAAACAGATGCTCACCTATGCTTATAGGTTTCATTATGACGTCTCTTTGAAGACTACAAAACGAGTCCATAAGTTCTGAGACCTCACACTTTTTAACTCAACCAATGCCACGACTACGCCTAGAAGTTTGTTGTACTCTAGCCTGCTAGTCCTACAACTTAACGCTGCAGCCCGCATCCCAAGACATGCTAGGCTCTGCTTTTGACTCTCACCCCTCCCTCGGTCTATGCAGCCTCAAGAGAGCTTCTTAAAACGCCCATAATGACGCTGAGCGACGCGATCTGAAATATGCACCAAGTGTCATTCTTCATTGAAGGCTGTGAGAGGATGTCCGCCTCATGTTATTATGGCGCTGACAGCTCCAGCCTGTTCTCTAATGAACGTCTCAAGCCCTCCTCATCACGCCCTTGTTTCTACCATTGTGTTAGCTGGCACTTCCATGAATGCTGTTTTCTGCACTACGTGCATTATTATTCTACTGTTTGCGATGCTTCGTCTAGAGTTTTATTTTGCTCAAATCCAAATAAGGTCGAGGCTCAGGGCAACTATCACTTGAAATGCCGAATTTCGAGTCAGTTGATACGCTTAGGCGCAAATAATATAAGCAATATGCACTTCAAGTTACATGCATGAATAGCGCGTAAACACGATTCTGTAAATAATATGTACTTAGGACACAGCTAACATTATTGTCTCATTTTCCGATGAAATCATTCGTGGTGATTTTGTCTAGGTCGTATTAGTTTGTAAGGGATGATGACCCACTTTCTTTATGATCTCCAATACTAAGTACAGTACATACGCACGTGTCTACCCACCGAGGGCTACTTGAGGCAAGATACAGCAGGTACTAGTAGCTGAAATTGTAATTATAGACTATATATTTTTCATAAATCATTACACATGGGAAACTATTTCATGCTTGCATCAGGCATAAGCGCAAGTTTGCTAGGAACTAAAGCAAGAATGATTTGTTGCCCCTACTCTTCGTCATGGCTCCGATTTTCCTTTTCATCCAACTTAACACTATTTTAGCAATATTTTGTAAAATTAAGGGTGTATCCTTCTCCAATATTCAATGATAATACAAGCATGTACAAGTTTCTTTTTAGCCGCTACAGGAAATCTATGCAAATTAATGAACACATTTTTAATTGAAGTATTAAACAAACACAATCATGAAGTTGTAGAAGTTTATTACATTGTACTTCATTAATTTGAATTTTCATAGATTTTCATATTCATAGAAAACTGAACCTGAAGTTTCGTTACTATCTTCAAGTAGTCTACTGAAAAACACTGCTACAGATATTTCTTCGTATTGTATACTCCAAAGGAAATTACAACGATGTCAATAAATATCATGACGTCACATCGTAAATCTGGGTGCCTCTACATCTATTATATTATGCAAGCACACAATTCAGGTCATCAGGACAGCGTTGGTATGACGTGCTGCAGAGTCTTGAAACCACTCTAGAAATTCACAAACAGTTAAGATTATGACATTATATAGTTACAGTTATATGCTGAGCATTGTGGAAAACAAATAGCTTAGGAAAAAGACATGCCATCCTTAACTAGAAATTTTCATAAGTAGAAATTTAAAAAAATTTCATTTATTACTAATATCGCCTATATTTTTTATTTTGTTGACCACAGTTGTACAATAAGAAGTTAGTCTTGAAGACCATGGTAAGAAAAAAGGAAAATTTTAAGCATTGGTACCTATCCATTGACTAGAATAGGCAATACAGTTGTAGATTCTATTCAGGGGAAAAACATAGCTCAGGATGACAAATTACGTTGTCCAATAATGAATATAATTTACCTGATAGTTCCGTAGCTAAAAGTTGCCAAGAATTTTCATGTTCAGTTTAGCTCGTTCAGTTAATACGCCACCAATAATATTTACTCCAAGTCCTACTGTATTATTCGGAAGTTTTCATCCGAGGTAGATTAAAAAATGTAGTACTGCTTAAGAGTTTGAAACTTGATAAACATATATTTTGTGAGTATTGTGATTCAGAAGTTTGAACATTTAGGAACACAGGACTAACTGAGAATAAGGAGCTACGAATACCACAGCCTCGCCCCCTTATGTCAGCATCCAGCACGAATTTGATTTCGGGGCTACAGAAGAAAGATCAAGAACTCTATTTTGTCGGTTTAATATTTGGGTTCATAAATGGTGAGACAATTGAAATGCAGATATTTCTTAACTAAGCAACTACAGCACAAGTACGTGTTGAAGTAATGTATTTTCAATTGGTGAAGAATAGCTACGTTTGATTTAATTTTAGAGGACCTTCATGTGCAAATCTCGGGACGATTTTTTATCTGAATTCAAAGTTTCTCTAGTTGCTCTTTTTGATCCGTACATATTGGCTATTCAAATCTCACTAACTTTCTATCGGAGAGTTCGATAGTCATTAGTCACGAAACTTTTAATGCTCTGAATACATCAAAGTTATAAGGAAACTGTACAAAGCGATAGGAATAACTACTCGAGCAGTTTCTGTCAAACCAAAAACATAAACTTTTCTTAAGAGGATCACATGTGTAGAAACAACTAATACGTTCATTAATATAGAAATATTTTCATTGTTATGGCTTAGATACTATTCTTAATCATTATAGTGATTCATATAAGTAATTACTACCCACGCACACTTCCGTGAAGTTAATTATTTGTACTCAAATTTATCTTTTTCTTTCAACCATGACACAATCGATATCAGAGAAATAGCGTAGGGGCCGAGTTTTTCTGGCACATGCAAAGAAAAAAATGAATAAGCTGAAAGCTCGCTATAGCACATGAAAAACTATGAAGGTAGCAGATAATATTAGAATTAATTTTTAATCTGTCATACTGAGAAAAACTCCTGCCGACAATCCTAGACTTGTTTTTCACTGTAATTTTCGTGCGACGAAACACCATCTCGGACGAAAACTGCTTCAATTACAACCGGATTCATTTGCTCGTCTACGTAATTTCGTTTTACCTGAGCATTCGAGTACTTTACTTTACAAGCAGCACTTGAGAAAATGAAAATCCTTTTGTATTTTCAAGTTTTGGTTCTTCAAGCAACAGTCATTTAACGTTGCGAAACTTCAGACTCAGATCGATGCTACGTATCTGATCAACAGAAATTTCTTCCGTCGAAGAGATCAGTTATCGTTCTGATTATCCGGAGCACATGCACCATAAATTATTATTGTGCATAAACCATATGAACCGGAGAACTTAAGAGTACACGCCTGCACGAACGTAAGGAGAATTTTTTGTATTGCCTTTAAGCTCCATACATTATTATAATACATATCGTGAAGTTCAATTTTTGTCGAAGCCGATCCACAAGGATTTCCATAATGTATTCTCCCTTCCACGACTCATGGTGGTGATTTTATCGTTTCTTTGCCTAACCTGATGGCACCAAAACTGTTGACTGCTAGTTGAGCATTGCTGTTTCCTGGCATTGGTATTTA
The DNA here is from genome assembly GCA_006783055.1 of Trinorchestia longiramus. NCBI lineage: Eukaryota > Metazoa > Arthropoda > Malacostraca > Amphipoda > Talitridae > Trinorchestia > Trinorchestia longiramus. The sequence continues at coordinate 150,768 of VCRD01000156.1, forward strand.
TAAAATAATAGCAGGTCCTGGTGTGTGACGATGAGTTGGAGTGCGGCGCGCATTGATGAGAACAGGACGATGCCGGCATGCCTGCCTACCGTATCTTGATCTACATAACAATCTCTTAGAGCTGTTCGTCTTGCTTCTCTACTTGAACTTTTTATGAAACTTTTCTCCCTAAAGACACTTCGTTTCGCTCCAAGTTCCTTGTCAGTCAACTCCTAGGATGCAATTAAAATTTTGTAAGGAAAAGATCAGCTAGCGATTAGCATTTAAATTATTAGTTTTATGCCAAGGTTTTTACCAGCCTACCAAGTTTAGAATTCTTGTCAGGCGACATGAGATGAGAGCGCGAGGCTGGAGGGCCTCTGAATCACTGCATGTCAAACGTTGATCTTCAGTTTTATTGCTGGTGTAATGTAGGATCCTGACTTCATTGTGCACTGGATCAAAAATATCACCTCTTTGAGTTCGTGGTCATGCAGTGTATTGAAATTGTCACAGTGTACATAGTAGTGCGTTTACAGCAGAGAATTAAAATTGTTATTATATGAACAGGTGGCGGAGTTAAAGTAGAGCGCTAAATCTGCTATTATGTATGCAAGTGGTGGGTCAAGATAAAGATTAAAATTATAATTCTATGCTGCTATCGGTTGAAGTTATAATTTGAAATTATGGTGAAGAGTATCAAATAGTTAGGGTAGTTAAAGGTACCATAATAAAAAGTACTTGGTTATGATAGGAGACTAAAATTACTGATATATATATATATATATATATATATATATATATATATATATATATATATATATATATATATATATATATATATATGTATATATATATATATATGTATATGTATGTCCAGAACATTGTTAAAACAGAGGACTGAGAATAAACAGTGTATAAAACTCGCCTCACTGCAGCAATAAATGCTCTAGCAACGCTTTAAAATTTATTGTAGGTGGAGCTGATTACGTGCCATAATTTACTTATTTTATATACGCAAGTAAGCAGACAAAGTTGGGAAGCTGTGTTCGTTTATCTAGCGACGCTACAAGCAATGCTAAAATGTGCTATCTTAATCGCTCAGCTGAACTTATATCTCTCGGGTGTTAGAGTCTAAGAGTTTTGTGCAAGCCTAAAATTTATATGAATTTTCTCCGCTTAATTTTATAAAGAAACTTTCACATTATGGCAGAGAAAACTAATGAACTAATTAAAAAGTAAACGATGAAATGCTGGAGTAAACGACTGTTGGAATGGTGCAGAGAATAACTATAAATGAACTGGAATATTATTATAGACGCAGGGAAACTATTGCAAAGATGATGACAATAGTTACTGATAAAAAGCAGTAAATGAATTATTACCAAGGGGGTCATCTCAGCTCTGCGTGTTTGTATTTTCAAAACATAACTCTTATTTTGATAGTTTGGTCCAAATATGTATAATATAAAGCAACACTTTATGTGCAGAAGTGACATGTTTCACAGAATTTCCGGATTCACACAGTCATGTTATCTATGTACATAATACACAGTGTATCTCCATCTCAGTCTGTCTATCGCTCTCTCTCTATCTGTCTGTGTCCGCCCCGTTTATTCCAATTTATTACTGAAGAAAAATTATTGAACTAAAATTAAAAGGGGTACACATGTATTATCAGCATTGTATTGTGGATATCAAAGGCGCCGGATTACTATAAAATACGCCATTTTTTCTGTTATTAGCGTTCTTTTACACGACTTTGTTATTGGCAGATAAGATACAGAATGAAAGTTCTGTTTATATTAATGAAAAATATGCAGTTAAAACAATAATTCTTCGTGAATCTTTAATACATTCCTTTTTATAATAATTTCAAATTGGTCACATCGAAACCGTGGAATTTCCACGGGAACTATCTAGTTGAGTGCAAAACGAAGAAAAATTATGGCATACCTGTTCAAAGAGGATGTAACACTGCTGCCAACTCGTATTAAAACATTCTTGTAAATGGACGATAGTCGTATATGTGTGGAGATAGAAAAACCGATTTGGAACGATTTAGCTAGTGCTAACACAAACTGCAGCTATCAATTCATGATATTGACTCAACAGACATCAAGAAACATAATGCTTTGGTATTAGATCAATGATTGATACAGATAATTTTTATTATAGTCCCAAATTTGTTAACGACTCAGACCATAGAAGCAGAGTTAATTACGTGATGCAATAACTTGAATAATATTCTGGAGGAATGGATTAATTAGAAGTCGCTCTGTAGGTAGAGTAAATGGTTTCTTGCCTTTGAATTCAGATTAGTCTAAAAACAAAAATTTGCTTTCCTTGGACGTTCATATATTCGGTTGCATGTTGTGAGTTTTCAAGGTGCTGCACTTCAATATACAGGCCAAAGGGCAAGCTCATTTTGAGGTTGATTTGAAGTACTGGGAAGCTTTGAAGCCATTGTGAATTTGGGATTCAACAGATTTCCTGCAAAGTGACCCATCGTTGGCTACTGGTGTTAAGTTCCATAATTTTTCAGAGCCTTCTGGTGACTGTGTATACATAGTAAAGATTTGCACCGGCTAGGCAATTGCAGGGAACGGGTTAGAAGTTGCGCAGATATACAGCGACGTGATGGAAATTAGACATGTGGTACGTTTTCAGGTTTGTTTTCGTGAGCAGATGTGATGATATATGATACATAAGTGTACATGTGTATGTATCATGTGGATGTACCCCACGGCAACACATGGTGGAGCGAGCGCTGCAGCACCATGGAAAGTATAAACAAGTTATTATCCGGGCACCACAGGGGATCACAAAAGTGCTGAGATCGACAAGTTAATTAGCTGCAGCGAAAACATACACTCCAACGAACGAGGCAGGAGCGTGGATAGGTTCCATAGCAAGAAGTGAAAGAAACAAAAGAAAAAGAGAAGAAGTATAAAACGTAGGGACGGTGAGAGGACTTGGGACCTGAAGCTAGGATTTTGTAAGGCTAGGTGTGTGTGAGCCGAAGGTAGCTATGTAGGGTGATAGGATACCTAGGATGATGCCTAGGGTATGAGTAGGGCAGATGTCACTCGATTCAAAGGAAATTAAATTAAAATCCTCATGCCGATGAACGACAGTAGATTTTACACTTGTACTTAAACGCGTGCGTTGAAGGAATATTGATTGTGTAATATTAAAGCACTTAGACGGCTTATGGAGCAGGGAATAATGCTACAACGTGAATCAAAGCAGCCAATTACTTGTGGGAATGTGACAAAATATATTGGCGTCGTAATGGGGAAGAGAATATCAGGTATTGTTTAAGGTGTTCTATTAGGAGTGTCAAATTATCGTATCCTCGCCACCAGCGACGAATCTCCGGTGTAAATGGCAAGCACTAAGATTGATATCATGAGAAGCTAACTGAGGTCAGCGATAAGGTGATTCGCGTATTTTCGATGGGAACGATTTCTTTGAATTTTAATTATTTCATACGGTACTTTACTATTCAATAGTTAGGAATGCGATTAATCTGTTTTAGTAGGGTATAATGTTTTGTGGTTCATCTGCTCGAATACGGTAGACTGCTTCCATTCTTCATTTTCGTAACGATTAGAATAAGACGTGTTAATTTTTCTGTATATAATCCTTCCTTACGTCTACCATTGGAAAATGGGAACCTTTTAACTATTTCATTCATGTGGAGGTTTAGGGTTCTCCAAAGGCAATCATGTTATGTTTTCTTGCATTTAATTAACTATCTCATTTACAAGTATTAATTGGAACTAACGGTAAAGAAGCAGCGTGCAGAAAAACCATGCATTTGAAACCAAGATCCACATAAAATTTATGAGGGAGAGAAAATAACTCGTCATAAACCCATCATTGAACCAAATAATAAGTAGGCTTTTATATCTATATCACCACACAGAGCTGAGTATTAGTTGCACGCATAGTTCTCTTCCCTGACTTTACCGTTTATTTAATATACAACTGAGACAAGAGCTTGAAGGGACTTTAAACATCTACGTACCTATTCCTACTTCGCATGCTAATTGATCGCTAAGCTAAATATCGATTTATGGAACCGTACATGTATCTAAACGTCCTTTTCTAATGACCAGATTTTCCTACTCCTTACACATTTCAGCCCATCTTACAAAAAAGAGTAATCCCAGAAACCCTTTGATTCAGAGGTCTTCAGGTGACCATTCCTCTGTAGAGTCTAGAGCCTTGAGCCTATTCACTGTCGGCCGCTGCTGCCTAAAACAACAATACAGACTGCTACGAGTGCCCGTCCTGCAACTGCGCAGGGATGATCTCTATTAACGCGTTGTTCTTGAATTCACTACAGTGACACCACAGAGTCGATTCCTAATTCTTAAGTCAGCACAATTGCTACCCGCCGCGTGATACCAGCGACCCCTGGTGGGCAATGCTACGCCTCCTGCCTTGTAATGAGCGACCGCCCACTGGCAACACTGCGAGGCGTCTCTTCCACACCAAAACAAAACGCGATCGCCCACATCGTTCAGCAGTGTACTTGCGAGATTTGGCGCCTTTTTTAGCGCCTTCTTCAGATTCCAGTGCTAGGATTTTTTATAGACACTCATTTATTTCTTTTCGTTCATCTCGTACACACCCTAGACTTAGTTTCATGGTTCTAATAGGTTTTACAAGCAGTCGGTATTGGTTGTATGCAAGTATGAAAAAGTATGGTGATGATAATGCTCTCGGCGCGAAGACTCGACGTTGTTTGACATTCAGTAATTTGATATGGAGGCTGGACAAGAGGGGTTGGTTGCCCTGCTTGGTATTCCATTAGAGTGGTTTATAGACAACCAGGACATCATTGCTGCTTAACTAATCGTCAGTCAGTTTATTACACGACTCCCATAAACATGAGATAAGCTAGAAGCCGTGATATGCAGAGTGCTAGCGCCCAGGCTCGCTGCTTATCACATTCCAATATCTCGAGCGGGGGTGGCACGGAATAAAGGCAAGATACCTTCAAGACTATAGCTTGAAAGAAAATCTCAGTCATGCTTAGTCTTGCACATAAGATCTTTAGAGGTTAATAACTGGGACATTTGAACGGGCAGGCATCGCAAATGGTCTAAGTTAATGTATGAAGATAATATCTGCGCACAGTGCTTAAACTGAGAACAGCTTTCTAGAGGAAAGATTGCTTCGATGAACGGATGCTGTAAAAGAAATTTTAATGAGTTATTGAAGTTTTTTTGTACCTATGCCATGCACTATATTCAAACTCATGTTTATGGTAAACCTTTCGCCACGAAAAGTCTCAAAATGACGGCATCACAAGTTCAAGAAACAAAATGAGCGTAGGGTCGTCATCACCTCTAGCTCAAGTTTCTGAGGTCATGCATATTGATGAGGCGCGCACCTTGGACAAGGCAATCCATAAATTCTTGACTGTTACCAACAAGCGCGGTCTCGCCGGCGACAAAATAAGTAAGCAAAAAGCTGTGATCTGAGCGTCAGTTTGCTAGGGAGGGAAGTAAGGTATACTCTCGGTGCCTTGCTTTCTCTGCAACATAATTCGCCTGAGTAAACTTCATCAATTGGTGTTGTGGAGCCGTGTCGAACCATCGGTCGCAAGTGATGGTTATCTGACGCCTGCCCAATATGGCGGCCTATGCTTCGAATAGATTTGTTCATTCTCTGCAAGCCTGGTATAAAAGGCGGTCTAAAAGAACAACGCTTTTTTGTATACCAGTCTTCTACAGCATGTTTTACTGAAATTAAATGTACGTATATTGTCGAACAAATTTCGAGTACATGAATTAGTGCAACTTTTATTTCAGCAGTTTTCCTACTTATGTCAGAGTATTTAGTTGAATATTCAGCTTAAAATTAATATCAAATAGTTCAGACTTGAAAAGTAACTGGTAAATAATTCAATTTGAAGTATACAACACTTCGATATGGAAAATCATCATTTTGATCTAAAAAAAACAAAATTAAGGCTTTTAATTTATAAAGCAGCACCGACCGCCCGGCAGTATTAGGTTCATGTCTGACACTGAATTTCGATTCAAATAAAGAACATATATCTTCGGTTCTTTCTACTTTGAACATTCCTAGCTTTTGTTTGACTTGAACAAAAATTTAAACATGAGTTCAACAGCTTTGTGTATTTTGAAGTCAGTATTTTCAAAATATTCAAATTTATTAAAGCACTCGGAGAACAATGTTTTTATAGTAATCTATCATTTTGTCTACTTTTAACTTATACTAGAAAATAAGTATTTAAAAATGAATAATGAACTTTTGATAGTTCAGTGATTCGGTTTGTGTAAAATTTGCTATTATCTTTTCTGTGTTCATATTTTTTATTGAAAATTCACCTAGGTTGGGAATGTAAAAATTAAAGACACTATTGATGATTTTCCTCTGCCTCCTTAATTATTTCCTAAATCTTCATCGTAATTAACTGGCTCAATAATTTTGCATATGAGTAATGACCTGTAAGCTATCTACAGCGTAGATTATTATCAAATCCAGGGTGTGTTAGAATTATACAGAAGGTCAACAGGGTTAGAGGATCTGAAGATGAATGAGATCAAGATGTAATTTTTATGAGGACGTCTCATAAGTAATAACTCCATTTAGCAAATTATAGTGTCATTTTTATGCTTTGAAGAAAATGCTCCAGTTCGAAAGCTCACGTATACCAACCGACCATTATTTGTACGTTATATTAAAAGCTTTCCAGAACGCTTGATAACCGTTAATGTGGGCTCATATTGTCACTTTTCTTTATGGTATTTTTTCGTCATGGTAGTTGATGATCATTAGTAAAGATCAAACAATCTGTACTTTGTACATAATACAAGCGTATAAACACATTATTTCCTAACCTTTTTTCAATGAAATGATGGATATTGGAATTTGAGATGCTTTTAAAAATCAGCAATGTAGCTCAGCATTACATGGCATCCACGTAGATAATTTTGACGCAAATTTTCGACGGAATTAACCGGTAATTATCGTTTTTTTTACAGTAAAACGATGATTTCTTACGATAAACCGATGATATGTCGTTGAAATTGGTGTCACGAATGACCAATCATATTATAAATTAGAATAAGAATCCTTGCAATTTACTGATAGATATCGATGAGAGCTTTGATGGTAATACTTCACATATACAAGTATAAGCCACATACTTGTATGATGGGACTTTGTACAAAAATACAATAACTACTGGTGAGCTCCGACGAAAATTAGCGTCAGTTAGACGATAAAATTCTGATTGGGTATATTGTATGATCATAAGTCTCTGACTCTCAATTATGGACATTCTGCCCTGTAATGCAAGCAACGGATTAAAAAATATTACGCAAGACCGAGAAACCTGAGAATAGAACTTCGAGGTGCTGTCTACTCCGATAATTCTTAAATAAATATTATAGAAGACTACTGATGGAATCCTTTGGAACATCAAACACGTGACTCTAGGGGTTTTCGATTTACATTTAACACTTTGACTTCGTATTGGTACGTATGTGTACCACTAGATATATTATTTGAACAGAAATTCGCGCAAACCATAGGCAACTTGTTAAATGCACAGCCACTATTATGAAAATTTAAGTCAACACTATTTATGGTCTACACTATATTTACGATTGAACTTTTTTCAGTTGAAATAGTTAGAGATATGAACTTCCACTGAAGTAAAATATATTCTCATACCATTGTATAGAAGTTTTTTTCCCTTAGTACATGTATTATGAATTAAGGAAATAATTTCAGGGGGAAGTTTCTAATAACTGTTCAAAATAATGACGAATATTTTGAATTAGGTATTTATATATTTTCGAATGGAACTTTAATATATTTCCAAAATACGCACTCTTGAATAAGTCTATACATATAGATTTCGTAAAGACCCTATCTAACAAGGAATGGGTGAGTATGAAAGAGGTTGTGAGCCCTATGTCCTGTATGAACAGTTCTGTGGATCGATCCATATGCTATCGAGCAGATAAGTAAGTCAGGCAAGCAATCTGTATCTGTTGCCCAGGACTCATTTCCATACTTATACGTGGGCTCGTCCGATCATGCGGCGATGCTTGCGTGTTGTAAGTGCATTCGTGCATGTAATCAGGCTGTGACAGTGTCATGTTCTCTCCCTAAATCAGGAACATTTAAGACATTACGAAGTGGCCCTAAGTATGTGCATGAATTCTTTAAAAAGATACACACACAAGCATATTGGCATTATCACAGAAAAATTTCTTCTTTCCCCACCCAAGACTAAATCAGTTGCCTCTATTGCATGGATCCAGCTAGGGGGCAGGGGCCTCTGTATCGGACGTCGTCAAACGCGGAAAAAAATTACTGTTTGTATCTCATTGTGCATATACGAGGAAAAGAACTCGAATATTTAACTTCAATAGTAAGCCATAGCTTTAATATTAAGTCATAGTTTCAGTTTCATCTTGAGATAAAAGCACCACGCTTGTGTCACGGACTACACTTTCCAAGAAGTGAATTTTATTTTTCTCTGAAGACAAAATTAACAACTCACATCTCCTAGTCCATTCATGGGATGCTGGAACTACACTGCTTTTAGGCTGATAAAGAAGACTCAAAACTAACCTGTAATTAAAGATACTGTATTATTGAAAGAAGTTAATCATACTTTCGACATTGCACTCAAAGTTCACACTTGATGGTAAGTGAACAAAACAACATCGGCACTTTACAAAATATTGAAAGGCACTTAGTTGTTCCTTACTTGTGAGGACACATGAATAATACCTATCTTAAAAAATAGACTTATGGAACCTGTATTGTACATATCTGTCGAAGTTTATACGAGTATTATCAGTAGAAGTTGTATAATACTTTATCGTTGGAGTTAAAACTTGGTAGCAGTCAAATACAGCCTTAGAGGATTATCTTTAAAGTACGTTACTCTTAAGGAGAAATACACGTCACTCAAGGCAGGGTTTTAAGGAGGAAAATTATCGTAGCTTCAAACATATTAACTGTGGAAATCTTTCTTGCTGGTCCTCAACAACAGGAGTTTTTGTGTTGGAAACATTGTATGCAGTACTGGAATATTTGCTATATTGACCATAGGAAATAAACTTAATGACGTAAACAAATAATATCTCTGCATTTATGAATAACTAATTTTTAGTAGGATTGGAATTACTTTGTTCGGCTAGTGTGTTCAGTGGTAAAACTACTATGCGATAAAAACAAATATGTCATGTATGAAAAACTCTGATTTAATCATTTATGAATGAAAAATCGTACCTCTGAGTAATTTTCAATACACTCTGTAGAATGCTCACAAGTTCTTTTACGAATACTTTTTAAGCCCTGAGGTAAGAATTTCAATAACTTTTTTAGGAACAACGCGTTTCATGAGTTAAACAAAATTAATAATTAAATTTTTTTCTTCAGGTAAATAGAAGTGTTTTACAGTAATAGTGAAACGTACTGCATATGAATTAAAGTATGTAGTAGTAATAACCCAGTACGAGTAATTAATAATGAAAATGAAATTTATTACTGCAATAAGTTATTGTAATAAAAGAGTACGCAGGCGCACAAAATTTGAATGCAGGCGCACAAATTTTTACTCCAGCCTCTAATACAAGCGCAGAAACCATCACCCAACATCCAATGCCAGCTTACAAACTATCACTTCGACATTTAATCTCGCTGCAGAAACTATGTACACAACTGATAACCGTGACCACGACAGTTTTACAAGGTGTGGCAACATAACTTCCTTTTTTTCATAGCAAAGCAATTTGAATAAGGAAGTTATGTTGCTGCACCCTGTACATGTATCCAGTCTACCACATCCTGCATAAACAACCGCGTTATGAAGGCAAAGAAAGACTAGCCGAAAAGGAGGCGTGTGGTGCAGATGCTCTGCAGCGCCTGTCACACTTCATACTTCCCGTCTCGAGGTGTCAGAGGGGGTGGCGCAGTCCCCAGGGGCATCGTTCTTCGATGCGATCAAAAGTTTGCACCAATTCTTTTATATTTGAAATGCATTCTGCTCCAAGTTTTGACTGAGGGTGGGAGGGCTCTCACTCACAAAAAAAACACTTTTTTTTGTCGCTCGAAAAATCTGGAGCGAGACGAGAAATATTTTGATGAGACACGAGAAGAATTCGTTGTTCCTTCTTTCATAATCCATGCATGAAAGATTTACACTTCTATTATTCATTTCATTTTCGTTTAACGTATTGTATCGTTTTATGAAAACGAACATATGCTCATTTTGGAAAAATCATATTAGAAAAATTAAAACCTTTGAATGGAAAGTCACTATGTTTTCAAGTTTTTACTTCAAAACTTATTTCTCATGTACATTTATCTCACATGAATTTAACAATGTGCTTGAAAATTTGAATACCGTAACACCTTTTCCGCACGATTCAGTAAAAGCACGTGAATTTTCACTTGTGGGTCTACTACATCTATCATATTAGATAGTTTTCTGTTTGAAGCAAATGTGTTTTCTTCAACACATAGTGCTTGCTGCTCTAAAGGGAAGTGAGTTCACTATTCACAATGTATTCATATTCATCTATTTCCTCTACATATACAAGTGCATGGTGAGATCAGTACACCATCACCCTATGTAAGCCACAATGTTCTGCTCATTTAAAACCTCAACTTTCACCGATCCATACAAAATATTTATTCCTCACTCACCTATTAACGTTTTCTTGATTTTTTTATTGCAGTATAGAAACACACGTTGCCCTGCTTCTCTGCCAGCCAAAAGCCCTGAAAATTCTCTCCCTGGCACAAGTTGCGCTTGGCTGCAGAATAGGATGCTCATTTGAGAGATGCTAGTCTTTTACGGTTGGTCGTAATGTTGCCATTCACTCAACTTTGTATGCATTTCTTGCAGTAGGTGGCCCTAAACAGGTGCAATAATGGTCGCCTCATACTGCAAAGTTGTCGTGCATTATGTATGTATGTACCTCAAATAGCAGAGCTAACTTGTTTTACTTCAGCTGCTTTGAACGTTGTCAACGATGATGGCTTCAAAGGGAATTTTAATCTTCATTAGCATGAATGAATGCTAGACATGGTCGCTGAAGTTACTTTTATGGTCAGAAGTCTCTTCAAATACATTAGTTATAATTGAGTACTTTTTTCTTCATACTTTTGTAAATCTGTAAACTTAACCCTGCCAGTTACGGTGAATTAAAAACTGCTGATCCCAGAAATGCTTTAATTATTGAGTTAAAGAAAATTGGGTATTTGCATCCACAGTGTTCTTCTGCTCCATCTCACCTGACAACCGCTGGATGGCTACAATCGTGCAGGTCTAAAGCAGTGCTCTTCAAAGTGTGAGTCGCGCGACCATTCAAAGGGGGTAGCGAGATGTAGGATCATACTTTTCTAATTTATGTAATAATGTTATTTCAGTATAAAATATATCATTTTTTTAGATAAATAATTAACAGTAGATCCGATTTTTTTATAAATATTAAAATTTTCTTCTATACATATATATTTTATTCTTTATTTTGTTAAAGTTAAAGGGTCGTACAAAAATAAAATCTTTTAAAGAGGGTCGCGGCGGATAAAACTTTGAAGACCACTGGTCTAAAACATTCTACTTGAATACGAAAACACTACATCAGAAAAACTAGGAAGTCTTATATCTTATACAGGAATAAATTAAAGTAAGGATCATTGAACATCGCTAAAGATATCTTAAGCAAACTAGTATATAAAATATTTTACTTTGAGTGTTATATAAATGTGTTTACATCCCTGAAACACAATATTTGTGTCCCCATATTATCTCTCTACGTCATAAAAGAAGCATTTCTGTTTAATGCTTCGCTACAACACTAGTAGCAACTTCAGTTTCTATGTTTCGAAATGACTAAATTTAATCGAATTTGGTTCACAGTAGCCTCCACGTACTGTTGCAGTAACGTTTAGTATGACTTTTAGAGTATGATATTCCGCTAAATGAAACTCAAAATGTGTTGATCGAAAGCAATGAGAGGAAAATAGGGAGTAGCACGTAGAAATTATTGTAAGCTTATTATGAACTTGCAAGTTAGGAAGCTGAAGGAGTGAAATGAAGTGTTAGTTTTCAAAATTGTTGTCAGGGCTAACTGTTGGCAGGAGCAAGTAATTAGAACCAAAAATAAAAATTTGAGTTGGTTTACACAGTCCAAAACGGACTGTCAGGAAAAGATAACAGCATTATTAAAAACTTATATTATTTCCTGAATTAATTGATTGATTTCAACATTCTATGCTCCCCTGCTAACTGGCTGCATTCTAAAATGACAAGTAACCTGGTAACGTGTAGCATCCTGAAACTGCTAGTGAGCTTGTAAACTGGTAACCTTGTAATCTGAACAGTAAACTTGTAAACTGGTAACCTTGTAATCTGAACAGTAAACTTGTAAACTGGTAACCTTGTAATCTGAACAGTAAACTTGTAACGCGCTAAAATAACCAATAAGCCGGCAACATTCAACGATTACCAGTAAATTGAGGAATTGTAAGAGTTTATAGATTAACAATAAGCTTGTAAACTGATGATATTCTAAAAATTTCAATTTCCTTTCGACTTTACAATCATCAGTAGACTGGTGAACTATTAACACTTTAAGACCACCAGTAAACTAGTAAACTAACAACACTTTGAGACCACAAGTAAACTTGTTAACTAGTAACACTTGAAGATCACCGATAAACTGATGAACTAGTAATTCCAAGACCACCAATAAACTAATAACTTTAAGACCACTAGTAAACTAGTAAACTAGCAAGTATTTAAGACCACCAGCAAGCAGGTGTTCTAAACTCCATCAACATTTAACCTTTCAGATTGATCTGAATAAAAAATGAACTAATAACAGACTCAGCTCTAGGTATTGCTCTACGCTAATTGGTCAAACGCTGAAACATGTAACGGGATAGAAACTAATTCTATATTTTTAAATCATTTTCTCAATAGCTATGATTTTTAGCTCATATTTTACGAGTGAAAAAAGTACGGAACAGGCAACATTTTACGCTGAGTGAGCACAACAGATGTAGGTAATTAATCTGAAAATGGATTATTGTTACGTGTTCCAAAAATCATTTGCAATCAATTCATTTAAATAATTGAGGATCTAGATACTCCATGCCTCAAGGACTTGTTTCATACATAAAAATCATAAAATTCAAATGCTTGGATTACTCATTTTAATAGTCATTTATTTAGATGTGTCTCACTGAGTTTGATTACTCATTACTAAACTTCTCACTAACGGAAAAAATAATTTATCAGTTTATGGCCCTAAGCTGTATCAGTTACCTGCTAATATAATTTCAGCATCAAACATTTATTTTCCTTCAATTTTTATTTAGAAATATTTTGTGAAGGAGCTCCTAGAACCCTACGAACAGCAGGAATTTTTGTGAAGCTTCTGTCGTAGGCGGAGCTGAGCTGCCTAATGTGAGCATATCTCCATGCAAAAGCCGTCATTTAATAGAAGAAGGTATCAATAAGCTACTGCTCTTAAAGAGACGAACTTCGGCAACAGCGACGAGTTCTGAATATTGACGAGCGTAAGAAGGAGACGACGACTGCGATGAAAAGTTTAAGTTGAATGCAAATCAATACAAGTTATAAGAAAAGATTTAAAAGGAAGATTTGCCAACTCGGGATTGGAGCGAGGCGGAGTTAGACATGAGGGTTAAATTCACATCACCATCTCCAACTCTCATTTTTCCATGATAGCTGAAAAAGTATTTTCTGAATACTTCGTAATATCTGCCTCGTTTTATCTTGATTCCAATCATTTTTATGCATAAAAGCTAACGTTCTGCTATTACTCCCCCATGTGTTCAAACAATTTTAAACATTTTTCTTTGTACTTTCATGTATCCGCTAATTGAAAGGCTACTAGCAGATCTATTATCATCCTCACATTTTGGGCAAAATTGCACTGCAATTTTATTTCATGATTGTTATTCGCAATTGAAATTGGGTCTTCGTGATCATAGCTTTCTTCTCAAGTCGGCGTGATTTTGATCACTATGAATTTAAAATCATTCACCTCTTTAAAATCTCTGAAGTGTGTTTGAAAATTGTCTAGAGTGTTATTTTACCTGAATCGTCACAGTTTATTTTAGATAACACACAAACAAAATTACAGATTGTCGGAACTGTTAATGATGCACTGATTTCATATCTTTCTATCCAGCAATTTTAATTTTTGCAGAGCGCTTAAGCTCTGTTTTTCCTGACCAACGACACTTTCTACTCATATCGAAATGTGCGTATGTTGATGATTCCATGTAAATGCTTCATAAAAACTACGGCATGGCATTTACTAATGGAAGTTCTTGCCTTATCAAGGCCCTGAGGAGCGCCGTGGCCGTGCGTTAGCAGGGGTGAACTAGCGACTTGCTTCCTGAGGGACATGCTAGGTGTCGATTTTTAGCGTAACTTTCTACAAGCGTTAGGGAAAATCTGATGATAAAAATGCATTGAGTCCTGCTACATTATGTACACGTTACGTTTAATGCAGGGTTTCATCATGCATTATATTGTTAAAGAATTCGAAACAAGAGGAATTATCCATCAACAAATGCGAAAGTGAAGTACAGCTAGAGCAAAAGCATGCAGTTATCCGTTTTATTTGAGACTCTTTTATCTGCTTACACGGGTGTTGTTCTGGAAAGATTTCATGGAACGATAAATTATTTTATTTTACCCTACTCTCTAGCACTCGGTCAATGTAAGCACAGACAAACACAATCTAGTTACCAAAGATATAACAACGCGTTACCAAAGATATAACAACGCGTTACCAGAGATATAACAACGCGTTACCAGAGATATAACAACGCGTTACCAGAGATATAACAACGCGTTACCAGAGATATAACAACGCGTTACCAGAGATATAACAACGCGTTACCAGAGATATAACAACGCGTTACCAGAGATATAACAAGGCGTTACCAGAGATATAACAACGCGTTACCAGAGATATAACAAGGCCTGATGGTAGGACAGGTCACAGTGCAGTAAATCACAAAATTGCAGATTTGACTTATCTTGAGAGACAAGACACTCTGTTTAAACTCTTGCCTATACATGGCCAAGTAAACATGAAGTCACTAGATTAACAGAATGAATTTTAATGCGCATACATGTTCTCAAAACGAGAATAGGCTTCTGATAATTATAATTGATATTTTTAAAATTATTTTTCTTGAATTTATTCTTCTCATTAAATTTTATTCAATTGCTAATTCATGTTTCATTGTTTATGTTCCTCAGCCACCGAGAAAATATCAAAATTAATTAGTATGTATCTTTGAATGAACAAAACATGACCTACAGGTGGAATGTTTTGACAAAAGAAGTTATTAATCCTCTTCAGGAAATTCAAATGAGCTTTTGAACAAACACAATCATGCATTTTCATAACTGCAACACTAACGAAAAATATTGTCGTGTATCTGCGAAAAATAATATCCTCCTGCTAAGTTAGACAAAGTTTTGATAATGGCTAATTTCCTCCATGTAAATGAAATCGGTGCAAAAATGACTTGAACGAATTTTTACGATAGGATGCAAAATTCAGCATGAAGGACAATTTCAAAAAAGCCTCAAGTAAATTATCAGACAATACCATAATATTGGAAATATGTATCTAGCAATAATCTAAACTTACAACTCTTTTCCAATGGAATCTCAGAAGAACGGTAAGCATATGTTGCATTTTACGTTGATGCACCTTTTTCATCATGGCATGCACATGCTACCATCATTCGAAAGCGAGCTCACTTGATCCCTGTAAGTTGATTGTTAAAAAAACTTCGTGGTATCACAACAAGTTCATTTCTGTGTTTTGCTGCTCAAACTGACACTAGGCCTCGAGAAGGAAGCGCAACAAAGACTGGTTATCAGAGACAAGAGCTTGGTGCAACTTCAAAGCTCTACGCCGAAATGTCTTTCTGATCACGTCCTGACACGTGTTTTTTAGAAAGTGTAAGATTGGTGGACACTGCTAGATAATTTGCAGTTTTAATGGAATATTGTGTTGTTAAGAATTTGTTTAAGAAAACTATCTAAAGATATATGGAGTAAAAGAAATGTTAGCCAAATGGAAGTTATTCATTCACATGTTTCAGTTCAATCAAAAAACATGTCTTGTACACTTTATATGCTTTCGATTCACTGTAGAAATAGATTTTGATTTTTCAGTAATATAAATGAGAGAAATGGCTTTTTTTGACAGAAATGACATAACAGCGCCCTCATAACAGCGCCCTCATAACAGCGCCCACATAACAGCGCCCTCACAACAGCGCCCTCACAACAGCGCCCTGATAACAGCGCCCTCACAACAGCAGCGCCCCTCCACCCTGCCGGCGCCCAGCCGTAAAGGCGCCCAGACAAAGCTGCCATATTCATTTTGGTCTTGCAAGCCAACTGGAGCCTCTCAAGGGAGCGCTAGACCCTCGTTACTCCTTGTAAAACTACGGCCAAATAAATGGAATATTCTGATATTAACGTCAGAAACACGAGCCAAATACAATGGAAGACGGCTGGCCTCTTATTTAATTGACAGAAGGAGCTGCGAGGGTCGCTGGGGTGCACGACCCCCGACTTTGGGCCTACAGCCCCCGCTCTTAGAGCTCACTTTGACTTGCATACCTCATTAGCGCGGCGCCTCAGGCCATCACTTGTCTCTCACTCCGCCCATGTACTTATGAAGAAAAGAGTGCAAGTGAGCCGCAGTTTTGCCTACTTCCAATCGAGGAGGGGACTCCTACAGATGCCTTCAGCGCTCCTTCCTTGTGCGTAGCCGAGCTCTGGGCTAATTTGGTCCTGTGTGCTAAATTTCATTAAGATCTGATGAGTTTCCATCAAGTAGATGACTTAAGTTTCTCTTTAACATGAGCTGAGTTTGAACTCAGCGTGAGTGGGCGACTAGTTATTATTGGTGTTGACACTAAATAAATGTTATATATAAAAAATCTGTCCAGCATTCATAGCCGGAAAAACGTTTTTGCTCTTCTCCAGCATGGGCATGTCATGTACTTCTGAGATGTAGATAAATTTTATCAGCACTCTTCATCAATACAATATTGAATAACATTGCCTACGGCTCCTAGTGTGAGCATCTGCCTGAACACTGATCATAGCCTGTTTATGGCCATCTATTGCTGGATTACTGTGCATCAATTAAACAGTTACTCACCATAAAAAAATTAATTGAACCGTGAAACTTAATTCCACTGAACAATACGTCAAGTTATATAAAATTTTCAAGTGAATTCAGCAGTGAATTTCGCTTGAACCAAAACTTCTCTGTCGGGCTTCCGTGTGTGTGTGAAGTCGTCATGACATAGACGGAGTGTTCTTGAACGTAAGTGAAGTGCAAAATTCACCGATGCCGAGTAAACTTTGCATCCAACAAATATTCATCTTTTTGTTCATCCATTTCAATTAACCTTTTTCCAACTCTCCTGAAAATTGGATTTACTTCAGTTTAGCTAACACCTTAGCAGGATTTTTACTTAGGAACTCCACCCTAAATGTGTTTAAAAAGACACAGTTTTACAATTTTGAATTTAAAGATGAACTGCTGTCGCTAGCTTCAGGGCTCGCTGCACTGCAAGCAAATCCAACACACAGGTTCTGGAATTGGGCAACAAGATGTACCTA
This sequence comes from Trinorchestia longiramus, assembly GCA_006783055.1. Taxonomy (NCBI): domain Eukaryota; kingdom Metazoa; phylum Arthropoda; class Malacostraca; order Amphipoda; family Talitridae; genus Trinorchestia; species Trinorchestia longiramus. The sequence continues at coordinate 168,466 of VCRD01000156.1, forward strand.
CAATATATGTATACATAGAAAAGCACAATGAATTTGCTCCGTAATTGAATTTACATCAAATCATTGATTAGAATTGTTTTCTACTAAAGCCTAGGTTTAGAGGATTGCTAAAAGAAGAAAGAGTGCAAAGTTTCATAGTGAAAATTTCAGACACATTAAGTCAAGGCATGTTGAGGACAATTAAGAAAACTCGGATTCAGTGTTGTAAGTTTGAATTATTGAGGCATTAAATGTGAGTGAAGTTACTGGTACGTGCCTTCAATTTATTAATTTACCAAAACTCTCGTTGTTTATTATTTGCTTTGTTTATTTTCAAGAGTTAAATATGGAAGGAGTATTCATCAACACTCTAGATCACGTTGCATCGGAATTGTTTTTTTCTATAACGTTGACGATAATGTCATATTTTCAGTTTTTACTTATGTTATGAATCGGGTGAACTAGTCCATAGTTAGGAATTAAATACTGTACATTTATATTGATATATTATCGCAGTTCATGGCCTCAGATTTGCTCAGCAAGAGTCACAGGAAGAACTCATGGACGATGACACAAAGTTCACTCAGTTATTCTAATTCACATTAACTACAATTCTCGATGACTATGCTGAAATGTAAAGTGACGTTCTTCACATACGCTGTCATCACCTACAAATTTTTAGTAACCAAATGTCAATTCGTCAAATGATCCTCTAGTCCTATAAACTTCAACTAAATTTGAAACAATTCAACCACTCTACACATCCCAAATTCCAATTATCAATTTTACAAGAGCCAGCAGTGTTCTTCATGGCCCCCGAAAATTTTTAGCGCCGACTGCAGCGCCTACGTTCTGACTGTGTTTGAATTTTTCAATTTGTTACTAGGAAGAAAAAATTACTGCTACCATTTAATGACTTTGCAAGTCGATACACAATACTAGCAATTAAAGGGCATAATGTTAGCAATTTCATACAATGGAATTAAAATTCCATCCTTTGTAATCCTTCTTTGCGTTCAATCAAATGCACTTATGTTGCTCCCGTCAATATTCAAATTAGACTCCAGAATCTTAGCCAACTCTTAGACATGAAGAAGGGCGTTCCTTAAGTCCACATTTGAGGCAGTAATGGGACGCCTGGAAGTCCCGGTTCGCTCTAACGCAAGTCTGTTTGTCTTCGTTTGCTTTGGTGTGCAGAGCTAATAAAACAGAGGCCGCGCTTACGCTCATCTTTGCTCTCTTGTTTGCGCCACCGTTTGAGTTGTTATGAATTTTAATTCCTGGATGACGGGGGCGAAACGCCTGAGGATAGTCGCGCTCCAACGATGCTGGAAAAATCATGGCTGGGGAAACTCAGAGCTGTTCTCGGGCTGTGCCGCTATGCAAATTATTATTTTGGCTACCGGCAAAACTGAAGATCCAGTTACGTATGATGCAAGGGAAAATAAACAACGTGGCTCGACGTTTGTTTACTCTGGAGTTTTGCCCGAGGCACCTCAGGCACGTGAAACACTCGAATTTTTATTTTTGAACTCCTGCAGGTTCAAAATGTTGTTTATTAATTAGGTTCATTGATTTGCTACAGAAGAGCAAATTAATTTTCTCATTAACTTTTAAGGCCTCTTACAGGTATTTTTTGTTGTTTATTCACTTCTTTCAATCATTAAACATTTTTATTTTGCTAGCCTCGATCCTTTGGTTAGTTTCTGTAACGCAATAGCATTTTTAGTTTACGAACTTCTTTGTGTCAGGAATTGGCTCGATTGTGAAAAAAACTATAAGAAAAATACATACGACCAATGAACACAAGTTCACGGACAAATTATGTTATTACCATTTTATGCACTATTACAAAATGACAACATCGATGGGCTACGGAGTGTGTTCAGACATGATAAACAAACAGACGTATGATGTTCACTAACGAGACCAAGTGGCATTACAACCTAGCAACTGAGATGGTGGGGGTAGATAAAGCATTTCATGTTTGTATTATTACTGCAGAGTTTCATTATTGGATCGAAGTAACCTTCAGAAGGCAGAACATCGAGTTAAAGGCTTGGTGACAGAATAATGAATGCCTCAAAAGAAAGGAACTAGTTATTTCCATATCATCAACAAAGTTAGCGGTCAGCTTTATGATGGAGATTTTATGTATTATCATTTATATTATTTTGTAGATATCATAAGATTTTGATTAGCGATGTTCAAGTGGAGTCAACTGTTCGCGGTTGAGAGGTGTGGTACTTAAGTGTGAGTCATGCTTCTTCAGAGTTCACTTCATAGAGAAATGGAAATGTTCCAGTTCTTGTTTTGTTCATACATGAAAAACTCTCTTTTTCTGTTTATTGAAAAAACGAAAAATTTTCCCAGCTAGCTCTGACGATTTCTACCAACGGCAGAAAATTTGATCATTATGTTGTAAAAATTATTTGCATATTTAGTTAAATGTATTTTAACTTTGTGGTATTTAAATATTCACACAGTATTAATATACTTACCTTTACTATTGAAGTTTATCTGTTTGTAAATACTGTATTTTCACACATGCATATCGAATGATTTTATCTTGGTCCTTGTTCAAGAGAAAAAACTGTAATAATTAATTAATTACGCTGTCTTAAGACGACTCAAGAATTTATTTCACTCTATCACTTTTTGTAGTTTAGTTTTACAGAAACGTAGAAGCTTCAATTCAATGAAATGTTATTAATTAAATTCACTTAACTCAAAACTGATGAGCATTCAATTCATTTATCGATTAAATGTTAATTCTTTCTTTCAGAATATTCTACAATAGTGCCATTATTTTATTACAAGTCTTTTTTATAATTAGAAGTTCATGAACTAAATTTCTGCGATTTTCCAAATGCATACCCGGCATGGGTGAGTTTCTACAAACGTATGCAAGTGCATACATGTGAGTATACGTGAGCGCAAAGAGTATGAATAATTTTCCATCGAATAAAATAAATAATATAAACGAGTAGCTAGAGGAATGTTCAGAATTAACACAAACATCGAGGCCCTGACGAGTGCGGACATTCCACCGCGTAGGCATCACTGCCAGGCCGCTATCAAGTGTTGTCACAAGCATAAGACATGTTCCCCGAGGTACGCTAGGAGGGGGAACATGAAGGGGGAACTATGACAGGTATAGAGGGGGCATTCGGACAGGTATAGAGGGGGGATTATGGCTGGACAGGTGCCGCGATTTATGGCTGCCCTTCTCAGAGTTATGGCGAGCCTTATCTTTTGCCGGACTCTAACATTGCGATGATGAGGACGCTGCTGTTCTTCCCAAATTTACCTGTCCAATAGTAAAAGAAATTTCTAAGAGCGAGTTGCCCGTGTACATGCCACTAGCAGACTCAGTATTAACCACATTACTTTTTTCCTTTTGTCCCGCAGCATATTATTTCTTTTGTGGTCGGATATACCGAAGTCAGATCTCTTCTGATGGTAAAATGATCGTCATAAAAAATGTGTAGTATGATTGAGTCACAGTGGATAGTTCGTATAACTCCTGTAATATTGTGCAGTTTGTGTGACTTGCAATCTTGTGTAGTTCTTGTAACTCCTGCAATCTTGTGTATCTCGTGTAATTGCTGCAATCTTGTGTAGTTCTTGCAACTCCTGCAATCTTGTGTATCTCGTGTAATTGCTGCAATCTTGCGTAGTTTTTGTAATTTCTGCAATCTTGTGTAGCTCGTGTAATTGCTGCAATCTTGTGTAGTTCTTGTAACTCCTGCAATCTTGTGTATCTCGTGTGATTGCTACAATCTTGAGAAGATCACGTGGCCTCTGTAATCTGGGAAGATAGGACATGAAGTTGCTCATTTCAGAATGTTAGTCTTGATTTACAGTTAGTTGAAATTGCACATACAAAATAAAATGTGTTCATCAAGTTCATTTTAGATTGAGAGTTGGTGTTATCTTTACTTCATATAGTACATTCACTAAAATGAGAAAATTCATCTAGTTGATAATTTAATGTTTTTAGTATCAGTTTCATCATCATTCATGAAAACTATCAGGAAAACTAATCACCTAAAATGAGGGAATTGTGAAGTTTTAGAAGTTAGAACAAATGTTTACCATAAAATAATTAATGTGCGTGTCAGCCAGGCTAAGTGTTTGTTTCTGTGTTAACAGGACACCCTTGAATGTCCAACGCTAGTAGTCATCTGCAAAATAATGAGTGGTATTGAGTGGTCAAAATTATGAGTGGTCTTAAAGACTAGCGTTGCAGTCGTACAGTTTACTGTAAGACGATAAATATCAATTTCGACCCTTATTGAAAAGTTCTTCATAGAAGTATAAAACTTTTGAAGACCCCTTTACAAACCTAGAAAGTTCTAAAAGTTGTTAGAGTCCTAAGAAATTTTGAAAAATATTTCTTTGTTCCTCTCAAATCTGAAAAATCATGTCCTCAGATTCAGAGCTGAAGCTTACCACGATAATCGAAGACTGGTTTTTATTCCCTTCACCTTGCCAAACAATTAAACCACCAAAATGTTCCAATTATGGCATTTGTCCATAGTTTCAAGAAATATTTGAGAAAAGATAAAATTGCTCCGTAGGAAATATATCTATAATTACATCCGAAGACTGAGTTATGACTTGCACCAAGTAGCAATTCTAGAACACGCGAGCGACATCGGTACTTAACCCTGTACGGTCTGTGTCGGGAACCCCATTTCAGAGCCACAGGGCTGGGGATTTCTCCCTGTAATCAGTTTGAGGGGTTGGGAGAGGATCTGGTTATTGCTTGAGCGTGTGAAAATTCATGTAAGAATTCGATAGTCTTGTAACCCGAACCGTAAGAGACTCTAAAGGCATGCGCCAGGATCGCACATCCAGCACGAACGAATATGGTCATGAATCGACGACTGTCAGTTCGGTACCGAGTATTGTTGCTTGAACGTGTATCTATTTCTTTTGTGTCATGTTTTGTTCCCGACTTGAGCTGTAAGGGCAGAGGGCAAGAAAGAAGCTTCTGTACTCGCGAATAAATTGTTGTTCTTTTTAAAGTCTTCGAATCTAGAGACTGCAACAGAACGTCTGTAGAAAATAACGTGCCTTCGCCTAAAATAGAATTAACTCATTCACATTATTTTTATTGGGATTTGTTAAGCGCAGACATAATAAAATTATTTGAGGGGGATCCCCACTGTTGTGGCTTTATCACATCGCCTGATAGACGCTGAATTCAAATATTTTTTACTTTTCATAGTAATGTGTGGTAAGTATAGATTGAGTTTTTAGTCTTTGAGAGTTAAAAAATTGATTATTTTATCTCATCACGTCATACATTAGCTGTCAGTCTTTTCCCCGTGAAATTTGCGCGGAAAGCTCAACCTTATTCGTCTTCTGCACTGAAGTAAAATGATATTACAAGATGCACGGTTTCTTACTTCTACCGAAATTCACACCACAGCGCTGTGTTGCTGAAGTCAATTTTTACGTAGAATAGACTGAATTAATGATACTTTAAATATGTATATTACGATCTCGCAGACCAATTTATGTTATTTCAGCACTCAACACACAATCACAAAACATTCCTTGCACTACTAGGAAAAAAGAACGCAAGAGATACAAAAAGTAATCGGAAATACTGTAGAAGGAACGGTTCATGCTTTTTAGGTTTACGAATGTCGTCAAGAAATGATTTTCTACCCTGTAGTACCCTTAACAGTTATGTATGCATATTAAACGACAATTTATTTACATTTTAAGCGATATTAATCACTTTAAGCTAAATCAGACACACTAAGATAAATGGAAATGATGTAATTTTAAATGAATTTGCTCCGTTACAAAAACATTGGAAAGCGTTAAGTTATACTAAGTGATATCTATACTTTATTGTTCCAATACTTAGCTTGTGATTGTATTAGCATACCAGGTGTCTCTGAGTTACGGGACCCGAAAATAAACTGACGTAACTGACAAAGTTTCAGTCGTAGGATAAAAACAAAAACACTATTCAAAAAAGAAATTAATGGTCATTAATTTCTGTAATTACTTGAAAATTAAAAGAATTAAAGCTATCAGATCTGAAATATTATTCCAGGTGGTGTATAGCATGGTCATAAAAGCACATGAATATTCAGAAGTCAGAGGTGACCATCTAGAAGAAAAAGTCTTGAAAAATAGACATTGTAATCGAAATGCAGCAGTTTTTATTTCACGCAAAAATGCGTCTGTTTTTTTCTACGGGTGAAACTTTCTGATTTACATCTGTTTCTTTTTGGGTGCCGTAAGACTGGGACATTCTGCATGAGAACACGTCGATAGCGTCCACCAAATCACGAAACCCCCCAACAAAAATATTTTTTCACGCGTGTCTGATGGTCAAACATGAACAGGTTGTGCCTGCATTCAAAGGTGAGTCATTGTTTATATTTAATATTCCGTTGATATCACTTGGAACGTGGGCAAACAATCTTGAATTGCAGTGAAGAAGGGTATTCTGCTGTCACTGTATACAACAACAGAATAAATTTAATGAAGAACAGCAGTAACAGTCGATGTGCATAATGAGTTCAGAAGCATGAAGTTCATCTAGTGCTCATCTAAATAGTTAGCTTGTGACCAGCCTAGTGTCACCCACAGAAGATGAGCTTCAATGTTGAATACTCATTTTAAAACCACATACATTTTAATGAAGATAAGCAATGGAAATTATAATAATTGCTATTGAAAGAGATGTAAAGTTTTGGTAAAAGAAGCAACAGAAGCTCATGATTAATAAAAAGAAATGACATCCATAATGGAAAGACAGATAGTTCCTTATTAGAAAATTCCGCAAGGTCCAGCCTGTGCTGCTCTGTACCTTGAATAAAAGGATAATTTACCATCATTTATTGAGTTATATATAATAATCTTCGCCCTACTTCAATATCACTGAGACTTTATTGAATACTTCTATTTTTCACCTATTACCCAACACATTTGCATCCTGCAACTTCAGCGAGCAGCCAGTGGAGTCCAGGTAAGTTTCGGATGTCTAAGATACAGGCTACAAATTGGATCATTACTGAAAAACTGCATGGTATGGGAGGCAAGGAACCGATAACAATCCTTTAACCATTTTGGCCGGATAACCTACTACAAAGTGGGAAATACACGAAACTGATTTGAACTCTTTGGAAACTTGGATGGGCTCGTACTCTCTCATCTAAGAGCCCCTGACCAGAAATATATCAGATCTTCAATTCGAAGACAATACGAGTGATGGAACGAGCAGAGCGTGAGGTAGATGGACACCGGGACACGTCGACATTCTTGGCGCGGTGTTCAGGAGGGACGACATTGGCTGGTGATGGAGTGGCCACGGCGGGGTCCAGCGAGAGTCCGAGATGTGGCTGCGATAGTGGAGGCCGCTGCAACATGAGCAGACTTGACTTGTCCAAGCATTTTTATGGCAGCCTGCAGCAAATCAACGTGCACGGCAGGGTAACAAATAACGCAGCCTCCATGGAATGCCGAACCCAATGCTGGTGTGTGAAGACCTGTCGCTACGAAGGCCGCCACCTATTGCAGGTACGGGCAGATAATGTACAGTGTGCGGCATCATAACTTCCTTTTTTTCAAAGCAAAACACCTTTAAAAAAAAGAAGTTATGTTGCTGCATCCCGTATGTTGCTACCCTGCATCCTCCTGAGGTTCCAGAATGTACTACACACACTTGTGCCTCTTCAAATACCATGTAAATGTCCAGAATGTATATACAGTCACTGCGTTGAGGTTCAGAATGGCCATTAATAAATTGGGTCCAGAATGTCCGCCCACATATTATTTTAATGTCTAGAATATCTATCAGCTGATAGTGATATGGCTGTGGTACGAGCTCAACTTTATGAGTATCATGGAATTTTATGAGGCTCAATGAATTATTTTAGCCTATCAAATGCTTTTGAAGAAAAGATTAAATTTAAAAAAATAAAGAATTAAGTAAGCGACAGAAACCGTTGAATCTGTATATCTTTTTATCTGAAGTTTTATCAGTATAGCACCAGCTTATCGATATTTTTAAAAGTTCACCATTACATGGATGTCCTGCAAGAGTTCTGCAAAAAGACTGACACTTAATTAAATTTTCCACTTTTTCAAATATCTCATCGTACCACTCATACTATGAAATTTCCTGCCGTATTGATCTGAATCTTACATGACTGCTAGACCTTGGTAACTAAAACCAGGAAAAAATTAAGCGAGGAACAATATCCAGTTAATTACTTCCTACACATTTAACAGATGCTGAACTCCGAAGGATATCCACATCATTTTACGAATAGAAAGCACTCCTATAATCAAACCAGTTCCTCACTACAAATTTCAAACTATCCCATTTAAGGTTTTGGGACAATATACAATGAACATAATTATAAAAATCAACACGCTTGATACCTCCCCCAATGGCCTCATCGGCACGTTGCTCATGATCAAAGTGAACGCAGATGCTGTCTTTAGGAAAACATGGGGACAGTTTTGCCACCTTCGCGTTATCAAGATGATGACCATAAAGCGACTACTCTGTTTGTGTGGGGCGACTATCCCGCATCTACGAAGGGACAATTCCGTGTGTCCATCTTAAAACTTATATGGGCATAATATAGTTCGTTGGCAAATTAATTTACGATAAGTTTTGATCAAACTAAATTCCCTTTATATTGTGTACTATATACCTTGTACACAATATGTATTATAGTGGACTACATACTCCAAAAATCAATGTGTATTATGTTCTTTGATTCTTAATATCACTTGTTACAATTAACTTACGTATGGAAAGTGAGCGTGTAACAGTTCTGCTTTTATTGATAAAGATTTGTGAAATGAGTTAATAATATCTCTTCGAGTACCATACAACACAGTTACGGATCAAATCCAGTGGCTTTTCAATCAAAGTCTAATTATCAGCATATATCTCTCAAAGGAACTCGTGAAAGCGTCACCCTGTGCACCAAATTCTGACTTTTTTCTATAGCAAGACTTGCTCAAACCTGCACACAAATTATAATTCTCACAGCATCTCAGCTCCTTCGTGTGGAAATAGTCAAGCACGAATATTCTTTAGGATAGCAGTTATCGTTAAACTCCTCGTTTCGCTGGAATCTTCCATTACTGGTAGTTCCATGAGTTGTTCAGTGGACCTTGATCTATTACATAGAAGCAAAATTGAAAAAATGAGGAACGACCAATTAGGTTTCCATGCTCTCGATTTTGCACTAATACTAACATAAATCCAAGTTAATTTCTTATTAATGAGTTGAAATGCAACCCAAAGCATTATGAACAAACTTTCCGGTCGGCCCAAGCGTCTCTATTATCAGGATTTATTCCAAGTTCAAAATATCAGTACCTTCAATCTGCATGCACATGGAAAATCGGTTGCCAGTTTCCCCTGTTTTGATCTGATCAGGACCATCAGCAAGTTTGCGATATTCTAGCAGTTAAAGTGTCACTTTCCATATCAGGGACCTAAATTAAAGGGCTTTTATTGTATTGGGTGCCGTTGTGACTCTATCTTTGTCTCCATCGCTGGGTGGAGAGGGTGCGGGTAGACCGCTGCCTTCCTCCTTGTGAGGTATGGAAGGTTACTTAGTTTGTGAGGCCTTCCCATTTGTTATCCTCTCTTCATTAGTTATATCTCACTTTCTCACGGGTTCTCTGTGTTATCTAAAACTGACAGTTATGCAGTTTATCTGCGTAATAAGCTAAGAAAATTGTAACTATGATTGTTTGAGAAGAAAAATTCTGAGATACAAATGATGGTCTATGTAGAAAAGATATTCAATACAGGAATATTCTGCAACTGAAGTGTTATGAAATTTGAAAATAGGGAAACTCCCGTTCTTGTGTGAAATAAAATATAATTTTTTGAGTTTTTTTTCTCCACTATACAACTGAAATATCTTTGTTTGGAAGATTCTGAGTGTCATTTTATTAAATTGAAATAAGTACTTACAGAATGGCCATAAGATCTGATTTTGAAACGTCCCTCCTTATGTTTCAGAGACCTTAAAAAGACCTTGTTTGGGTAAAGAGCAACGAATTTATATCATACTGATTGCCAGGAGAGGAAGCATTTACAAGATTGTAATGAAATTTATCATAAATTTATCAGAACGAACATCACCTGCGACACAGTGCTAAAACTCACAAAAAAGCTTTAAAAAGCTGCAAGTGTCACTGATTATCTGAGATGTGGTCGAGGACGTGTCAGCTATGACGAACACTGAAAGGTGTGTTTAAAACTGTGACCATCGTGTAGAGCATATTATATCAATGAGATGGTTTTTCATGCGAATTTTTTGTTTTCTATGTATGGAAACTGATGACTCCTCGCGCATTTTAAATTTTTTCAAATTTAGCATACTAATAGTTTTTCCGAACTGATTATTTCTGATGAACTAAATAGTCCTAATAAACTGTTTAGGGTGCTGCATTGGGAGGGAAGACTGAAAAAATGTAATTACGTACAGAATAAGATGACACCAATTGATAGTTAATTATTAAATAAAAATAAATATCAAGCACAACTATTAAAGCATAAATCAGTACTGATTTGAATAATTACTCACTGTACTGCAGAATCATCACTATTTTGTGTTTCATAGATGGTATTGCAGTCACACAGATGGTACTACAGCTACACAGATGATACTACAGCTACACGGATGGTACTACAGCTACACGGATGGTACTACAGCCACACAGATGGTACTACAGCTACACAGATGGTACTGTATGATGAGTACATGATTTTCGGCAGTTCGATGCTTTTTTATGGATGTTACTGCCCGCCACGTTACTGGATGTGAGTAACGTGCAATCATCCATGCTTCATTTCCTTGGTTTTCTGATTAGGGAAGTGCTAATCAGCCAAAGCTAGTTAAGTGCCTCTTCTAATTTAACATGTAAAATTAAGGAGCTGAAAATGGTTCTCAGTCTTAAGGGTCTAGTGAAGGCCAACTTTCCTCACCCTCATCACCTGAGTACAAACTGGACTCACACACTGCAAGATAAAGAGATGAGTAATGCATGAAAATGTATGATCCGCTTCAGATTAGAATAGAATACATAAAATAAGGCGGTAGAAATGAGCCGTTTGGCCCAATCTTAGGCTGTTACCCAAGTCCCATGACGTACAGCAATACATGAATCTTCATGCAGGAATCTCAAGATGTCGTAGGAAATGTTCGCAAATGATGGCGTTTGTAAGCATTTACAGTGCAAGGTAGTTTATTATGACAAGCAGTCACTTTTTGAAACGTCGAGGAGGGTTCATGGAATTGATGAAAGTAGTTTGGTATTCCATACACAAAATAAACGCCTCTGACGCGAAATAGCAACGTTCCTTTCAAAATTGTAAATGACTCTTTTAGGTGAGGGAGGGTTTGTAGCTGCACCATTTAACTGTTTGTTAGCATTCCAGAATTCATGCCAGTGTAGAAGTGAAATTTTATACATGGAAAGCTTTGAGTGTCTGAAAGTACAAACGCTTTTGTAGACTTTCGGTGTCAAGAAATAAGTGCACATAACTGCAGTAGATTAGAATAGAATAGAATGAGGCTATAGGAACGAACCTTCTGGCCCATTCTTGGGTCGGATGATTACTTCGATAATTATTCGGTTGTTTACCCAAGTCCCATGCCGTATTTCTAGCCGCGTCAACCATGTCGGCAGCGGGATTCGAACCCGGGTCTTCCCGCTCGCAAGCGGATTCGCTCACCAGTCGACCAAGCTGGTGATTGACAAGGGATATATAAATGTTATAATGCGTAAAATAAGCTTAAATTCCTAATGGTCAGGTAGTGGTCAAGGTGTGTCATCGGAGCTGCTACCTACGACCTAAGGGTAGATAATATAATCTATTTAATTATGATTGTGATATTACTGATAATTTATACTTACGAAGTTAGAATATTTTATAGTTAAATGTATCAAGCATTCAGTTATGAAATATTCTCTGCATAAAACGGCAAGTGAATGTTTTACGACTGAGGAAATTAGTTTCGTGCAGAGCCCAACCTACTTTTGTGTATTTTGTACGACACAAACTACAAATTACTGGATAGTTCAATACGAAAAATTTTGCCCAATTGTTTTTCCATTTACCATCCATATTTTCCCTTTGAAAGCTCTCTGGTGTACATTACCGACCATGAAGGAGCTCGCCCACCTATCACAATAAAGCTGCGCATTTTCATCACGGAGTACACTGGAGCTATAAAAATAGCGGAGTATTTTCAGTCTGGAATTCAGGAGCATTTTATTTTGTAGAAGGACGCGCTATTTTCTCTGCCTCTATATTCGACCTAATTCTGTGGGGGCTGCTCTCATGAGCAGCCATTAATTGGGCGCGTCGAGGCTGTGTTTTGATGGCTTGTCGTAATTGAAATTACACCTGCACTCTGATGAGCTGCCTGCGTTGATCGACCGGTGCTGTGTCTGATCCAGCGCCCCAGTCATGCCTAATTTGCTTCGTTCTCATCTGGAACTCGCCATTATACAGGGCGACCCAAAAAAAAGTTAACCGATTGTTTATTATTATGTTTTGGGATCTACAACGCCAATTACGTGCATAAGATAGGTATTCTTCTCTATTTATCATCTTTTATTTGCATGTAATTGATATTCTAGATTCTCATAAATAAAAAATAAGTTTCGGTTAATTTTTTATGGGTCACCCTGTGTAGTGTATCTACGAGCATGAGCTATGACAGCTCCTTCATTCAGAAATTTTATATATTACCTTGCCAATTAATAACAACTCAACAGCTTGCATGAGACCACACATCTTCTTCTCACGCTTTTCTGAACCACACGAATTCCCAGTGATAAAATTTGAACGTAAATAAAACACGTATGAATATCATCGATATCAGTGACAAAAAAAATCCGAACTGTAACATACTTGTGATGGCGCGCAGGAAATGGTTAACTTTGGCTTGAAGGATGCGCATTACGTAGATGTTTTCTGTAAACTGATATAATTTATTTATGTACAAGAGACCACTAAATCTCCCACACTGTGGTGCAGGCTGATGCTAGAGTCAGATTACCTACTTGCTATGCGTCTATCTTTTTTGACAAACATACAGCCAGCGTAGTGAAGGTTGCATAACAGACAAATGAGAGCAGAAAAAGCGGTAATTAAATTCTGAAAAAAATAGCTGTTCTTTTGTTGGCCACTGAATCACTTCACAATACTCGTTCCCAAAAGACAATTCTTTTCTCTACGAAAATTTTGACAAAATTTAAGCGTACTGAAAGATTATTTTGCTTGTGATGAGGTGTCCGTCGGGGTCGATGTTAATGTAAGCCATTCCTATTTAAACAACGCTGAATTATACGAGTACTTGAACTGATACCCTGCGTATCCAAGTCTCTGACGATGTTTTTTAACTCGACTCTCGGGTTCATCTTAACCTCATAACAGATAATAGTTGCGCACAGCTCTTTGTGACAATTTCGACGGTCTTCCACGCCCAGGAAAAATCGCTGTCGTTCCCAACTCTTTTAACTTCTTGATATCATATTGTACGGTAGGTCTAGGGTTAGCTATGCATTTTGAAATGGTCCCGTAACTGTTCCAGACTTGTGAGAGTCAATAATCGTTTGTCTCAAGTCAACGCTAAGCTTTTTTGTCGTGACCATCATTCCTTCAAAGTGAGGACAATGATGACGCTTATTGCATCACATTATGTTCGTTACTAGAACTATATGGAATATTATGGTAAATTAATATTTTACGATGCACTACACATAAAAAATAAAGTGAATTTTTTATAAATACATGAATCCATAAATTTAGAAGTAAATATGTTAATGTACGAATATTTCTGCCAAATCATTTTTTGAATGATGTTCGCGTTAAATTTCTTAAATTATATCTGCAGTTCTGAAAACTGAGATTTACCTACATTATCTCGTACATAACAACACATAAAGAGTATATGTATTTGTATGGTTTTCTTTCATATCTATTAGTTTTGTACTGCAAACGCTCTTATGGAACCATAAATGGCGATTCTTTTTTACTGATGCCATGATGTAGTAATTGTTTAAGTCCTAAAAGTGTTGGAGTTGCAGCGTGTTCCGTGGAAGACTCCAGGTTGTGCTCTGGAAGACTCCGGTGTAAAGACCGTTACGGGCGTGGTGAGACCGTCAACTGACAGGAAAATGATGTACCGCCCAGCTACCGGTAAAACAAGAGGCGTTTACTGTACAAAAAATCACCGTCGGTTATCTCGAGTCGAGAAAATGACTAGGGAAAAGTTTCAATAAGAAAGCCGTAATTAATTCTTTGACCGCGTTCAGGCGCCATGGAGAGAGTGTCAATACATCAGGCGAAGCAAAAAACGCATTGCGGTTGGATATCAATTGCAGGACCCGAGCGTTGATTGAAGGGAGTAGTTGTTGAGATTGATAGCGAATTTACGGAGCCTGACGTCTTGCTAGAAGTAATGAGTCTGCCTTTTAACCTCGCTGCTAGCTACTGGTTTTATTTTATTCGTATATATATACGAATAAAATAATATATATATATATATCTACGAATATTTTAATTCTTCAGTAAAGGAATCCGAACTTAGGAATGGACTCATGAATTCATGTGCAAGAAGAAAAAACTTTCCTCCAATGACATCGAGAGATTGGCTGCTCATTGTGTTACCTGTTTTATGTCAATGTGTTCACTGCTAGTGAAGAGATTCTTCTTCATGAATATCGTGTTCAAATGTTTAAAATTCACGGGTTTATCTCTTTTGTTCAAACTCAGTTTCCATTTGTTTTGACGTCATTGTATTATAGCCTATCATCCCTCCATAGACTCAATGTCTAGATCAAAATTTTTTTCTGGAAATGAAGGTGATAGAATGGAATACGAATTTCAACTCCAGTCATTAAAGTTGCTTAAATGATGGGTACAAAAGAGTTTTTTTTTTTAGCATAATCGCCAAGAATAAGAACATGAAACACGGCCAAGTGGGCAAGCTAGAGTGCGGCAACATAATTTCTTTTTTTTTGAAAGGAACTTCCATTGAAAAAAGTATGTTGTGTTGCTGCACCCCATACTATTTACGGGGTTTTTAATCTCAAGAAACTACACACACGACAGAAGAACAATCGTAGCGTATAGTTCAACTCCCTTTGAGTGACGTACAATAAAAATTTAATTACTGACCATTCATTACTGATGTCTAATTTGAAGTTTGGTCAGCGAGCGCATACATGTGATTGGCGTTCTAAATTTATTATTTTGTGGGACATGGAAAGACTTGAGACTGATGACCAGCCTCACGGCAGTCAGAGAGACATTAGTCAAGTGTCTCACTGTCGCCATACTCTGATAATTAATCATTTCCGCCGGTGATTGCGCCGACAATCCATGCAGTAAATTAGACGCTGAAGCTCAGTCCTGAAGTCACAGAAATAATCCCAGGTGAGACAGAATCGATGATCCTGTCGCTTGTTCTCTAAAATAAACCAAACTGACTTTTCAAAGATATGAGTGCACTGTTGAGAATAGTAAATCCGTGTTTTTTTTTATAAAATTCACGGGTACCAAGAAATGACTCTGAATTAAGCCTCTTCCAGAGTTTTCCATACAAAGCGCAGGGATTGTGAATACATTGTTGAGTAAATTGTGCAGGAAATTTGTTCTACTTGGTGTAGAGACTACTGCAAGCCTTTCTGGTGTAGCGACTGCAGTAAGTCGCTGTAGCGAGTGCTGTTTTACAGTATTATACAGCAACAATTATTTCTTAAAGATTCCACCAGGCAAAATATACTAGCACATCATCACATTTTATCTCAGGGGATTGTTGAGCAGCCTGCAGGTTGTATGGAGGAGAATGTAGCAAAAAGAGCGAGCCAAGTGTTCCATTTTTGAGTTGCTACTCAACTACCATGCCATCTAAAGTTCAGATATCAATCAAGCACAGGCACCTCAATCACACAGAAACCTTAGAAATAAAGAAAGATAGGACGAGGAGGGGTGGCAGTAATACTCTTAATCATCAATTTTTAGGCAATTGTTAGCTAACTCTCATTACACACTTGTTATTTAACTCATGGTACACAACAGTTATATAACTCATGGTACACAATAGTTGTATGACTTTTGGTACCCAATAGTTATGTTACCTGTGGTAAGCAATAATTATACGAATCACAGAAGACAATTATGAAACGACCAGCGGTACAAAACTATTACATGTCTTTTAGAACGCGATAGTTACATAACTCGCAGTCATATACATACATGTGCATATTGTGTCCAATTTATGCGATCTACGTGTCCTATTTATGCGTACAGCGAGTCATATAACTGTTGTGTACCAAAAAACATGTAATAGTTATGCACTGGGAGTCATCTGATAATTACCTCTTACAAGTCGTATAATTGTAGCATTGAATTAAATAAAAGGATTTATTCTGGAATTTTTTAAGTACAAAGAGAAACGAAAAAGAAAATAGGGTACTTTAATTTGCTGTGCATCGCAATTCATTACATTTTCGTGAATGTCCGGATCTTATGAAAATCCGGTGAATTGTAAGCAAAATATCACTTTTTAATATAAGTTATACACAGGGCTGTAGTAAAAGAGCATCCTGATTAGACAATTGTAAAAAATTTCTTTCATCAAGATAATGCTCGTTCACACACAACACAATAAAGATTCAATGTGACATTCAAACTATTTGATGAGAAATACTACCCCATTCACCTCACCCTCCCAGTATTACTCCACCTGATTTTCATCTTCCTCTCAGCTTAGATAAATATCCCAGAAGAAAAACCCTGTGTTTTACAGACCACATCGAAAATGTGCTAAAACTCTCCTTTGAGTTCGAACACAGAGAGTTTTACAAAATAAACATCAGAAAACCTTTGGGTAGGTAGATAGGGATTGCTGAGATTGGTGGAGATTATGTGGAATATTGAAAATTGAGTAATTACGTGTTTAGAATGAGTTAAATCATATTAAATTGGAAAACTAGTGAAACTTATGTTACAACCTGATATGAGGCAGAAAGATTCATCGAGAGCACTTTTACCACTTAGTTGGTTCTAGAGAGATGCGAGGCCAATAATTGTGTGATGCATCATTAGAATGTGGTATATTCATCACAGATGCCAATTTCGTGTTAGAACTTTTATTAAAAATGACATATTTCCAGAGATTTCGAGCGCGTGAGCAAAAATTAGGCTTGTGTGAGCATGTTTCTGATAAAAACTGCAATAAGAATTACTGACATTTAAACAATGAATGTACTGACTGTTTATTCTGATGTAAGTGTTACATCTTACAAACTTTATGAAAGAGAAGTTTAATGTAGATAGAATCCAAAGTATAGTATAAAGATAATTTATTGTTGAGACAACTTCCTACATCACGTGTGTCTCACGAAACTGTCACGTGCGTACTCATTGTTTATGAACATTCAGCTCTAAATTTGAAATAATTTTTTTGCAGATTTGAATGGTTTAGACTGTGATCGATGTACTACTATGCACATTTGAGAATAGTTATTTATTCTGTGCATTAGTAAGAAGCTTGATCGTAGGGCGGTGATCCCAAAAAACTGTTCATTTTTCGAAATAGGGGTTTTAAATAATGACAATGTGTTTTTACTCTCGGCAAGTAGCCCAGGAATATTTCTGTAGGATATTTCTGAATGTTGACTGTACGGAGATGAGATTGCATCAACTTTCAGTTTAAATTTTTCATGTTTCAAATTTTGCAATCAACTTATAGACCTAAATCGATTCTTCCAAAGACAATCCTGAAAATAACAATCCTGGAAAATACAATCGAATTCTACAATCCAAGTATGCAATGTAAACAAATATTTACGGCACAAATGAATATTTTTCGCTTCTCGGCCTGAGCAGAAGATCTCGGCGCACGGACTCCAGTGCAGCAGGTAGCTGGCTTCACGTCCCGAGGGGGCAGCGCGCCGTGCAATTCGCCAGTTTTGGGTGCCGATTGTAAACTTAGTAGTACTTAAATTGGCAAGTTAAGAGCTCTGTGAGGGCGCAGAGTTGCAGTTAAATCTGCCGGGACTAAGCAACGTTAGGTCAACACTCTTCGCGCGGCTCTGAAAAATAGCCTGAGCAATTGTGTGTGCTGCACCGAAAGCGTCCATAACTTCTCTCGACTTTAGTGGTCCCCTTCAGCAGGGGGGGTACGAGGGAAACAGAGAAGGGGGTGGGGAAGGTAGAAAGTGAAGGTGAGGGGTGGAAACCAGGGTGAAGAGTCTAGAACACAGAGAGTGAAACGAGTTTTAAGTCGTGACTTTTAAGGTTCCGAGGAAGCGTACATAGTGTAAACCACGGAGGGTGCCGTGTGGCCTGCCTAGCTTCATGAGACCTAAAATTATTACTCTATTTAATGGTACATATTATGAACATGTAGAATTGCAAACTTTCTTCTAGAGAGAGAAATCAATAACGAAGGTAACGAAGAAGAAAGATCTCATGACCATCGCATTCGATCTTTCAACCCTAGGTGCATTCTCAACAAAAAATTCGATAACAACGAGTGGAAAGAAAACTGTGATGAACATTCTTCGCTTACATATTGAGAGAACGCAAAAGAGCAAATGAAAGAGTAGGCCGTCATACCCAATAACTTCCGGGTAAAGAGGTCGGTGAGTGTCACCACCATACAATGATGCACAATGCGCTCAATTAAAGTCAGGAATAAAGAAGATTGCAGGACAGTCAGAGCTGTCGAAATATTTAATGGATTATATGGAGTGTTTTTTGCATTAATAAGAGTCACAGGAACGTTTCACAAAAAACGAAAAGAAAAGTTTTTGAATCATATGTTTCTTTATTTTTCAGGTTAATGCAAAACAAAACACAAACCAACATGGAGAATTCAGAAATTCAGGCACAATTGCTTAGAAGAGACTTGTGAAATTGACTGATTAAGCGAAAAAGCATCTTGTTCGGACAGCCATTGGTGTGGTGAAATGAGAATTAAGAACTGTAAATACTTCGTGAATGCTAGATAGTTAGAGCAAATTTTATTGATACTGGTGAAAAAACAATGATTTTAAATCAAATTTTGTGCGCTAAAGAAAAGATAACATGAATTGAAGGGTGGAAAGCACTAGTGGACTACTTGCATTTTTTCCCGTGGTAAATATAATATATTTTCCACGGGAAAAAATGCAAGTAGTCCACTCCCGTGCTGTCGCTAACACAGCGCTGACAGAGGCGATTACGATCCAGTAGTTTACTATATGAATGGTGGACAGAACTAGTGGACTACTTGCATTTTGTCCCGTGGGAAAAAATGCAAGTAGTCCACTAGTGCTGTCCACCCTTCAATTAAAGGTATTCAGGGTAGTACACTGCATCGGACATGGCAGAGGCACTAACAGAAAATGCAAGAGTAACAACAGCGCTGTAACAGAAACAACTAGAGCAGTAACATAAACAATAATATCACGATAACAATAGCATTGCAGCTGCAACAACAGCAACGCAACAGTAACAATAGCAGTGCAGCAGTAACAACAGCAGTGCAACAGTACCAACAGCAGTGCAACAGTAAAAACAGCAGTGCAACAGTAACAACAGAAGTGCAACAGTAACAACAGCAGTGCAACAGTAACAACAGCAGTGCAACAGACAAGTATAGCAGCAACAGAGAGTGAGCTACAGATATCACTTTAGAGACCGTCGCTTTAACCCTTTCGGTCCTGACGGCATCTCTGGTAGCCGCAGTCATTTTTCGCCTATTAAGATGCAGAGCAACACGTGTGTCTGTGCAAACGCTGGTAGGGCAGTGCAAGCTACAGTTTGATCAGGACAATGCAGTGACCGTAAAACATCACAAAGCATATTTTTTTAAATTTGATGTTAAATATGTTGAAAAGGTTTTGATGTTTGCATCATGGTACCGAAAGGGTTAAAGTGTTCACGTGACCGCTGACCGCCACATCGGGCCACTGTGGTCATCCCGGGCCATGATGGTCACATCGGGCCACGGTGGTCATCTCGGGCAACGATGGTCACCTCGAAAAAATATTCACATGAATAAAACTATCACGCATTCGATGGTCATAAATTAAAAAGACTTACATGTAATTGCTGACAAATGACATCTAAAATTAACATTGCAAACTCAGTCAAAAGCGATAACGCAAAGCTATTCAACGTGACCTGTAAACCTCTTTGTCCCTAAAATGCGAATATTTTCAATGAGTACTAGTGTAAGCACACAAACAGGGTGATGTGTTGGGCTGCACTTCCTGTATAATTGATAGAATATTTAATACCAGCCTGAATGTAATCCACACATACATATATAATCTAGACACGCATATGTTGTTTGTCCTTATATTATGAACATACGTGTACAATGTACGCACGTATACAATGCACGCATGAAAGTAATGTGTAGGTTAGGCTGCGGTGACCATTAATGAAACAAGTGAAAATTACTAAAAAAATAATTAGTCGTTACTTCCTCCCAGTCTCAAGAATCTATTGAAATAATTTTGTCATTATTGTGTTCAGAAAATAAGTTACATAGAGAATATGAGTAAAATGAATCTAAAACTGATATAGTAGAATCGAATTTAGAGTTTTATTTCCCATAGCTCACTCTTGTGCGCGCTGGTCACAAGGACAAGGAACGTGAAAACAGTATTAAGATCATACGGTAGAGCACACAACACAGTTGCACCAACAAGACATCACACAGATCACACAGCACAAAGTACACACAAGCACAACGCATTATCACCGCCTCAGCTGAGATGTGAACTCCCCAAAGACGCCACCGTAATCTGTTTTGCCATCTGCAGCCCTGGTCCATTCTTGCCGTGTTTTAGGAACGGATTTGTCTCTGATGTTTTATTTTTGGCCGTCACAAATGAAGAATATAACCACCCTCCTCTCAGTGTTCGTGGGGCCCCAGTGTTTGCACGGCCACCGGATGAAAAACTCTATTGAATTTGAGGGGGAAGACGTCGATGGAAATTTGACCTTTCGGTGAGATAGACTTTCGTATAATTGTTATTGAAATATTCACATAAAACCATTGCAAGAATATTCTAATGGTTTTTAATAAAGACTATAGGATGTACTGATAAGCAGGTATACAATATCCGGGTCGTATGAAAATGGCCAGCAAAAAATCAATGAAACCAGCGTTTTAAAAAATCTGCTGCTCATCTCTACAATGATCTGTACCTAATGCATGTAGCTTGTGCATAGAAACTTGACAGCACTTGAACAGTTTTATGAAATGTGCAAAATCTTTTTGTTCATATTACTGACGGATTAATCGTTGCCGTATCACCTGCCACAACCAAGGTGTACATTCATACAGAGTGTTCCAAAAAATGTATATATTTAAAAGGCTGTAGTTTGAATACCACTGTTGCTAAAAGACTGGGACAGGTCTCACTCAAAAGAGCAAGATCTAAAGTTTTATTTTGTATCTAGAATACGTTATTATCCACCTTATGTACACGTTATGAATATCAGTAGTATTCATACCACAGCCTTTTAAAAATGTTTGCATTTTTTTCGGACACCCTTACACACACACTGCATATAGAGGATAATTCGAGGGCTAGGCTTATACTCTTATAACCTCGACAGGAGCTTTGTAGTCTCGAACCCTTGTATGAGCCTAGCAGTAGCAGCATATATACTCTCTTGGCCTATAGACTCACCTATTATGGGTATAAAATTCATGAAAATTGATCCGGAAATTTAGGATGCAAGGTTCTCGCGAGAAGAGGTGTTTCGTTCTATGGAATGAATCCAAAAATTCTGAAAGATGGAAAAAAATAAACATGGATATTTTAACGCCATAAGTAAATTTTAATAAAAGCCACAAGATTTTACTCTATAATTATCAGAACCCCAGATTAAAAAATGATTCGTTTATGACTGAAATAAAACTCAAAATTAGTTCGTAGTTGAACAATTAGACTTCAAGGGGAAATACCGTCGTGGCTTTGTAATTTCAGTGAACTTATTTAAAACATTTCCTGTACGTCAACTATGATGTTACAGTAAATGTGTTCAATTGTTTGCATTGACTTTGTTGAGAGAAAACCTTTTAAGACCACAATGCTATGATAGAATGGTAGAATCTATGGAAGTTATCATTTATTATTAACATGAACTGGGGCAGAAACTTCTCCTTAATTGCTAAAATGAAAAAAACTGCTTTGAGTAAATGGCAAAATTATTTTTATCCACCTATCATACTGCATATTACGTTAATCGAAAAATAGATTTTTGTCCCTGAAACAAAGAAAATTTCCAGACAATTTGATATAATGATTTAAAGCTTTTGGTCTGGTATTATATATTAAAAAGTAAAGAAAATCTACAAAGGTTTAACGAAGACATGTAATATATTTCAACAGGTACTTCAAGTTCTGTCTTCCAAAAATAATTTTTGCACTTGAATTTGGAAAGAACGAAAACAACCAAGTGCTTGTTTTTTTATCGTATAATTTATTTATCTACAACGCTTATACAGCATTGACAGTCCGAAAAAAGGAATAATAACCAAATATACAATAAAGAACTGCCATAAGTACCTGAAGTCCAAATCTTTTTGGGAAGGGGCAAAGTCAAAATTTTGTCACATGGGGGGAAACGGCTAGAATTTTGTCGTGTGGAGGAGAGGACCTCGACAAATGTGCAGAAAAGACTCCCCCACTTGGGGAAGGAGGGAGCTTCCTGTCCTTCCTCTTGGAATTGGACATCATTTTGAAATTCTGAAGAGTCCAAATGGAAAAACTCGCCGGATTTTAGCGTCTTTTTGTCGTCCACTTGTGAGACTACAAAGTTCGGACCGAGGGGCGGATCCAGACCGACTTTATATATACTGTATATATATCATCCCGCGGTCTGCACCAGGAGAGCCAGGCTTTCATGTTTTATTTGATTTCTCTGCACAAAACTGATCGCAGAGAGAGACACCTATGATATTTATGCATCATTTCTCTTAAAAATGTGCATGGAACTGATGTTTAGAGATATTTAGGAGGCATATTTTATACAATATCCGAGCGCGTCTTATCCATAGTTTTTGAGACACTTGCTTCATAGATGTTTATATGATATTTGACTTGTGTGAATATGATGCCTTCAATTTATGTATATATATAAATATGTATATAAATATATATATATATATATATATATATATATATATATATATATATATATATATATATATATATATATATATATGTACATCTATATGTACGAACATAGGCCAATACTTTCGTAAATATTGGTAGGACACGTGGTCTATAAAATTGTATGAAACACTGGATTTATAAAAATTCATGGGCCACTAGAATTAGAAGTTTTTAAAGGACACTTGATGTATCAATACATCTAAGACACTAAACTTCAAATGTATACAAAATTCATGATTCACTTAGCGTTACAGGGCCCTGGAAGAAAAGTGGTATAGCTTAAGAACAGCTTTAGTCGTGGGAAAAAAACAAATACATCATTCAAAATACGAATTAATTATTAATATTATATCTTTTAAATAAATAACTCAAAGAATTAGTGCTATGAGCCTTGAAACATTATCAAAATTGATACAGAGTTTGGTCATAAGAAGCACATGAATGGTTAAGAGCTCAGGTGGACTTCCTGAAAAAAACTTTTAAAAATAAGACATTGTAGTCAATATAGAAGAATTTTTTAGTCTTGCTTCATATGCGCACTTGTTTTCCTTATGGTCTAAACTTTTTGAGTTATATTTGTTTCTTCTCGGGTCACGTCACGCTGGGACACCCTGTTTGTCCGTCACGCTGGGACACCCAGTTTGTCCGTCACGCTGGGAGACGCTGTTTGTCCGTCACGCTAGGACACCCTGTTTGTCCGCTAGGTAACCTGTTTGTTTATTGGTCACTAGAATTTGAAATATTCGTGGGAGACTGGAGTTACAAATACTAATCGCACTTTTGGTTTATTTATAGTAAAGTAACACTCGAATTTATTTAAACATTCATAGATATTTAAAGAAGAACATTCGCCCAGTACGTATTTCATATTTAAAATCACATATAAGGAAAATTGTTATTATAACAAAATAAAATGACCAAACTTTGTTGCTTGTTTTCATGAATCAAACTGCGTCCAGGTCTAAGAAACGAAGTAATTATAATATTCCTACACGACAACGCGACGACCCATGCCGCTTTACGTATTCTCTACATTTGCCAAATCAGCGATAATGTCGCAAGTCAAGTTTGTTTGGATTAGCAATCTACTAGGGGTCTTCCACAGAGGTGAATTTATTAATATATTAACTAATATAGGTTTCCATATATTAGAATAGTGGAACGAAACACTGACTTTAGATTTTGAATAATAATGTAGTGATTTCACACCAAGTATCAGGATCGAGTTTTGACTGCATTCTGAAAGTTAGTTAAGACAGTTGATTAACTACTAAGTATGATTTCATCGACTTTTTACATTTTTCAGTCATTTTTATGTCACACATCCATATTTAACTTGTTCATCCATTTAATGTCGTTCTTGGTACTTCTTACACTATTTTTAGTCATTTTCTCGGTATTGTGAACACGGAACATGTTACGGATTGATTTAATTAACACATTATACATTTTTCCTTCAAAAAATAGAGAAGTAAGGAAAATTTGTGTCTAATTTATAACCAAATAATATGTGTGTAGCTAATCGATACCTCTACTTCAGTATAATATACAAGTGAGGAAATTAGGTTTTCCTGGATGAATTAAATTAAACTTTTCAAGAGAACCTTGAGGGCTTTTACTTATAAAGAAAGATCAAAGTTTGACGTTATTACTTGAAAAGAACATACAATAACTTTAAACATATTTATTTCTACATTTTGTTAAAATCTGCTGGTTCTTCTTGATAAAACGGAGAAACTGTAATTATATTTATGGAACAGTTCGTGGAAATTTGTATCCATCTACGTAAAATGAAATTGAATATTGGACACACCTACTTATAAAGACATATAAACTTTAAAATACGGCTACTTGAACAAAAAGAATCCTTTGTCCATACTAACATACACAATGCATGAAACTGGGGATACATCTGAACTGAACGTGTAAATATGTACTAATATCTTTATTTCAGTGAAATAAAAGTTATTCTCTCAGTTCAACTACGTTACTTATCTCCAGTTTAGACAATCCGTGACTTCCTCTCCCCTGGACTCCCAATCACCTACCTCTGCGTCCCATCAGCCTACAGTGCTTCCTCTCTAAATTTAATTTTTAACATCAACCCATATTTCGAAGCCTTTCCTCCTCTTTATGTACCCCACCTTGTAACTCCACTTGTGACAGTTTCTTCAATAGGTCTTCTCCTAATGAAATCACCTTCTTCCCTCTAATATTACTCCTTACACTTCCCTCCACGAGTCTCTAGTTTCCTTTTCCTCAATTCGTACAACCTTACTTCTACCCTTCTCTTAGTCCCTTTCCTTTATCAAGTACCTAACCCTTCTTCCCCAGACTGCCATCCTCCTCCTCCTCAATTTCCTAACTCTCACTCCCCCTGCTTCCAGCTCGTCTGCCTCCTCACTTCCACCATCCTTCCCCCTCATGAGGCAAGGTTCTAGAACAATCTGCATGTCGTGAATATTCAAAAAGGCCTTCCTTCGTTTGAATAATTTGTCCCTGGGATCAGCTGCTTAACGTCTCATTAATGCTGCGAATTAAAACCGAATGAGATTTCTTCGGCCTTTGTCGACCCAAAAGTGTGCCAATTTACATAGTTTTACGAGTATGGGACTTTTGCTCACGTGACTCGCGTTAGGGTGACGCTGCCATCCCGCCTTTCATCAGCAGCCTAAATTTGCGTCCAAAAGTTTCTAAGTAATTAATTAATTGATTAATTAATTATTGTCCCAAAACTTTTTCATTGTGGTTACTGAAGAGTTGATAAAGTAACAGAATGAGGGTCAGTTTCAAAAGTACTCGATGATTATTCATTAAATAAATCTCCTCTGGTTGCAGGAGAGATAACATATAATCGTAGTTAAAGTATTCACTTAATCATCTGTAGAACTTGCAAAGCTCGCATTTTATTTGAACAATGATATGTTTAATTCATTTTAAAAAAAGTCACCATATATCTCTGAGCAGCATTCATTGAATAATAATTTTGCACTTTTTTATATTGTGTTTAGCATAGATTTGACTCACGTCTAACGGGGTGGATCATACTGATATATTTTTCCGCATTTAAATCGTAGAGTTCAGAAGGTTTACTACGCTTACTACTGAATAACATTTATTTATGTCAGCAGCACGCTAATAATTCAAAAATTGTGAAGAAACAGTTTTACATGAGTTTAAAACCCTGTGAGTTTTTTTTATCGCAGGGGAGTACAAGTAATTTCAGAAATACAACACAATTCAATTCAGAAGTTTATTTTCCGTCTTTTTTAAATCGTTTCGATGAGTAAGCCGGTTTGTGTTTTCGAGGACTAGTTTTGATCTCCTTTAGAAATTAGTAGTACACCACGCGAAGTTTCAGAACACTTGCACTCAAGTTGACTTCTATAGATCAACTCACTACATATAAACCATTTGAGGCGAGAGTAATCCGAGCCAGAAATGTGAGCTAAAGCACTTTTGTGCCTTGGGAAAATTTCCTGTAGAGATTCCCGGTTATGTGAACAGTCTTCACATTAATTAGTCCTACTTTGGTTTGTATTCATAACGAGGGTCAGAACTGGAGGATAGTTCCTCTGTATGTGCCCAGCTGGTGTAAGATTCAGGGGCTAATTATGGTGTAGTGGCTCTCGAGAAAAAATGAAAAACTGTTTATTTCAATGGCGTTGATACATACAATATTCAACAATGGATTTTAAAATGCCTTATCATTTAGATCTTAAAATGGTAGAAACACATTGGTTGATTATACTACACATACGGAGGTTAAGTTTTCACAGTTGAAACAAAACTTTAAAATAGATGAGCGCAAAAATTATAAAAAGGTGTGTACTTAAGCAAAAGTTACATACACCGTAATGTGATTGAATTTCCAACAGAAAGGCAAAAATTTTGTAATTAAACGCGCAAGGCAGGTGGGAAGTTTTAAATTGCGCTTTTTAATTTGCTAGTCGATTGTTTAGTGTGATGTGTTGATAACCTATGAAATTGAAATTATTATTGTATTTACAAAGACTGACACCATGACGAAATGCTTACCTTAGTTTCTACGTAACTTTCATATTATGAATAAAAAATTTCGATAGAGGGCAATAATTACAAGACAGTACCCTCAGAGTTGTTTTCGTGACAATCATTCAAATAGTCCGCATTAACTATTTCAAGCATATATGTAAGTCTATGTGAAACCATTACCAAAGTTTAGGTATAAAATACAGATTCACAATGCTAGGATTATTTTGAGTGCCACAAAAAGTTTTTTAAGCAGATAAAACTAAGTTGTTTTCTTGCATCATACTGGCTGGATTTGAGCTGATCTGCAAACAAACCCAATATGAGCAGAACCTGAATTTCATTGATATGTCGAATCGTCCTAAAATTGATTTCAGTGCCGCACTTTGTTGCAGAAGCCTGTGCTCACCGCTGTCCACATGCACCTCAGTTTGGATCTTGTTCTCTTCAACAGGGCAGCGGCGAGGATGTTAGTGGCTGAAGGAATATCTCTCACAGTAGAATGCTTGCATTTTGAGTAGAAAGATTTAGAACACAAAACTTATTGGCAGGATGTAATAAGAATAGAGAGTGGAACGAGCTTCAAAAATCATGCATACAGCGACGCAAAGTTGGAAAGAAACAAAAGTAGAAACAGTAGAAGTAGAATGGAATGCGAGTAAAAGCAGTAGTAATTGCAGTAGTAAGGAGCACAAGTAGATGCAGCAGCTGGAGTAGAAGAGACTTGGTGTCAAGATGTATAGTAAACAGCAGCACAAGAAAGAAGGATAGGGGAAAACAGGTAAGCAGCATGAATGCTAATAACCGTGAATGGGAGCAAGAAATTACGCAAAGGAGTATAAAGGCAGCAAAAGAGCCGGTTTCTATTAATACGGCTTTACAATTTAGTCAGCTGTCTTCGAAAATACGTGAACTAGACCTTAGAGTCACAATCAATACCTCATTTTTAACAGACTGAAACCTGAAATGAGTGTTCTTCATGGTGCAGGAACATAAATTCCTTTTTCAGAGGAAGTTCCTTTCAAAAAAGGAAGTTATGTTGCTGCACCTTGAACATGAAGGAATGAAACTAGATTGAGGCTTGTAGCAGCGTCCGGCAACTCGAGTTATGATTGCTGGCTTGTTGCATATGGGCAATCATAAGCGCGACCCTCATTGGTCCCGGTTATGGACCTGCGGTTACTAAGGAGCTTGCTGATTGGTGGAGCTGATATTGAGATAATATACGGCCCTCAGCGAGGCCGCAGGCCGTGTGACAGGCCTCATAACGGCCATTGCACGGCCGTGTTGCTGGATGCCGCGAGCTCAGCAGCGCTAGAATTTCATTGCAATACTCACGAAATGAAGTCCAGAGATTGGTCGTACGATGTACTTGAAGTCGCTAAAAATTTCCAAAAGATATTGTAAAATATTTTGTGATTTAGTAAGGGATTATTACGAGATCAGAGCATTTAAAGTTTGAACTTGATGTGGGTACAAAAAAGATCTAACTTTCTTCCTTGGTTAAGACATGTGAGCGTTTGATTTTAGAGCGACATTAATATATTAATGTATTCATACATGAACAAATAATGTACCCATCCTTTATATACATATTTATTACATATATATGTATATATTTAAAGCCATATTATGTGTACAACTAACAATACTGTAGTACTTTAGAACTTGGCGTTTGTATGTTTATAACTAATGAATCCTTCCACCAGAGCAGGCGAACAATGCATTGTGCAGGGTGTGCCCAATGTTACTGTGCATGTTGCTAACATCGTTCATGCTTCTTAAAAACAAGCAAATAACTGATAGCTGTGTTTAACAAAGTGAGAAAGATTCAGACCCTTATTGATTTTAGGAGAGGTCACTTTTAGCACGGTTTATAATTGTCTTTCATATTCACATCTTGTATTCTATACAGAAACATGTTCGTCGTTTGAGTAACTTAGAGTGACACAAGTGACACGGTTAGCTCAGAAGAGTTACCTCTAGCTCTTACTTATACAAGCTAGGTCACGACTTTAGCACTTGTGATATATAATATATGATTAATTTTCTCTTACCCTTATATGGAGCAGATATATTGCTTCCAAATAGCAGTTTGTGTGTATAAACTTCAACTCAAAGTCCCAATAAGAAATGGTGGTGGATGTTACTTGATCTGTGTTTGTTGATGGATGCATGTATACGGAGCATGGAAAGTTTTTTTGGTCAGTGAGCCTTTCAAAATTCCTATTTTCGATTGGTGATGTATAACAAAAGCGGTAGCTTATCCAGAAAACTAAAAAATCTCTATTTTATTTCAGGTCAATTTTGGTCCTCATAGTCAGCAGAACTTCATCTTCTAGCTGCTTCCTTTCGGTACTGGTTTTTTTTTTGAGTCCAGTGCATCAGCATTTTTTAAATTAAAAGGCGTAGAATCATGATTTTAAACTTGAAACTTATAACAAGGAATGCATTTCAAGTTCATTCGCAAAAAATGGTTCGTTGAAAATTTTATGAAATTCTTGATCAGAAACCAACTATACCATTTTAATTTTTTCGTTAAATCCAATATCGTATTTGCAGAAGTATTTCTGACTCTTGGTACACTATAGGTACATGCCTGATCGTTTACGGGACAAGAACTTAGAGTGTTCTTTACACACAAAACAGTTTTCAGTACAAATCATAGAGAAGAAGTGCAAAGTTTTCAGTGCAGATCACATCAAAACCTTGTCTCAAAATCTCTATGATCATCAGCTGACGTTTTCGAAATTAGCAATTGAGAAATAAAAACAAATTAATATGTACCTAGAATATTGAATATCAAGTATTCCAACAAAGAAGGAGGTATTCCTCTCACATTAAGTGAGTTGGGTCAACATCACGGGTCCTAAATTCAAGAGTCTTTTAAAACTGACCAAATGACACAGATCCAGAGGTGGACGATGATCTACCCTATACTTGAGTACTATTATCACTCCCATGATTAGCTTGAAATTTGGTTGCATTGTGAGTTGAGCCCTGGCATCCCTGCCACTGTCACACTCAAGACGCTAGAGGAAGAGAGCGCCGTTGCTGGACTTGCTGCTGCAGGAGGGATGCTTCAGGAGGGATGCTGCAGGAGGGATGCTCCGGGAAGGATGCTGCAGGAGGGATGCTTCAGGAGGGATGCTCCGGGAGGGATGCTGCTGGAGGGATGCTCTGGGAGGGATGCTGCAGGAGGAATGCTCCAGGAGGGATGCTGCAGAGCTCCTTCTTTGTTGGTCGTGATGTGCATAGCAATGCGGGTGTGTGCGGGGAGTGTGTGTGGTGGGCGGGATTGCTGAGAAGTATGGGGGAATGTGAGAGAGAGTACGGGGGAAATGTGGGGGTGAGTGTGTGGGAGTAGTGGGGGAGTGGGGGCCTATGAGTTACTTTCTCTGTGTTGGAAACTGTTAATTACGGCACTGGTAACTGTTTTGTGCGCAACGTTGTAGTCACAACATTAGCCATTTCGTCAGTCACAACGTTAGTCATAAGTTTAGGTGCAACACTAGTCCTAACTTCAGTCATAGTGTTAGTCATAGCGTTGGTCATAACGCTAGTAATATCGTTCATCATACAGTTCGTTATAGCGTTCATCATAGCGCAAGTCAGCGTTAAAGTGAAGTCAAGAAATGATCACAGCTCTATTGGCGACAGCATAGTCAACACTCCACATGGAACACAATGAATTCAACACAAAGTGTTCAACCACTGCTCACACAACAACACAGTGCACACACAACTTCAGAACATGAAACACTAAGATGCTTCAAGTGCTGTTGGACTAAACTTGCTTCTTCAGTATCACTATCGCAGACTTGTGCATTCAGCGCCGCTTTGTTGGTCACCTTGGTCAAGTATTTCAAGCTAATGTATTCATATATTAAAGTAAGCAATGATTGTCCGGATATAAGGTGATTTGTTTGGCATTAATTAGCATGACCTACCTGATTCTCAAACTTATGCACCTCAGTGTGAATAAATAGACTTATCTACGTATAGTAGCGCCCCTACGAGTTTATTTCGTGCCTTTCTCATTATAGAAATTTGTATTAATAATACAGCAAAACATTACTTGGAATTCCTTAATAAAATGAATTCGGTTATAGAAACACTCTGATGCATTTTCATAGTTGAATTAGATTTTCGAGCGTCCAGCACCCAAGCGCTTGAAGAAGTAAGTGGCTTATGTACACCGAGGACTGTGTAGAAGGACTTTGCATGAGATCTTGTGATCTAGCAAATCGGTCTGCATTACAAGCGACAGGCTATAGGTCTTGCCTAGGCCTCCAGAAGCAAAGAGCAACATTTTTCAAGAATATTTTATGCGTTGCAGCAGCGGGGTCTTCAGAGTCCAAGGAAGGAGAGGAGGCAAAGGGACTGAGGGGATCAGAGTGGGCTTTCTGGTAATTTGTTGGACGTGCTTGTCTTGACCAGGAGGACTTTGAGAGACTGCTGCTTTTATTGAAGCAAATGGAAGGGATTTTATATAGTGGACGCGAGGGATACGCTTCCCTCTGCCTCTTGTGTCGCGGCAACAAATGCGAAACTCCGTCTTCTCAGGAATAAATGAAGCGACACAACGTACTCTGGGCCGGGCAGTGCGAGCCACTTTGGTGCCGGCTAGCGGGCCGTGTGCAGCAACATATTATAACTTCCTTTTTTATAGCAAAACGTATTTCAAAAAAAGAAGTTATGTTGCCGCACTCTGTAGAAGCTTTGCGACTAGTAAAAGTAGCGTCAAAGTCAGAAATTCACCTAGTTGGGATGCTTGATGGTACGCATGCAAAAGTACTAGATAGTTCCAATGGAAATTTCACGGTCTAAAAGTAGTAAAATAAAAGTTTTTCTGAACAATAATTGCGATGTTGGATTAGATCGAAAGTTTGATTATATTTAACTAATTTGAAATGATTATATAGATGAATGTATTAAAGATTTACGATGAATTATTGTGTTTTAAATGAATATTTTTCATAAATATATACAGAACTTCTAGGCCATGTTATCGGTAGATAAGATGCAGAAAGGAAGTTCTGAATGAAATTAATAAAAAGTATTCATTTCAAACACAATAATTTGTTGTGAATCTTTAATGCATTCATCTTTATAATAATTTCAAATTATGTGGTTAAGTCTAAATCGTGGAATTTCCACGGGAACTGCCTAGTTTAGAATAATAAACATATTCATGATAAAAAGAGTTTGATTCAAGTATGCATAACAAACACAGCATCTATCTTATGCATACAATTAACATTGTAGTTACCAATAAATAAAATAAAAGTTAACTTATATAGGGGTGACCCTGTATAGTTTTCATTGTTAGTCTACCTACTTTTAAAACACATCCTTAATCCTTTTGAATAGTTCGTTCCAAGTCTTCATGCGCTCGTGTAACTAAAAAGTCATGATCATGTGCACATTTTGGCTTTGAGGGATCGACTCAGTTGTAACATGTTCTTTTTATTGTTATTATTTACAAACGTCCAAAGCATTCCTTGCATTTTTGCCTTCAATAAACACAAGCGCCACCACGAACAAACCTAAACGGATAAATGAACATTTTCAAGTTGTTCTGCAATTTGTAACCTTTGTGCCCGTATTTCTGATAGCTTACCCAGCCTCGTGCGATTGTCAACATCAATGCTAACAATTCGTGGAGTTACGAGTAGTAACATCGCCATGTTTGATTCATTTAACACGTAGTCAGATGATAGTATATATGACTATTTTGCTTGCTGTTTATCATGAAAAAGTTCAAATAAATTTCAACCATAGGAGGGGGAAGGGAATAAACGTCATTTGATAAAGCTCAACCAAGTTATTTATAGCATTAAACTATTGAAATCTGAGACTTCAAGTTTGGTAGACTGGTTGAATTTGTCTAGATCTTATTCCTAGTTTGAAGAAACATTTTTACATTGAACAATTTTACAAGAAGGTGATAAATCATTTATTTATGCCACATATGATCGGCATGCAATTTACTAAAAAAGTAAAGTGTTAGAGTAGCAAGGTAATTAACGTTATTCGTCTATTCTGTCTCAAATAATACATTACTAATGTGCTGTTTTTAGTGAGATGCGCAATGCTTGAAAAGATATCCTCATATGTTATTTTTTTAATTAAAAAGAATCGATTTTACGACTAACTGTTATAGTCCAATGTTGATTCAAAATCTATTCCCGTATCTGGTCAAATTTACGACCTTTACTTGCACATGTTTGCACGAAGCAAACAGGTCATCAAGCTTACAGTATTTTTGAGTGTTGCATTGCCTAGAAAATTTGTTTGACATTACCTCGTAAAGAACTGTAGTATAGTCTAATTTTAAATCATCAGTTTCATAAAATGTAATTGTGTGAAAATAAGAAAAGATGTTGGGAAATAAACTTCAGTTTCGAAAGCGGCTTCTCCTTCAACAAGATTTTGTTTTGAACATACAGACGGCGGCTGCTGTTGCTTTCACTGGAACAGGCGCACGGAATACAGGGGGCAGAGGTGCGATGGGAGGTGCGATGGATGCCCCAGGACTCGGGCCGTAACTCGGGGTTTCTTTGAGGGCGGCCGTGGCGTCGGTTGCGCAGCTGGAAAATTAGGTAGCACTTGCAGTGCTTTATGACGGTGTAAATTGCACAAGCGCCAGATATAGAGAACAGCAGGCGCAGGGTCGGCCTTATCCGCACGCACACGGAGACCCAAGCCTCATGATATGGTCGTATAGAACTCCTCTTCAATAGCAGCAGGTGTAAAGAAGCAGGACATGGTAGGGTGGGAAGGTTATACATAATCGTAGGCACTTAGCGTTGGCACTCTGGTGTAGAAACAAAGGCTTGTGTTCTAAGATATGGGTGGCGGACGTGACTAGAGTACAAGCAGAAATCATGAGCCAGGTAGCGAGCTGTAAACTTGGAGCAAATATTATCATCCTAGTGTAAAGTATGAGGAAATTCTTAAATTTCCCAAATCTCAAGTTTATATCTAAAAATTTCTACTGTAGGCCTGGGCAGCTTATATTGTGATCTTAATGATAATCTTTATGACTATAATGGGTGTATAATATTTCTTATATAGTTGTTTTTAGCTCAATGTAGAGGTATAGGTAGCCCAAATAATGACCTCCTACACTCTGATGCATGTATGCAGATCATGGCTTTGAATTTGTGTACTTTTATTGTGAACAACTGGGTTGAATCAAAACAGGTAATGGATCACAAAGCTATTACTGCTCTTCCATCCCAAAAAAATCCTCTATTGCAGACCACAAAACCAGAACTTTAAGATTGGACATGTATGAAAATCTTCCTTGATTTTTTAGTACGCAGAAAAATGTTTCGAAAAGATCACACACGACACACGTTGCATCACAGAACTTATAGGTACATTGAGGGAAGTACTCGATGTTGTAGAAGCTGCTGATGACGAAAGAAAGTTTATCTATACAAATATTGATGCAATTTTGACTTCTAATGAAGAAGCTGTAGGCAAAGTGCACATAGAATGCAGGACCTTGAACTATACAAGAAAATATTACTTATGAAGGTAAATATTAGGCTCAAATTGAGTGAAATTTGATCTTAATTGTGCTGCCTTCAGTCTCTAAAAAAGAAAACTAAATGAACTACTTGCAACACAATTGTGAACTCACAACAGTCCAAAGAACCTTTCTCATTTCACACTTCACTCCCCTTTTACTTAACATTCATACCCAAGCCTGTTCTTATTTTTCGTTTTCATCTCATATAGTTTCATTTGCAGGGCAGCACTGGGATAACAGGAAGGAGGAGGAGGAGAGGATGGTTGCAGGGAGGGTCTGAACACAGCAGTAGGGGGCAACTCTCCTGAAGTTAGAGGAGCCATAATTCGAGAGCTTGTATTTACGCGAGTGTGGCGCGCGCTTCTTTATGCCTTCCATTTGTTTTTCTCGCAAGTTTTATAGAATTTATATATTTTTCTGTGTTGTCGAGTTTATGGGAGTTGTGGGCTGAGCGTTACCAGACTTGGGGGTAACGCCTTAAGATGGCGGCATTGTGGGGATGTGGGAGTGGTGTTCACAAATTGGTAATGGGAATGTGGGAGTGTTGTTCAGAAATTGGTAATGGGAATGTGGGAGTGGTGTTCACAAATTAGTAATGGGAATGTGGGAGTGGTGTTCACAAATTGCTAATGGGAATGTGGGAGTGGTGTTCACAAATTGGTAATGGGAATGTGGGAGTGGTGTTCACAAATTGGTAATGGGAATGTGGAAGTGGTATTCACAAATTGGTAATGGGAATGTGGGAGTGGTGTTCACAAATTGGTAATGGGAATGTGGGAGTGGTGTTCACAAATTGGTAATGGGAATGTGGGAGTGGTGTTCAGAAATTGGTAATGGGAATGTGGGAGTGGTGTTCAGAAATTGATAATGGGAATGTGGCAATGGTGTTCAGAAATTGGTAATGGGGAGTGCGAGTGGTGTTCAGAAATTGGTAATGGGAATGTGGGAATGGTGTTCAGAAATTGGTAATGGGAATGTGGGAGTGGTGTTCAGAAATTGGTAATGGGGATTTGAGAAAGTTTTTCAGAAATGGGCGTTAAGGATTAAAGAATTAGGGACGTAAAGAATTGGGTACGAGGGCATGAGAATGATGATAAAAAAATTGCGACCATCGTTGATTTACACCTATCTGTCCCTGGCATCGTAATTTTAAGATGAGTCATTTTTAAAATTTATAGTTTTCAAGAACCGAAAAATTTCAAGTAAAAAATAGTGAAATGAATGGTACTCTCATAGCAAATTTAAGTGCAGCGGTCGTAATTGAATTTGAGAAGTGTGTCTTGAAAGCCACGACACTTAACGACTGTAAAATATAGTAAAGTCCTCCCTCGTTCAAACCGCCTTTTGCCTCATCAACATAGTGAAGCATCAACGGAGACAAAATCCGTGTAGGATGTACATATGAGACAGAACAAATTTCTCAAAACTGGGAAAGGAATCCGCATAATTACTTCTTTAGCCCACAGTTATCCCTAGTTTATCCACGCTGCAATATAGTTTGTTACTGTACACATGTTCATCAAATACAAATGTGTCATCGTGAATGTCTGTTCAATGTGACACGGAATTACAAAAATACCTAAAAGTTCTATTAAGAATAACTGAAATGTATTAAATGTATAGGAATGTTGAAAATATAATAAGTATAATTACACGCCATGGCAGATACATGGTAAGTTCGCGCACACCATGACAAACTAGGTAAAATTTAAATCGTCGAACTGTGGGTTGAAATGAAATTCTCAAATTTTCGTAATTTATTATAAAAACTGTTGTGTATGAGCAGTGCATCCTGTAAGGTTTCATTAAATTTGCTGACTGGAATTGAAGCGAAGGAACGCGCAGCAGATGATTTTTGTAGGCGTGGAAGAATTTGTTTACTATACTGATGGTTGTGGTCGATCATGACAGTGACTTTTCATACTCCTCACTCAGGAAAACAAGAAAACTACCGAGTAAAATCTGCATCAGTATACTTTCTGTTTAGTGTTCACCTGCACGGTCTATAGAGAGTATGCAGCTATATACCCTCTGGAAAGTCAGCCTTTATATGGCCTCTGGAAAATCTGTAGCTGCACAGCCTCTGGAAAATCTGTAGCTGCACAGGCTCTGGAAAGTCTGTAGCTGCACAGTTTTTGGAAAGTCTGTAGCTGCACAGCCTCTGGAAAGTCTGTAGCTGCACAGTTTTTGGAAAGTCTGTAGCTGCACAGGCTCTGGAAAATCTGTAGCTGCACAGGCTCTGGAAAGCCTGTAGCTGCACAGGCTCTGGAAAATCTGTAGCTGCACAGGCTCTGGAAAGCCTGTAGCTGCACAGGCTCTGGAAAATCTGTAGCTGCACAGCCTCTGGAAAGTCTGTAGCTGCACAGCCTCTGGAAAGTCTGTAGCTGCACAGCCTCTAGAAAGTCTGTAGCTGCACAGCCTCTGGAAAGTCTGTAGCTGCACAGCCTCTAGAAAGTCTGTAGCTGCACAGCCTCTGGAAAGTCTGTAGCTGCACAGGCTCTGGAAGCAGAAGCTTGCCGGCCTGAGGCAGCATGGATTTGATTGATCTTGCATAAGCACCGCTGCTGGCGAGCCTGTGTCTCCACAGAGCGCATGCCAGGCTGCGGACACAGCTGTATTGCATGCATCTCAGGAAGAGAGTCACTTGCGGAAGCGCATTGCTCAATTCCGTCGCAATTTCTCCAGCCGAGGTCTGGAAGGAAAGGACCGTAGTTCCAAGCAATATCGCCATTCTCGATTGCTGGACGCGCTGCCGGTATGCCCTGCTAATTGTCAGCACTGGACCCCAATTCCTCGCAAGACATTCCATTCCTCATTCCGAACTGCTAACTTGAGGCACAGATCGCTTTCTCAGATGCAATTCCGGATTGTGAGAGAGCTTGGGAGCATATAATGCTCTCTGCTTTCGCTCCATTACATTTATTCCCGACGTTCCTGTATAATGGCCGGTCAGGGTTCTAGGAATTCGGCATTACCAAATCCAGACAACAGTTCCAGATTATCTTAGGGTTAAACTTGGCTGCTTGGATGACGCTGACCGCCAACCTATTCAACGCGGTCATCAAATTAATGATGATTTCCGTCATCATTTCCGTCAATTCTACGGCGATACACGACAATATAGTATGATAATTCACTTTGGCCACAAATGCTGATGTAAAACAGACACACTACAAGTAATTTAAGTCAAAATATTAAAACAATTCAAGTATTTCACAGTTTTTCATAAGCCATTGTCTTACACACGGTTGCGATCTTCAACAACTTCACTACACTAAACTGCTTATTCGTACTAAATATTTAATTATGTATTCAAGCTTGTACTTTCTGCGATTACCATATTCATATAACCTATCTCAGATAGGCTGCATAAATAAATGTATTAAGGAAGACGATGTGACTGTCAAGAGAATATAGCTGGAGAGGCAATGTGGCTGCAGAGGCAATGTGGTTGCAGAGGCGATGTGGTTACAGAGGCAATGTGACTGAAGAGGCAATGTGGCTGAAGAGGCAAATAGGGCTGCAGAGGCAATGTGGTTGCAAAGGCAATGTGGCTGAAGAGGCAATGTGGCTGCAGAGGCAATGTGGCTGTAGAGGCAATGTAGCTGCAGAGGCAATGTGGCTGCAGAGGCAATGTGGCTGCAGAGGCAAGGTGGCTGCAAAGGCAATGTGGTTGTACTCTATCTAACATTCTCCAACAGTTTTTATGTTTTACTTTTTTTGGAACGTATAATATGTGTACGTATGTGTGCATTTATACACATTTATCCATTGTATTCACGATATGCAAAGATCTTTTTTTTACATTTACCAGCATATCATTTATTTGGGTTCATTAAACGCCTCTTTAAGTACTAAAGCTTCACGGCATTTGTCTACAGCTGGAATCACTGAGATTTTATAGGAGACTTCCACTTAATATGGAAATTGTTGTCATTAAATAGCGTATCCGATCGCACTTTTACATCAAAATTATTGTTATTATAGCGTATATTATAGTTATACTATAGCGTATGTTATAGTTATAGTTATAGTATTGTTATTATAGCGTATTGTTATTATTGTATAGCGTATCAGATCTCAGCTCAATAACAAAATCATTGCTATTATGCAGTGTAAAAGATCACAGTTTAATATCAAAATTATGACGACTCCATAGCTTATCAGACTCCATAGCTTATCATTGGGGACGAATTCATTAAATGAGAAAAACTGCTCATAAATTATTATGAAAGTTAATTCGAAAGATCACACAATACTTACTGGAGACAACAGTGCAGTGTTGTACCGCTGAACTGGCGTAGAAGATTCAAGAATAATCTTTGTTCATGCAATGAACTTATTCTTCACAGGAGTGCGGCGTAAAGTAAAACTCTGATTTTCAGCCAGTATTTCTTTTGATGACCGCTCATGATTTTCAAAAATGTTCTCAACCAAAAGACGAAAGTCGGAGTCTACACATCAATTGCACCGCCACACAATTGCACCCACATAAATCCTCCAGAGTTTGTGTTACAGAACAAATGAGTGGAGAGATTCGTGGGAATTCCAGTCATTCAAGTAAAACTGAGGAGAAAAATATCATCTTTTTCTCGGCAGAGAGACTTCTGTAGAGCTTCATCTTCACGGTCACTTCCCTTCTTTTGAGGGGGCCGACTTTAAAGAGCTGCTCAATATAAGTTGCTTTTATTTCAGTTATCACGCAATTTACGAGTAAAGACCGCCCACTGATCCAAATCTTAGGGAATACGCACGGCACACAGAACACTCAAATCATGACTAGATTTTCTTAACATTAAATTGA
This sequence comes from Trinorchestia longiramus, assembly GCA_006783055.1. Lineage (NCBI taxonomy): Eukaryota > Metazoa > Arthropoda > Malacostraca > Amphipoda > Talitridae > Trinorchestia > Trinorchestia longiramus. Next base: position 208,017 of record VCRD01000156.1, read on the forward strand.
ACATTTTTTGCAGCAACGGTGTCGAGTGACTGTTTGAATCAAGCAAATGTCTTGCAATACTATGTATTTTTCATACATAAACGGTATGTTGTTTTGCATGCGTGCGAATAAGAGTTGAGAAAAGGATAATTTTCAATCAAAAGTAGAAACACTAAGGAGCAATATGATGCATTTACTCAATTAAAAAAGACAATAGAAAGATTTGAACACTTCCATCATTCGTTCATCATCAGACAACTTGACAAGTTAATTTTAAATAAGAGACATTGACTCAGTAAATTGACATGTTACCGATCAGAAATGAGAGTAACGCTCTATTAGCTAGAGACAACTGAAGCGAGCTAGCATTGTCACTTGTAATAGTCCCATAAATTGAAGCTAAAATTTGACTTTAAAACCTTAAATTGAAGATCAAATTGTTTTCTCAATATGATGGAATTATAAGATGCATCTGTGCACGATCCTCCTCCATATGGGAGCTAAGAAAGCAGGGCGGGGTTGGATATGACAGGAGCAATTACACGACGTCTGAAATATCATTTTTAATTATTGTAATATTTAAGTATACGCAGTACAATGAAACGCCTATCATCAAATTGATGATTGTATTCATCAGGAGTATTTGTGAACAGTATTTAATTGTTATAAATGTAGTGTCATTTCTTTAATTGAACTCATTAGACTTGTATCTATGCCGGTAAACACCTAAATAAAAAGAGAATATATGAGTAATGTGTAGTTTATGAGTGAGTACATTTGTTTAGGACATTCTGTGTATGTACATCAATTCTCAACGTTTTCACTGCAATAACTCATTGTTCGATGCTCGGCCTCTCAGCAGTCCACAGTGCAGCACGTGATGCATACTTTCTGTGATGCACATCATTTGTGATAGACGAGGGTAGCATCGCAATAGATAGTTGTTTTCAACATAAACGTAGATTGAAATCGTTAACTACGATAACTTGTATATTTACTCATAAGTATTTGACGAGTGTTGTAATTTCTGTTTTCGAATACGAAGATCAATGAAAACCACGGTGATCTTGCATTATTAGTTATAAGATACTGTTACGATACTGCCTGGATTTATTTCCGGCAAATTTATTGGTATTACATATTAAGGGCGCTGTGCATAGCCCACTTTTGAAAAAAAGAAATCCTCCTTAAAAATTGGTTTATTTTCGAAAAAAATGACAAAGCTCTGAATACGATTTCCTTAGCACTCTAAATTTTCTAAATAAAAAAAGTGATATTAACAGAAGGTGTTCAGTATGTTGTGCGTTGTTCAGTTGTTCACTTTAATAGGGACAAATTATTCAAGGCATTATAGCGGGGCCTGGTAGCTCACATACAGTGTCGTGTGAGCAACAGAAGCCTGGTGCCATACAGTCACGCTATGAGCTCACTCTGAGTCCCATGAATAAGAAACAAGTGGTGAAATTTTCCTCTATTTTTCCCTCATCCAAATTAATGAAACGTGGTTCCAGGTTTGTTTTATTTTCATGACTCAAAAGCCACTCAAAAGAATGAAACGAACGCATCCACACACACACGCCAGCATGCGTGATGGAGGCAATGTACTCGTGGAACTTTATTGAAATTTCCTCTCACTGAAAACGAAAATATTCGTTGTGCATTTTTTAAAATTTAATCAAAAATGTGACTTAATTTCTCTAGAAACTTTACTGGGAAGAAAATATTATCGTTGAGTCGCCTTGGTCATTTTCTTCTCCTAGTTGTGAAAGCTTTGAAATTTTAGCAAACGTCGATCGAATAAATACGGAAAGTATATTCCATTAAATAAGATTGAATAACCGAAGTTTACATGATTGCGATGTGAGAAGACCCGGGTTCGAATCCCGCTGCCGACATGGTTGACGCGGCTAGAAATACGGCTACCAGGTGACAGTACCAGGTGACAGTACCAGGTGACAGTACCAGGTGACAGTACCAGGTGACAGTACCTTGAGTACAATGCTTGCAATCAGCAAGTGTAGTAAAATAGTGAACAACTCAGTTATCATTATCAGTTAATTAGAAACAGTGAATCTCAGTCACTTCAGTACATTGAAATGATGAACTTCAAGTTAAATCAGCCCCTACAGTTAAAAACAAACCATCGAGTCCAGGTCACTAACTTAAATTGACAGCCCTCATAATTAATTCTAAACCTCCTAATATTACTAGGCTCATTTTCACTATTTCCTAAAAATTTAGAAATTCATACACGCGAGATCAAAAAATTCGAGGAAGAAACAATCAATATTGATGACAATTATCAATTACCAACAATTAAGAGTATCTACGAACAATTAAATGCATTTTAAAATGATTTAAAATATCAACCAACACTTAAGAGCATCTAGAAATAACTCAGAACTACCGTCAACAAGTGAGCACCACAACATCTACCTACGACTAAGAGCGTCTACCAACAATTAAAAACATCTGCCAACAATCAAGTGTAGTCTCCAACAATTGAGAGCTGCCACCACACAATTGAGAGCTGCCACAAGAAAATTGAGAGCTACCACCATGCAATTGAGAGCTGCCACAAGAAAATTGAGAGCTGCCACCACACAATTGAGGGCTGCCAACACACAATTGAGAGCTGCCACCACACAATTGAGAGCTGCCACCACACAATTGAGAGCTGCCACCACACAATTGAGGGCTGCCACCACACAATTAAGAGCTACCATAACACATTTAAGAGTAATCTGCGCTTAAATTAAAAAAACTGCGTTTAATTACAAAAGCTTATATATCTTTATTCTTCAGAGATAACTTATTTGACGAGTTCAAATTTCCAATGAAAGACTTGAAGCATTAAGTTAGAAGTTAACTGTCTAGCGTTGCACTCATTTCATCACAGAGAATAAATCCAAGAAACAAAATCGCAACGACAAATAATCGCAAGTATGAACAGCATGTGAACAGCATGTGAACAGCATCATAGTCTAATTTCTTTTAGGTCTGTATACTTCCTCAGAGTTTGTACCCTCGTTATATTTAAAATATTCATTTAATTCCAGAATGCTTGTTCAGTGTTCAAAAGAAGAAATTTATTGACAATAGACTGTGAATTTATGTACAGTGACTTAATAGCCTTCAAATAATACTCCCCGGCATCAATACACCACTGCCAAGGCTTTTTCCAGCCTTTATCCAGGTAAGGCCGTCATTAGACGTCATCAGCAGGCCGTTATCAGCAGGCCGTTATCAGTAGGCCGTCATGAGCAGGCCGTCATCAGCAACCGTCATCAGCAGGCCGTCATCA
>VCRD01000156.1:217430-243280 GCA_006783055.1 Trinorchestia longiramus
TAATTTTAAATGCAGCATATGAACGGTAACACACATGGATTCTATGATTACAAGAGTGTTGAACAAACACTTCCTTTATTTTTTTTACAAAATTCACGACAAAAAAAGTGTGTACAAGGTGTAGCAACAGGACTTCTTTTTTTCAAAACAAAGCAGTTTGAGAAAAAGGAAGCAATTTTGGCGCACCCAGAATGTGTATCTCTATGAAATCTTTAGGCGACTCATGTGGCCCAACTGTTTTTTCAGCATTATTCGACAAACTGTGTAAAATGAATTTTTATCTTTTTCCTTCTTTCCAGCGCGAGATTTCTTTATGAAATATCGTGTATACTTGTGTTTTTCTGTGGCATTGATAGTATTTCTTTACTTTCACTATTCTGTGGAAATAAATTTCCACTCAATGCATTTCTGCCACAGAGGTCAGTGTTAGGGGCTCTTGAAAATGTCCGAGAAATTTGAACTTTTTTCCAGTCATAAATCTGATGTTTCTTACATTCAAAACATGCTGCCATCCCGTGACCGTTTCAAAAACAATGAGAAATAATTCATTTATGCTCATTTTATAAAATCCTATCATATGACGTGGTATGTACGCTAAGCATTTCTAAGGCCACAGTTTATGATAAATTATGGTTGTAAGTCAACGTAAATGAACATGAGTGAACATTAGTGAACATAAGTTTCATGGTTAACCAACCATGTATGTTTTGAACTGATGCTGAGAAGCAAGAGAGCATGAACTTTTACAGTTGACTGTAAGGAAGTACAGTACAGTCAGCGGTAAAAGAGGCTGTGGGTGTAAAGAGATCACAGGGAAGACTCAGCGACTGCCTACCATCATCACGCAGGACGATTTTTAAAAACATTCCATTCAAACATAATTTGAATGGTATACACCAGCTTGGTCGACTGGTGAGCGTATCTGCTTGCGAGCAGGAAGACCCGGGTTCGAATCCCGCTGCCGACATGGTTGACGCGGCTAGAAATACGGCATGGGACTTGGGTAAACAACCGAATAATTATCGAAGTAATTATCCGACCCAAGAATGGGCCAGAAGGTTCGTTCCTATAGCCTCATTCTATTCTATTCTACTTAGAGATAAATTTTTTGGTCATGAAAGGTTTTTTCTCACCCTAAAAATTTTCAGCTAAAAGCCATCTAAATGTCACTCCGTCAATTTTTACCCCTATACATTTTTCATCATTATTCGTGTTTTTTCTCTACGATCTGTGCAATACTTTTCTTTTGTGACATTGATACCACTGTCATCATTATCATCGACCGTCATCACCGTCATATACCATCATCACCATCACAGCCCGCCGTCACAATTACAAACCGTCAGAATCATGCAAAATTCATGAATTGTGCCGAGTGGACAGGTAAGTTTGTTGCTGAGACGGCAAAAACCGACAGACAGTTAATTTAGTGTTTCTGGAGCTGAAATTCAGAAGACATAGCCAGTTCAGCATATTTTGAGGCTAAAATTCAGAAAATATAGTAAATTCAGTGTATTTCTGGTGTTGAAATTAGCGAAGGCAACTTTCAATTATCGAGCATGCAAGAGACGACCGTCTGAGTGCTGCTCGGAGCATGAAGAGACTCAGGGCGACAGGAGTTGTGTAAAGTGGCCGGCATGTGTGTGTTGCAAGGCTGCATGCATGCGAGAGCAAAGCTCCGATCCAGACCGTGTTTGTCTTACCAACAAGAAGTTAATGAATTAATTTGCGTACTGCATACTGTTTGTTGTAGTTGTGAGCTTAACTTGGTGCCTGCATGGCCCGATGACACAAGCACTGAGCTGATGAATAACTTCATTTCCTTCACTTTCAGTTGATCAGGTATTTTTTGTTACGTATGTTGGTATATTTTGCTGACTTCAGAATTCTGTTTTAATTCGTTGATTATTTTGATCGTTTTTTCAAAGTGCTCGTTTAATTTAATTTTATTCAAACTCGCTTGCTCCAAAATTAGATTTTAACTTAATTAAGGTCCTAATTATTGTTCATCTAATTCAGTGTTATTACGTTTCACAAACTTCACAAGTTCCTGAGAAAAGTTAGTCAAGGTGAATGATTAGATCATTTAAAAATAGTTATCAAGATCATGGTACAATAAAACAGAATGTGTGACAAAGCCTCATTATTATTAGAGATTGAATAATTTTTGTTCAATTATATTAGAGAGTGAAGAAGAAGTGACAGTGTCCACGGAAGTCAGTTTATCGTACGTGTTTGCGCAAGACTTCAGGTGTATTGTCTCCTGTGCAGTCATCTTCCATTCAGAATAAGCTTCTTCGTTGAAAACTGGTGACTGTTTAATAATATTTCCCAACTTTGAGAGACTGCGAACATAAGGGAAAATTTCGTTATTTTATGCGCTCGTGTAGTACCGAGTGGCTGAAAGTAAAGAGCAGTTTTCGTTAGGATGGCTTTTTATTTTCTATGGAAATAAGCTACATTAACGATTCTAGACCAATTACGTGTACAAGAACTTTTCTCTCCAATAATAAACTCCTGACTATCAACATTTTAAATTAAACATGTTAACGAAGAGTGTCAGTTACTTCTGTCTCACACAGTGCAACAAATTCACTACTTACCAAGGAATGATACGTTTGCTGTTTTACTTATAAAACTAAGGCTAACCTCAGGTCTATTTAGCATATGGGTTTCAAGAAGACTTAGAACAGGTGACACCTCAACTTATAATGCAACTCCACGATAATGAATCAGTCGTGTCATTGCAGCTTCCACCTTTCAAAGGCAAATGTAATGAGCGATTATAAGAGAAAATTATTTTTTTCCAATGGAGTTGTTTCTTTAGGAACGTAGCATTCACAGTGAAAGTTGCTGTTTTGTTTGATCAACTAAACAGTTATGAAAATGACTAGAAAAATGCTCTAGTGATGTTCTCATGTGTTCTTCACTGACAGAGAACAGTAATTAACAATCCATGAAACTGTTGTTTATTTTACTAACAGCACTGCCCGGTTCCCTGAACATGTTGACGGCCTAATTTAAAAAAAAATACACGGAAATAACTTAATTTTTCAGTGACTGGAACCTGACACAGAACCTTGAGATCGCTGACGCTTGATAAAAAGCGACTTCTATTTCTGGCTGTCCAGCAATTCTTTTATTGGTTTTTACGAGGCGCTTTTGGGAGCTGCAAACCGCCTTCCCAGGGAACCTCATTCTGATTTCTCGTTGAGAAATTTTATTGTCGTTTCAGAGGAAAAAAGGAGAAAAGTTTTCACGGTAGGAAAGAGATGAGTCGGCGGCAAATTGTTGCATGACTTCGAGACAAGAAGGCTTCACAATGCCCGGTCACGGAGCTCATAGGCACCTTTTCATAAATTGCTTACACGGAAGCCTCGGTTTTCACACCTGAGTCTTCAAACTCGCCCCTTCTCTCTATTTAATTAACTCCTGACTACCTGAACACCACGGACGATGACGAAGCCAGAAACATTGGCCACCCATACCCTGGCAGCGTCCTGCTTGTCTCTAGCACACCGCTGTCTAGGACACAGCTCGTCACACAAGTATGACGAGTTTGACGGCGTCCAGCATGTACGTTGACAGGTGGGATTTTTTCTCAAGGGTCTGTGCAGGAAGTAGGAAGCGAATATGTGAATAGCTGCTTGTAAGATTTTTTAACAATGACTTATTGTTAATTAAACAATACGCTAATTAGATATTTGTCTTAAAACGAGTTGTTTTTACAATGTCTTAGTAATATGATAATTTAATTATCAATGATATATATACCAATAAAATATAATTATGATATTAATTTGATAACGTTCCAATATGTGCATAGTAGTATGACAATAGTAGGACATTTTTATATTCAAAAAACTAACTACATCAATGTGATCTCTTAAGTAAGAATGCTAATATTATTTTCAAAAACTATGACTGCAAACAATAAATCATCAATTATTAAAGATGGTCCACATTCCCTAATGTCTTCCTGATACTTTTATGCTTTTAGAATAAAAATATTCTGTTTTGTTAAGAATTCCTTCAAAACACACTTTATATCGAATAATTTTTGCATCAAATCTCATCGTATTTTTTTTTGTAGACTCTGCGACGAATGTCTCTCTCTCAACTTTTAACACGCAGCAATTTAACCTGTGTCGCATGCTGAAAAAATATTTCTATTTCGGTCATTTGACTTCGTTGTTGACATGAAATTTCATTCATTATCAACGACAACAAAGAAAAAGAAAACCGATGTAGCCAGCACCAGAGGCATGGAATGAAGAATAAACAAACACTTCCTAATGAAGGCAATAGAAACCAAGAATTATAGAAGCATTTAATTTTAACAACTCGACCTAAGTGCGCTTCTGAGTACGAATCTGTCAGCAGGAGACTGCAATTTACTGCAGTTAATTCGTAACCTAGTCTTTAGCCACAATTTTCAGCGGAGCAAAATTCAAAAACAGAACCTTGGCCCAATCAAAATATAATTCTGCCTCTTTAAGTCCCAGCCAAGTCAGAGAGTCACGGTGTAGTCTCCTAGTTAGAAACATGTACAGCGCTACAACCTTCTAAACGTTGATTACTGCATCTAAATAATCATATTTTACTACCACACCCTAATAATTAACGGCTCAAACTCAGTCTACGACGCATTACTAAAGGCATAACAGACTATTCATTGTAGTCACCATTAGGTGTTTACTGAACAAATTATCAGTTGATTAATGAAGGTACAACCAGCTGTTTACTGAAAGTACAATTAGCTGTAAACTGAAGGAACAAACACTTGTGTACTTAACTAGCAATCAACTGTTTACTCAACGAACTTCCAACTGTTCACCATACCTTATTCACGACGCTCGACCAGTTTGACTATCATCAATACTGCTTGATTTTAGGTTCGATCAATGGACTGAAATTATCCATAGGTTAAATTATAATTCCTTTGCGAATTAATTAGTAGTCAAGAGATGCCTTTTTCGAACAGGCTAAGTGATAAATTAAAGAAGACAATAATGCACCTGTTTATTCCACGATACAAAATTTTCCAAACATATTTAATACATCATTCATTACAGTATTCCTACGTGATGCTTTTATCCTGAACAAATGAACTCGTTTATTGCACTTTGAAATGAGAGCTCGCTGTATTTGTTTTGTCCTTTCATATCACGTTGAGTGCAGTGCATCATTTCAAACAATGGTTATTGCATGCTCGATATCACACACCCGCCTATTTGTGCTTTTATTAAACATTTTTTAGAACATCGTATAAATTTTACTTGCAGCAACATTATTCGCCTTTTTTTGCACCTGTTCTCTTTCCCTCTGTTTAACTTGGAGTCAGTTATACTCGCTCTTTGTTATGGAGTCAGTACTTCTTGTACAGACTCCATATAAAACAAACTCTCTCTAACAACGACACTCCTGCTGCTCATTATGTGCTCACAGTGCGTCACGCAGCTGCTTAAAAGCTCAATATCTCATATCCGACACTAATTATGCCTGTGTTTGAATCCATATTAAAGGGGGGCTGTAATTATTGCCAGAGCACGTCAAGTGCCCCCTTCTGCTGCAATAGAGACCTGCTAATAAACGTTTACGTCAGTGTCATGATAACGAAAGCAATATTGCTCGTGTCATGGCCGCATTATACGAGAGCTGCTGCGTTAATACACAACGTTTCAGGCTCTGCAAAAATAACATTGAGGGATCCGAAGACAACGTGTGTGCGTGCACGCTTGAAATTATGGTCTCAATTTGAATAGTTGATATAAATAGACGTCAGAAACTTATTCAGCGTTCACATATGGGAGTAGGAACACAATTTGGCTTTGTTGTTTTTGATCGTGTTTTTTGTTTTCATGCTAATTCAAAGAGTAGCGTTGGTATTTGATCATTGTAACAAAATACGAGTCAAATTCAGAGCCAGTGTATTTGAACAAGTTGTTATGTACGCACATATAATTTAATTTAAATAGTTGTGTTTGTGTGCTGCATGACATGTGCTAAGACTATGATCATTACGGTTTAATGATATTATGACTGAAGTATCATAATTTTGAATATAATTTAGATTTTTTAAGATGCTATGTGGGTTAACGTGTGACACTAATATAGTGTAGTTGAAAATACTTTTACAAAAGGTAAGAAATAAGAGAAACTCCTACTCGAATAACTACTAAAATGAACACACGCCTGTATCATTAACTGAATAATAAATGATATTCTAATTGAAGCAGAATTAGTAATGTTCAACGAAGGATTCCATAGTTGAGGAAAAAATTAAGTACATCAAACAAAGGTATTTATGAACGACAGAAAAATCTTATTTGGTGAAATAGGGTAACGGATGAACAAATGGGGCCCGGTACATGATGTTTTCATTATCAATTAAATTATTGTTGTCCACGCAAATGTGGTATGCAATTGAACGAAAGAAGTTCAAATTTACTGGAACATGGTTGAATATTTGACACTGGCGAATGTACAACGGTTTTTTTTAAATACTAAAAACAAGACAAATATTAGAGACAAAGCATTAGCGCAATTGAAAATGATAGAGGGAGCTTAAAACTTCAAGTAACTTTTTAGGTATGAAATGCAATATCATTTAGGTGAACCCCATTATTGTATAAACAAATAAGTTCCCTTTTTAGAGCACTGCTCATTACTCTGTTTACATTCCTTGAAAGTACAAGGCATTGTGATGAAAGATTATCTTAGAGGATAAAATGTAACGTATTTAAATTTGGAGATCAGGGCAGTCACGAAACTTCTCCGTTAAACAAAATCAGCCAGCGTTTAAAAATTTTCCTCTAGCGTGTTTACTGATTCCCTTCTGCTGAGCTCGTTTCTCTGTATTTAGTAGTACCTTCATGTAATTTTTATTAGAGATGTTAGCACTAAAATCTTAATATATTTGTTTACACCGTTATAATAAATGTATTATATTGGAAGAAAAGCTTCACAACTTTTGCTTGCCACGCCTTCGTGCAGCGCACCAATCTTTAGATTAGATGCTACGAGCACTGAAAAAGATATGCACTAATTATCCGTAGACTAGATGTAACACCACCAAAAATTTCAATTTTCTTACATTATTTAAAACTATTCAAAATTTGTCAACTCGAATAGTTTTCTTGCTATTGACTTTATGGAAAGATACGTTCTTTATTTGCCTCTTACAAGCATCAGCTCCAAACGAAGTTTTTATGTTTAGGTATTTTTTCTTAAAAAAAGTGCTTTTAGTTCTGGACGGAATTACAAGACAAGAATAAAAATTGATGAACAACGTCGGCAGATTGAATGAATGAATATGTACTGAATTTGTTAGACATTTGGCACCAACATAAAGGCAAAGTGAAGACATTCAATTGTCATAAATGAATTAATATATACACTAACTTTATACAGTTGTGTTGAATAGATTATGATTATTTCAATTAGTGTGATAATTATGAAAATTACTCCAATTAATTTAAAAATTGGTGTTTGAAATTATTCATTTGAAAAGTGGCTGTATTTGTCAGTTGAGAAATGTTCCACCACCTGAATGATCCAATATTTTTTCTGAGCCAAGTGTAATCACTTCACTGAGGTTTAAGCTTGCAGTTAACTAGGAGTTCTTTCTTTAAAAATGTGATTTTTCTACGTTTTTTTAGTTTTTCAGTTTACAGTTCGCAAACCATATCCTGCTTTGAGTAAGAATGTTGAAGGTCGAGTTTTGTAGAAATTCATTTTATTTATTTCGATGCAATACGAATTATAGGCAAAGAAATGCATTATGTAATCCAATTATTTTAGCCTAGTGATCCTGGTGTTTATTTTACTCATGAGTTACAGAGAAATTTTGCTCAATGAACTTTGTTAATTGTTCCTGTCATGTATTGCACACAGTTTTCCATTGAAAGTAGTTCTAAATTTTTCGTAGTGGAGAAAAGCATGGAAGAATTAATCTAACTGCATTTTTAGTACAATGCTTGAAAGAGACAAGAACTTGAATTCGTCCTGAAGTGACAATGCGGGAATGTAATTTTGGATATGTGACGCTTTTTACTGACATGGTGTGTGTGTGTGCAGCACCTGGTGATGAGGTAACAGAGCATCAAACCAACACCTCTAATTTGTGTTGCCAGCAAAGCTTGGAAGTCCATGACGATTTGGAAGGGGGGGTGGGTGTTGGGGGTCTGTAGGGAGGGGGGGATGGAACCCCCTTCTATCCATAACACAATAGGAAGAGCGTTGCCTGCGACGGAAGTGACTCGCAGGTTCGAATCTCCCTCATTCATTTGACGCACTCACCCTGACACCGTATTATCAGGCTCTGAAAAATCAAATACCGCCACCTGAACATCACAAGACCACGACACAACTCTGCGCTGTACGTGCCACAGTGACAACCATCGGCAGGACTGCGATAGATGAGCGTCATTCCAGTGTGATCGTAATTGCAAGTGGAGCTTCGATACTTAATCACTGGATCGAGTTTTTTGCCACATATCCACGCTCTGAGTGATAATACACGCAAAAAACTGTGCGAAAGAAAGCGGATTAACATTTACAAAATGAAGGTGCGTTCTGTCGGCCAGCGAAGCAACGTGACGGCGGCTGAGAGCAGCGCAGGAAATACATCATTCGAGTCATGGCTTCGCGATTAATTATTTCAGCCTATGTTCAACAGAGCGCATCATGGCGCTCTAGCGCGCTATTGGTTCTAGCAGCTAGGCAAACTTCATCAAATGTTGTGCATGATTCTGTCACGATTGGAAATATAAGGAGTCTAAGAGATTAAATTATTCAATATTCTACCTCTCACTAGTTAATTAGTAAGCCCATAAACGAGATTATTATATGTTTCTCTCACATATTACATGAGTTTCCACATTTTTGTTGGTTTTAAAGTAATTTGTACAAAAAATCGCTGGCAATTAGGAAACCGTTGCAAGACAGCGTAAAACTTTCTTTCGCGTTCTACTAGACTCAGGCGGACGTATACCTGATAAATACTTGATAATAATAAAATCATTTGACGAAAAATTGAGTTAATGAAACTTTATCTGTCCAATTATTACTTTTTCTGATATATTAACTTTTAAATTTGAAGCCAATTTCTTAATCGCATACTAAAACTAATTTAATTGAACTCATGCCGATAACAATAAACCTGAAGTATTATCGTTTGATGCAAAATTGACACAATGCAAAATAATGAATTCGTCTCTGCACAACACCAACTAGTACAGTCTTGAGAGCGTCGTGCAGAGTTGTGCAGCGCCAACATGTGTACAGGTGAGAGCGTCGTGCAGAGTTGTGCAGCGCCAACATGTGTACAGGTGAGAGCGTCGTGCAGAGTTGTGCAGCGCCAACATGTGCACAGGTCTGCAGTGCAAAATTTTGGCTCCATCATTTTCAATTTAAGGAGCGTTAAATTTCCTAACAATTTGATTTTGAAATCATTCCTAACAAGCGAAAATTATAAGATGGGTCTTGAAGTGCACAGGAGTATTATAGTCGAGTGAGTTTACGGGGGAATACTTGTACAAAATGTATTTCATTTCCAAAAAGTATTAAAATAAAATTCACTGATTGTTAATGGATCAAAATTCATTCGTTAAAAACAATTTCAAATTCTTCATTTTCGAGCGTGCAACATTGATGTTTTAAAGTGAGGCCACTGTTATGGTAAGCTAACAAATAATGTTACGGACTTCCACCACGGCAAGTGAAAATGGAAAACTCTCTCTCTCATGTAGCTCAAATTTTAAAATTCTTTTTCGAAATCCTATTATTGAAGAGTGCAATGTTTATGATATAGCAATAATTAATGCATAGTACACATGTATTTTTCCAAGACGTGTCTGGGAGTACTCAGGAGAAAAGTATTTTCTTTTATGAAGGAGATGCTACCATCGAACTACGTACAATTTCACCGTTCACACACATTTTATGGCTTTTTAAAATGATAACTCATGAACTCATATTTCATTTGAATTTAAGTTCTCAAAATTAAAATTCATACTCTCCTAATTTTATTCAAGTATCATTGTCATCATCCTATTTTTTTTATTTATGGTGGTGTTCAGGAATCTAGCGTTCGCTAATGTTGATGCCAATTCAATAAATCGACCAAATTACTAGATACAAAGATGAGCCTAACAAAATACTAGGATATAATTCCGTACACAAATAAGGAATGATCCAAAAACTGTCCCCTATTATTTGAAAATCCGTATTTCAGGTTCACATTAATACCAATAAATTGTGTTTTATTTTGAAAAAACTATTTATGATAATCATGAAACTAATCATGAATAAAAATTGAATAACGAGTGGCTGACAACGATTTGAATGAATATGTGTAATCAAATTATAGGAAACATTTTTTGAGATACTACCAATACCATCCAGTCTATATTTCAGAGTAGGATAATAATACAGACCCCTAAATACGAGTATGCATTGAAGCCGCGGTACGTATTTTTCTCTTTATTTTCATTCGTTGTGTCAAAATTTACTTCATTTGAACCGTTAATTCGAAGTTCATATAAAATTACCAGTGCTACCATTTTAATGTTGTATGAGAAAGTGACACAGACAGTATTTAAAACACTTCCAAGAAGTAACACAAACTTTCTCAAATCGAGCCTTGCAGATCTCGTTTTAAATCGTGTTCTAACAGCAGGATGTAACACATCTACAAGGGTAGCACCGAAATTTTCTAAAGGGAACACAGTGCATGCAGAAAATTTTCAAATCTGTATTTTTATAGGGGCACTGAACAATTTTTGAAACATGCATCGCATGTACAACGACTTGAAATGCTGTCTACTGAGTGCAATGTAATGAACAGTCTTGTTTTAATATTCAATTTTTACAAGATTTTCGTGTAGTATGAGAGAAAAAACTTTGTGAAGATTTTTTCATAAAAGCACGAGGGTGTAAATAGATATAACAACGTTAACAACACTAATTTCAACAACAAAATACTGAAAACAGATTTGGAAATATTAATCAAAGACAATTCTATCGCTAAAGAATGATAGTTCCTCGTAGAATAGAAGAAGCAGGACAAAAGAAGCTAGATAAATATTTTTGAATGATCTTTTAAGGATTCCAGATAAGGTAAAGGCTTCAAGGTGATGATAAACCAACAGTTTTTTCAATGGGGGACTTCCGAAACTGCGGGGCTTCACGGCTAAAGTAGTCTGGTGAGTTTGGGTGGGAGATGAGCCTCAGTGCTCTGCTACCACTCTTGAGTCCCAAAACTACTGAATTAACAGGTTACTTCATTCATCTATAAAATAATACGCAAAACTAAATATATAAAATAGTGTATGGAATGATGAGTAAGAGATGTACTGCATAGCAAACATCCCAAATAAAATTAAGGAAACTTCACTTGAAAAAGTCCACGGGATTTAAATCTAACATTTAACTTACTCTCATATCAGTTATTAAATTCACTACTAATTGCTAAAGTTATTTCGATGATTACTATTAACAACTTAAATAAAAATAACGATCTCATAATGAATCTTATCAGTATATTTGATAACATAGTTTCATTAGTAAATTTAACTTAGTAATAATTTTAGCACAACTTAGCAACGATAAACTTCATATTGATATCAGATGTTCATAACTACTCTGTACTGAATTTACACGACAGAAAACTTATGTAACTTTGCCTAGATAGATTTATGAGGTTGTGCAGAGTGAAATTAAGAATTCTGAAAGCAATAATATAAAAATGTGTCTATTTTTTCCGTGTTAGATAAGTAATAATATGTACATGCATGCATTTTTATGCTTATAAAGGTCTTTTTGCCCAGGTTGAAAACCAAGGTCACAAGCTACAATTACCAAACGTTTTTTTTTCTAAGTTTTTATCATTTGCTTGATGTATGGCTGCTGTTCTACACAGTCTTTTAGCTAGAATTGCTAAAAATAATAATGAATATTCATGGAAATTAGAATTATAATAACCAATATACATGTATATAATACTATTGATATTATTATAAGTAATAACACCAGTACAACCATTATTATTGGAAATAGTAAAAAACTCGTAATTTTTTTTGCGCGCTTTGCTTTTATTAGTGTTAAAATCAGTGATATTTTCATCACCATCTTGTCAACAAAACCAGGTCAATGATGACACTTTGGTTTTTCTTACCAAGAACATAATAGTGACTGACAGAAACACAAATGACGAGACATAAAATTAAATAAAACAAATTATTTCACTTATGAAAAAATCTAATGCAAAAAACGCACAAAACGAACTATTCTAAAACAAACAAAAATCTAATAAAGTAGATTTCAATCAAAACATAGATGTGAACTTGCGTAGCCGCTGAAATAACAGATTATGAATAATGCAGCTTAAAGTTTCCCGTCAGTGGACGCAAGTAATCGTGTTAAGGAAGTACTGTGGACTTTAAATAGAGGAACATTTTGTTATTTTAAAATTACGGTACGCAATCGTCATTGCATACAAGCTCAAAACCTATTTGTTTCCTTGCTTCTTTGGATAAATAATATAAGCATAATCCAGCAAACTATCAAGTTCTAATGAAAGTTCTGTCCATCTTTAGAGTTTTAATTTAGGGTATCATTCTATCAATTTAACTTACAGAGAATGTATGTCTAGCGATCTAAATCACTGAAATAATATTTTTTCTTTCAGATTTTGTTAAAGTTATTATAATAAATAACTATTGTCGACCCAAATGTAGGTGAAGAACACATTCAGCACACTTTACTGTTTGAATTTCAAAAGGGCAATACAGCCATTTAGCAAATGATGCGGTAAATGATAAAACCTGCTGAAGATGGTTTTCCCTTTTCAAAAAGGATGACTTCAATCTAAAGGTCAAACCAAGAACAGGAGACTTCAAAAAACTCAATTCTGAGAAATTGTAGGCTATCATTGATGAAAACCCTACCAGTACAACCAGAAAACTGAGCAAGGAGTTTAGGTCTTTTCATTTCACGATATATGGTCATATGGCTCACATTAAACTCCTTAGACAACACAATATCATTCTACGCTGCATCGCCAAGTGTGGCAGCAGCTCATTCATGGATTGGTTCTTCCATCATATCCACAAAATTTAATAAATTTCTAATTAAACACATGTCAATTTCTTTAGCACTTCTCTATAAACATCGCTGCTTAGGGCAAACAGGACAGTGAGTCATTTGGGCTGTCATTTTACTGAAGAAATTTAACTAACAACTCTATTTTCCTGACTATTTTCGTAAGGAAAAAACCTGCAGTAGGTCAACATGTGTCAAAAATGCAGTGTAAATTCTGTGTGTTTTTTACAGGATGTGAACTTCATACAACACAAGACTGAGCAACTCAATTCCTACTACGCATCTGACGATCAACTCGGTCAAAGGCGCTTTGAAGGCTGCACCAGTTTGCCTTCATTGCCTTCTTGTAAAGCTCTGTACAAGACTGCAATACCGGCACTACTGAAGACAGAGATCTCAGCATGTGAAAGCGTTTCTGCAGTTTCCCTAGTAAACTCGACGCCGCTCATGAGAAGAATTCTTTATACAGGATTGAGGACATCGATATAGGGTTAAAAAATATGTTTTACAAGAGGTCATTTCTTGTTAACTCTCATCTATAGATGGAATATCATTTAAAAATAATGCTATCTGGTTAGCTTACCTCCTGGACACATATAATGTGCCAGTAGTGACGTTAGCTCATTGTTACAAATAAGGTACAAAAAGAGCCATCCAATAAAGTGCTCAATTTTCAATACACTTTACGTAATTCAAGTATAGCTATCTTGTCAAAAGAGTAACGACGAAAGTAGATTCTGAATGTAAGAGCCCGCATGTCTTACACATTCATGGAGACTGATGACCAATACATTCATGGAGACTGATGACCTATACATTCATGGAGACTG
The DNA here is from genome assembly GCA_006783055.1 of Trinorchestia longiramus. Taxonomy (NCBI): domain Eukaryota; kingdom Metazoa; phylum Arthropoda; class Malacostraca; order Amphipoda; family Talitridae; genus Trinorchestia; species Trinorchestia longiramus. The sequence goes on from VCRD01000156.1 coordinate 231,365, forward strand.
ATGACCAATACATTCATGGAGACTGATGACCAATACATTCATGAAAACTGATGACCAATACATTCACGGAAACTATATTCATGGCTGCATTGGAAGGCCGTGTGTCTCCTGCACAGCACCAGTTCTACAGCAGATGACGGCCCAGCTATTGTGCACACGACAGGAATGTGACAGAGTGCCTCATCTGACTGTCGTCGATTGCTTGCCTGTATGATTGTGTCTTGAGGCTCTTCCGTATTATAAGGCAAGCCAATAGCTGACGGTTGTGGCTCTGTACCTGATAAATGACGGTTCTGAATCAGACTCGCCGATGAGAAAGAGCAGCTTTGGGTCGCACATAAAGTGTATTTATGAGAAGAGTGGTTGCATAAGTAGGTTGAATCTGAGACGTGTTTGCCGTGTATGTATGCACACAGATACGTTTTAAGTGCAATAATTAAGTCTTTCTTTCATAAGACCGGTGGATTAATGACAGAAAATTACGATTTGATTGAGTGAATTATGAAGCAATACCGGTGTGAAGTGGTCGAAGAGTTTTGTGGAGTGTTGAGATAGTGTAACGATATAATAATAAATAAGTGCTTTTAAGTTGAGTGAAGAGATTAGTTATACATGATAGAAATTCAGTCATAGGTAAATCGATTTATTGAGTCAAACAAACTCGTAGTGACAAAGACATGACTGTCAAAATTGTTAGTGTAGACTCCAGAAATTAAAATGAATAAAGGATGAGTGCGGGCGAGTAAATTTTTTGTTGCAGCTACTGTTGGGAGAAGTTCTGTTCCGGGATTTCTCTCTTAAAACTGCAGGAGAAATGAACATTAACTGTGATGTAACACAAGTAAACAAGTGAGATCTAGAGGACCTAACGCTAGCCACGCTGTCCAAGATGTGTTACTGCAGGTCAACTTTACGAGTGTTTTACTCAACGACGCTTGTTGCCTGATTCTGAGTGATTGAACCGTGCATGATTGAGGTGTACGAGTGTGATTGATACTTTTACTTTAGAAAGCATGGGACTTGAGTAGCAATCCATAAATGAACCAAACAGCTCGTTTCTACTGCCTTACTCTATTTAATCTTTTTCAATAGCGATAATGCTAGAGATGTTGACGGTATGTGACTTCGGTAGAAACAAAAGAATGAATTACTTGGTTGGTTCTTCTTGTTATATTTTATGTCAGGGTAGCAGACTACAACATAATCTGTTGTGTAATCTCCATGGTAACTACGTTCCTCATAGTTTGGAAGATGATTTATGTTATAGGAGCACAGTACTTGAATTTTAATTCCCTGCACTCATTCTCAACTGAAAAAGATCAGTCCATCACGACAAGACACTCACGCACAAAGCTGATGTATGCGTAGGCAGATGCACTCGTACCCTAAAAATAAATATAATGCATTCATAAACATTAACAAAAAAAATGCTTCAGAAGGCCACAAATCCTTCAGAAAGAACAGCAGTTTCCGTGAACTCTCGAGCTTTTTAAATTATTTTGACTTGGTCTTCCAAAGCTGCTCATTAAGCATGAACACAACCCACGCAGCACCACCTAGTCGATATAATGTATTAGTGAAACTTGACTAGTATATGTGTCTTCACTAGCAGTACTAGTGAATGTACTGGTGAATCTTGACTAGTAGAATAGAATAGAATAGAATAGAATAAGGCAATAGGAACGAGCCGTTTGGCCCATTCTTGGTTCAATACCGAAGTCCCATGCTGTCTAAAGTAAATCCATCAGTCATGCACGTACACCTTAACCACGTAAGTCAATTTAGTCGTGCGCACACATATCACTCACGCAGTATATACACATATCACTCACGCAGTATAGTATATGTGTCTTCACTAGTAAAACATGACTTTACAGGCACAATGATACAAATATTTAGCACTGCTCCTCAAATTGAAAAGATGAGAATAAAACAAATTTAGTATTGCCTCAGAAGTTTTTACCACAATTTCTTAGTTCAGCATGACTAACTTGTAACTATCACCGAAATTTTCGCTTCATACTCATTTTATTGTACAATTTTCATTGAGTCAGATTCCTTCCATAACCACAACGTTATTTCCTGCGGCACATCATCATTTTCCATCACCACCAGCCCATCACTCACATCACAACACCTCCACCTACAGTACATCATCGCTTTCCATCATCACCACAATGCACTCACCTGTACCACACCATCACTTTCCATCATCACCAGCCCATCACTCACCTCTCGCCTGACCAGTACCTTCATAAGATGATGCTGACAAATCGGGCCGCTGTGACTGCACTACGGCTTCTACAGCACCGTCCACGCCTGCGCAGTCCGCTGTACTCTGTAAACTGGACGTTACCTCGCCACTTGCATCAATTATGGTCGGTTATGGGCGGCCGGTGCTCTGGCATCAGCCCTCAGCGATTTATGGGCGACATTATGACCTGGCGAGCGTATCGTGACGTCATCAAAAGTAGATTGGTGCCATGCACGTCTTATGGGTGTAATGTGAGTGGTGTTAGTGCACGTGTTATGTGTGTAATGTGAGTGGTGTTAGTGCACGTGTTATGTGTGTAATGTGAGTGGTGTTAGTGCACGTGTTATGTGTGTAATGTGAGTGCTGTTAGTGCACGTCTTATGTGTGTAATGTGAGTGGTGGTACTGCACGGCGTGTGTGTGTAATGTGAGTAGTTTACCGTGAACGTCACATTACAGCACTGCCTAGCCGGCAGCAAATCTAAAAGTAGTAAATCTAGGTGATGAAATTGGTTTTCATATCAGTTGAATACTTTGAGCATAAAATCAGTCATCATAATCTGTAGAAAGTGCAATACAAATACATATAAATAGTGATGTCTGGCTTAGCAGTAGTAAACTGCATATTCTACATCGTGGTTTGGAATTCTCTGTCTCACCCTTCAGCAAATTCTTCAAACTCAGCACACTCAAAAAAACTCAGTCGACTTTTCAAGCTGTCACTTCAAGCAAGACGCGCCTAGAAGAGATGCGATTACATTTTCTTAAGGTGTCAAGTGCATAGAAGTATAATTTTCATGGAACGAGAACTTAAGCACCGAGAGATGTTTCCATCAATCATATTTCAATACAGACTAAATTGTGGGTAACAATAAATTGTGTTAGGATAAACATGTGCCATATTTTCCCTTGGCTGTGTGAATTGTTCGTGAGCGACACCGGTTTCTTCAACACCTGTTTTTAGGAAGCCAAAATTAAAACTGTGGCACTTATGACACATTAAGGTTTCTAAATTACGAGAAAGAGTATAGACTGTAAAAATGACTGCGTATGCTTTGTCGCCTACAGGCCACGGATCATGCAATATGTTTGGAAATTCTGTGAAACTTTTACCAATTTTCCGTGCTGTGTTTAAGGGAATTTTCAATGACGGCACTGACTGGTCTGCAGCACATCTAAAAGCAGTAAAGCCAAGTGAAAAACTTCGAAATTGTGTGAAACTTTTACCAATTTTCAGTGCTGTGTTTGAGCCAATTTTCAATTTCTTTAAACATAGAGCCTCACAAAAATAACGAGATAGGCTCGTTGACTTTGGGTAAGGTTTAGAGGGTCATGACGCTGCTATAGTTCACGAAAGCTGCTTTAATAACACTAGGAAACGATTTCCGAGACACCATTAAAGCGATGAGAAGACTGATCGATCACACGATGCTGCTCTGCCATACTCGCATCAAGCGAATTTTTTTTGCTTCTATGCTCCATCTTTTTGGCAAAAATAATTGTGTATGAGATCCCATAATGAACGTTTTGCTTGCATTTCTAAATGCATATTGTGCCAAAAGAAACTCTAAAGCTCAATAAATTTTAAACAAAATTGAATTTATACTTTGAGTCATCTTAGCTACAAGAAACTCTTAGGTAAACATTGAGCCCGACCAAATTATATATATATTTGAATGCTGTTATTACGTACACTACACCCTCTAATTTTGGATAGGAGACACTTAAATTAGGAGCTTAAATGGAGTGTAGTAATTTTATGTTCTTGATGCTAATAGCCACAGAGATGTCACATATTTTGCGATACTGGCAGCACAGGACTAAAATTTTCTCACCGTGCAAGATTTATTATTTAGGTGATGATGGGAATCTGTCAGAAACGTTCTATGGCATTTTATTGGACTGTTCTAGCTTTTTTACGCATCTTATGATTATGTAGAATTGCACCTTTTCTTCCTTTTGGATTTTGATGCGTGACACATTGCATCATGTGCTTTGTACATTGCAACATAGTATAGTGCTTTTGTGCGTTGTACAGTGTTTTGGGTACTTGGCGCTATGTATTTAGTGCACGGAACTATGAATTTAGCGCATAGTATAATGCTCTTTAGTGAGTAGTTCGTTAACGATTATGGCTGCATACATAATAATTATTGTATTTTCCATTTTTTTCACTATGATACATTGTTTTCTGTACAATGTTGATACTTTCAAACATAGTGCTAACTCTCAGTTTATGAATATTTCAGTGTATTTCCCCAATTTTATGTAGAACATTGAAACTACAGAATACCTTTCATATATCGCCAGCTTGGTCGACTGGTGAGCGAATCCGCTTGCGAGCGGGAAGACCCAGGTTCGAATCCCGCTGCCGCCATGGTTTACGCGGCAAGAATTATGGCATGGGACTTGGGTAACCGAATAATTATCTAAGTGATTATCCGACCCAAGAATGGGCCAAAAGGTTCGTTCCTATAGCCTCATTCTATTCTATTCTATATGTTAGGAAAAAATTATTTCTCGAGTTAATAGCCCGTATCTGCATTCAGTATGCTCTACAAGAAAGCTTGCAGGCCTATAGCACTAAAAATTGTAAGTGTGCGAACTGCAAGAGACAAGATGCTTAAACCACCGCTTATTATCATTCAAGGTCAAACAGCACACAGAGTAAAGCTGTCTTACTGGTTTTATTCTTGGCGGTTCTTTTGACTCCTCCATTAAGCAACAAGGGAGGACCTCTCGTGATTTTCGTAAGGATGTTGGTAAGTTAAATTCTGTAATTCTCTGACCTCCACGTCTGGCGCTCGAAAAAGCTTCTTAGAAAGAAATATTTTAATCAATGATCTAGTCTTTGATGTGTGATAATTCGTATTATTCCAGTCATTTATTTCGGGTGGAAACTCTTATTGCATATTTTTGTTGAAAAGGAGTTGAAGTGCATAAACTTTCTGTACATTGGATGCATTTTAGCATTTTGACAATTTTATTCTTATTATTCGCGTGGTTTTACTACTACAAGATAATTCAATGACTATTTAATATGTAGGATTCATTTATAATAAATCAAACATTCAATTCATTATTTAGTTTGAACAAAGGATGATTTAAATTAATTTCTAAATCTCTCATCAGTCTTGATACCGATTTTTCATGAGAATAATTGTTTATTACCCTTATTCATTATTCAAGCTTCTTATTTCATGTCAGTTTTCATACTGATTGTTTGGCAAAGATCATGGATCAGTCTGCCTTCCATTCTGCTATTTGTTTCTACGTCAATCGTTCAAACTGTGTCATGGGAAATTCATTTCCTTCTCTCGACATTTGTTCTTATGAACAATTGACTATCGACCACACGTGCATGCAACGAACAACGACATTTGCTGGTTGATCCATCCAGTTTACTCATCGACCGTTCCCATGAACTACATGAGCATATGTGACCAGTTTACTGATCGACCACTCACATGAACTACATGAGCATATGTGACCAGTTTACTGATCGACCACTCACATGAACTACATGAGCATATGTGACCAATTTACTGATCGACCACTCACATGAACTACATGAGCATATGTGACCAATTTACTGATCGACCACTCACATGAACTACATGAGCATATGTGACCAATTTACTGATCGACCACTCACATGAACTACATGAGCATATGTGACCAGTTTACTGATCGACCACTCACATGAGCTGGATGAGGAGCTGAAGTCATTTGACTGATCTGACCGCATCAGCGCCACTTCCGATTGTTTGAGGCGGTATTCGAAGATGCCCTTTTGGTAGCGGAAAGCAGGTTCCGTGTCCGGTCCAGCTCACTAATTTGCATGTGGCTATCAATAAGAATGAGGGCCTTGCGGTCGCAGGCAGGGGGACGTCGTCAGTTATTGTATTGCAGTTCGCACTGCGACTGAATTAAAACACGTCAAATGAAGCTTTTTTGTCGCTCTATTGATCGCCCGTGTGGATTCCAATGATGATAATGGCATTTCAGGTTTGAAAACTGAGGAGAATACGGTTGAATGTTAACACGTTAAGTGCGGTTGCCTAGTTGGCGCAAATCTTTACTTTGTACATACAGTCACTAGAAAGCGTTGAAAAAATTACAGAACCTAACCTTAGTGACCCACCGGTGGGTCACTTCGCACTTAACGTGTTAAATTTTCAGCAGTTGAGTATCAGAGTGAGAATGGTGCTACTTTTATGTAAACTTTCAACATTTATTGAAAAATAAAACTGGAACACGTTGTATTGGATACTGAGATCTGAAACCGATAAATAGGAAAATACTCAGATCAGAAACAGGATAGATAGGTGATAACACGAATGTGAAGAAGAAAATATAAAAAAGAGTAACGAAAAAGAACTAAAAAACATAATTGGATTACGTTTAATAGTTTGTTGTGTGTTGTGGTTTGTTGCGTGCGATGTACAATTTGGTGAATTTTCTGCCAAACATTTTCCTTTTGTTAAATTTTTAAGTAGCTTCATAGTGCATTTTGTCTTCCTGATGCATTTGATAAAGCATGACAGCACGGAACCTTGTGGTGCAATTTTTTGGTCAGTTATTTGTTGCTCGAATTTGGTACTTGTATTTCTTTGGGGATTTTCAATACACGTATGTTGCATTTTTTCAAGTATTTTGCGTAAATTGCATTCCACGCCTACTGCCGATGCATGGTAGTTACTAATAACATGCATTGTGATTTTATTGTTATTTAACGTTATTAACCTCATACTTATAGCATGGTCTGTTGTTTATTTGTTATTTAATCTTATTAAACCTTTACTAATCACATGTCTTGTTATTTTAGTGTTATTTAATGTCCTTACACCCTTATCAAATACATACACTGTTGTTTATTAGTTATTTAAGGGTATTAAACCCTAACCAATAACATGTCTTGTTATTTTATTTTAATTTGATGTTAATAAACATCAGTCAATAACATTCACGTATGAATAGCTATGTTTTACAGGAATACCGTACGTTTTGTAGGTGTAAGAAAAAGGGGCTGACTATACAGTACACAATACTGCAATACAAGCGTCTTGATTTAAACGCTATGCAAAATAACATTAATGTTAATACTCATTAATAACATGGAACAAAAATCGGAGCTTTTGAATATTTGCAACCGTTATTTAAAAAAAATTAGCGGACGACATCATACAGGCACTTAACGAACACTCGTCATCAGTTCAATTAACGTTTCCGTACGCTGATTTGTCTTCAATCAGTATCGTGAAATTGATATGAGAAAAGCGACACTTAAGGGAGCTAACTCAACTCACTTCTACTGAATTCAGGAAATTTTTATTACAAATTGCTTTCTACAGTCAAAAACTTTCAGAGATAAATTCAACTGCAATAGATTTTTCAATAATTTTAATATCGCATCTCACATCTGTGTGTAGTGAAGCTGCATCAACCGAAAATCCCCATCCTTTAGTTTTTTTTTCTCAGAATAATTGAACAAAATTATCTTCAAACATTAATTTCAATTGATAATCTTTGTAGAATTCTATTTTGAAAAGAACGTCAATTCGAATAGGTAGTACTTCGAAATAAATTTCCTTATTTTTTCCCATGACACGTCAGAAAAAGTGCTTGACATTTGACCTTCGGAAATTTTATGTTTGTTATTTAATATAAAACTAAAGCTATCCAAGTATAAGAAAACCATACACTCTGAGTTGTATATAGTGAAGGAAATTTATATATATTTGATTTTTCACCTATTTTATACTACGATGTAAAGCATTTGTTTGAAATCATAAACATCAATGTTTCACTGTTGCTGAGTTGTGAGCGATCTCTGGTTGTGTTCTCAAGTCTCTGGTTTCGAGGGTTCAATCCCCACGCAGGTCTCGAACTTTCCCTGCTTGTGACGACAGGGCCAGGTGGGCTGACAGACTGACGGACTCATGCTGTTTGCTTTAATTTCAAGATCATTGCAATGTTTTCCTGCAAGCCTCTGATCACCAGACTGACGAGAACCGTGGCTGGAATCATGATTTTTCATTTAAAATCTTAGCATTAGGAATTGAAAAATTATTGTACATTTCATGTGTACCTGAATAGAATGAAGTTTCCTTCTTTCAAGCTCTTTCTTCTTTTTTGAGCGAACAAATCGTACTTTAACAAATAAAACACTTCCGTTTTGCACTTTGATTGCAGCTCGGAGTTTGAATCTTGGGAAAAGTTTTCAGCATTTTCCTTTGTCACCGTGTGAAGATGACTCGAAATAACGCATTTCTATTTCTTAGGAGGTGAGGGTTTTTCACTGCCGTTATTTTTTATCACCTTGAATAGTTTTTTTCAATAGGAAAGTTTTAACTGTCTGTTGTATTTTCACTCGATATTTAAGTAAGAATGCACATATTTTATTAGTATTTAACTGTTTCCTTCACTTATTATTTTCATCACTCAAAACTTCTCGTATTCACTCCAACATTTTTCTTCTTTATCACCTTTCCATTCTGCGGTCTCTTCAGTTTTACACTCTCCTAGCACTCCACTCGGCAGCTCTCATCATTCTTCCGTGCAGGTTTTGGCTGCTTCATCATCCTGCAGAGGCAGCCTTATACCCTCGCCTCCCTTCCCCTGTGCGGCGGATAATAGAAAAGTAATATGGGTCTGCGATGTTAGAGGGAGGGCAGAGTCTCGAGAGAGCACTGCACGAGTCGCCAGTTATGAAAACGTAGTGGATGGTCAGTCAGGGACAGCTCCAGTACTGCCTTAAAATTTGCCGGCTGCCCGCAGAAAACCGAGCATTGGACGTTGGATGCTAGGCCACCGTCGCTTTTGTGGCTCCAGAGTTTTTCTTTATGGATGGTTTTTATAGTGGTAGTAAGTTTTATGTTTTAGTGAGTTGTTGGTGAGCTAAGGTTTGTTTGTGTTGATGGTCCTTTCGCTGCTAGGCTCTAGCTGTCACACTCACCAGGCTTTCTATGAAGATTGCTTAAGGCGCACTGGGACCTCAAAAAAATATCTCCGCGCTGCTTCTACCAAGGATGAGGGCTGGTGCAAAACTTCAAGCGATGCTCCGCTATCAATTGCAACTACACGCTCTATAGAAGGTCGGACTTGTGATGACACCGCCCTACAACACACACAAAGTTTTGCTCACGTCTCGCTACGACCGAATAAAAATGATGTGCTTGACGTAGAGGGTCATCACGCAGCCCACACGAATCAACCCTCACTGAACATTTTGTCGTTAAAAACTGTACTGAGTTTGAATTGCAGTGGAGACGGCAGTACTTTATGGTGCACGATAACTGAAGCGACACAGAGCAACTCGTCAAAATAAAACAATTCAGGTATTTGGAATTCAGGGAAAGTGTAACACCTTGTTGGATCAGCGATGTTTTAGAACTAAAAAAATTCACCTAATAGAAGGAAATTATATTGTGCCCTAGAGCACATATAATTGAATCATCAGCAGTTGTGCAATAACAATAGAAGTATAAATGGAACACAAATGAAATTTTACATGAAACCCAAGTAAGGAAGAAGTGTATTGGAATATATTTGTACTATGAAAATAATGGTCTCGAATGCTCAGAAAGAAATGTTGACATTTCCAGTAAATAAAGAGGGGAAGTTGCAACGCTGCAAGATAAAAGCAAGCACTTTGATAACGTAGTACTTAGATAAAAGCTCTTTGTGTTTGATCGACGGCTCAATAAGGTAGTTCATGAGTATTTGCAATATTTAAGCTAGAACCTCATGCCTAGTTCATCGAGTGCCTAGTTAATTTAGTGCCTAGTTCATCTAGTGTCTAGTTTACCTAGCACCTAGTTTATCTAGTGCCTAGTTAATCTAGTGCCTAGTTAATCTAGAGTAACAGAACTTTCAATAGTGAAATAGTACTGAGAGAGTTTGGAGGGGAAAATTAGGCCATACATGAACTACTGATTGAAAAATTTTGCATATTTTTATGAAGGTAAAATGAAAATAACTCAGTTCTGGTCACTAAACTAGAAAATATTATTGAAATTAGCACAGTTTTCTAGGCAGCTCCCCCGTGTCATAATATAATGCCGTATACCAAACAAATTAATGTTTGCAGTGTTGGACACGTTTATTGCTTATTATATAATACATCATTTTGGTGGTGACCTAACAGTTGTGTCACGTTACAAAATAAGATATTTGTGTCATTGTGTCGTATGGTTGTGTCTCATTGTGCAGAGTCTCACTATCGTTGTGCCACATTACGGTTTTTTTTTAATAAAGGCATGTATTAACAAAAAATTGCTGTATCATGTGAAAAAGTTATATTGTAAATGGTGGATTATTGTGCACACTGTAGGAAGAAAAATTTCATAATATTTAATCATCCTTGTCATACAAAGTAGGAATTTGTAGATGTTCAAAATGATTTTTGCAGTTGCTGATGGAAGTACGAAGAAAGTAATATCGAATGTTGATGGCAGTACCTCTTTAATTTTTAAATTACTAAAATACTGGCAATAATATTTAAATAAACTTTATATCACCATGTGAGTAGATATTTTGCAACTAAGTGAGAGGAGAATGTTTTTACTATTTTTATAGTAAAAATACCGTATGAAATTCTCAGCAGGGCTGATGTCGTAATCTCTTGCTAAGAACTTAGTTCACCAACTGGTTGACGGGCTGATAACTGCTTATGCACAGTTGTGGAACATTGAGGTGGTGTCACTCATGTCAACCACCACGCATGATCGTCTTTCAACACCATGTGCGAGCTGCAAAGAAATATTTCAGCTGTGAGACTGCAAAAAGTATTCTACTAAGAACTTTGTGATGCTTGGGACTACTGATACTTGGGCAGCAAGGCATTCTTTGGCTATCGCCTTATTCTAGTCTATACTCAGACTGTGTTTCTCTTATTTTTGAAGAGAAATAGAGCCAGGTTTGTAATGTCAATTCAAATACCATAGGCTCTAAAATTTTTCATAGGAGTTGAGAGTTTGAGTAATGGCAATTGGAGTTGCATTGTAATGAAGCTGTGGAAGCCACATCAATACATGCAGTGGGTGACGAGATGGATCAGGTGGAAGTATAGATTAGTTTTCAGCTAAGTCGAGGAAAGCCATGAGTCTGTGTGCTCATTCAGTGTTTATGACTGCACGAATTGGGAGTTTAACTGGACTATAAGTGAAGTCAGAAGTTACGTTAATATACTAAGTCCAGCATATCTACTTTCTACAAACGTTCCCTACATCCATACTTAATATTGCACAACCACATAGAACAAAGACAAAGACACTTAGAGCTCAAATTATTTTAGGTTTCCATTATTACAAATTATGACATCTTATTTAAACTGAACGAAAAATCAAGTTTTAGAAAGTCTGAGTGCGAGCATCAGTAGCCTGCAAGTTTATAGGTCATATATGATACACACGACTCTTGACGAGCTGTCCCTCAGGCTGTGACGAGACGGTGACTGCGACGAGATGGAGGCTGGGACGTGCGTCACGACTTATGACGATGAAGAGACGTGTCTCAACTCACCTCCCATGGGACGAATGCTACCGGGGCTCAGCGAAGCCAGGCAAGCTTTTACTGAGACAGTGGCGGTTTCTGGTGGTGATGCAGGCGTGATGTGGCGGTTTCTGGTGGTAATGCAGGCGTGATGTGGCGGTTTCTGGT
>VCRD01000156.1:243332-269330 GCA_006783055.1 Trinorchestia longiramus
GGAGGAGGGGTGGAGGGGGTGGAGGGGAGAGGAGGGGGGAGAGTGGAGCGCTGGCTGCGCAATCATAACTGACATGGGAACCATTCCTGTCACCGGGAATCATCGAGCGATTCCAGATTTATGCATAAAAGCAACAGCAAGCTTAGAGTGATTGCTGACTGTGTACTACACTCCCTACACTCCCTACACTCCCTACATTTTCTACACTCCCTACACTTCCTACGCTCTCTACACTCTCTACACTCCCTACATCCTCTACGCTCTTTACACTCTTTACACTCCCTACACTCTTTACAAGTTCTACACTCCCTATACTTTCTACACTCCCTACATTCTCTACGCTCTCTGCACTCACTACACTCCCTACACTTTTTACACTCCCTACAGTCTTTACGCTCTCTACACTCTCTACACTTCTATACTCTCTACACTCCCCCTACGCTCTTTACACTCCATACACTCCCTACACTCCTACTCTCAACACTCACTACACTTTCTACGCTCTCTATAGTCTATACACTTTCTACAATATTTATACTCTTTACACTTTCTACACTCGCTACACTCACCACACTCACCGTCTCAGAAGGACGACGCTAGCTCAGCAACAAAGCGGACATTTCTGAGATCATTATGCCTTTTTTACGTTCTTTCTAGCCTGTAATAAAGCAACAGTGTAACTGAATATTCGAGTTCATAGAAGATAAACCGCCTTTTTATCAAATGCCTTCAAGACAATCATGAAGAACACAACTAATTACCACTCACTTGATCCTAAAGCTTGTCTTGTGGAAGTGTAACGTGAGCGACATGAAGTGTCTGATTGTAGCGCCCCTGTCAGTATCATGGGCAGAAGTATTTTGAAAGAGAACTTGCGTCTTGTTAGTCTGAAATTTATAGGGGTTTCGTTGCTTACCAAATTTAAGTAAGCGAATATCAACAAACAGATAAAAGTTCTAGTTATCAGAATGCTGATTCAAAAGCGTCAATTGGCTTGAAACGTCAAGAACAACTCGTTACATGCGTCGCTACACATTTGAAGCACTGCTTTGTTGAAACTAAGTACTTAATTTAATGATAATTAACCTTTCAATGCAACGTGTATCATGAAAGATACAAGCCAAATGTTTACACATTGTTGCTAAGTTATTCATGAAACATGCTTGTACTGCACCTAGCATCATTATTGATAAGTGCCAGACGGAATAAATTCAAAACATGCACAATTTAATTATCAGGGTTGGCGTAAAAAAGCGTCAGATGAGCTTTTGTAATATTTTGATCTTAAATGCGTGCATTCGAGGGTTAAATGTGCTAAAGTTTACGTGTATTACTACTTATGTTTATCTAAGCATCGAACAAAAGCCATGAATTAATTATTCAGGAAGCGATCAAAATATGTTCGGTTTTAGATAAGAAATAATTGGATTGGGCGAGGCCTGTTCCATACACCACCCAAGCACCGTGTGTCCCTACATCTCTCACTTCACCTGACCGCCACCGGGGTAATAGGTGCTGCATTTTCAGCGTTCTTGGCTTCCCAAAAAAGCTTCACATAATAAGAAATTTCCATAATATATCTGGCAACTCCGAGATTTTTCCCATTCTTTGCCGGCTCTCCGTTATTTTCGGTGTGGCTGGCCTGGGCAGCGGAAGCTTTAAGGTGAATGTCCACAAGGGCGGATATTTCAGAACGTTAGGACTGAGGGATGCGTTCTTGGCTCTCCATATTACGGGGCCGCCTCGTGCTCATCCATCTTTGGATGGGATGAAGGACAAGAGATGAATATCCCTCCGAGGACCTGATCGCTTATACACCAAAAGCCAAAATTTGCTACCGGTCACACATCACAGGTGGATGGGGGAAGTACGGGTGGTGGGTTACTTCTGATGTTCTGCGCATGCTAGGCTGCTGCAGTATGTCTGCATCTATTGTATTATTATGATACAATTGTAAAAATGCACGGAGTTGAGGTATATGTATGTCAGTATATTGCTTTATTTGAATATTGTAAGCAGTGTTGTGGACAATAAAAGGTTGCTTGAAGACGTTTTAATTTTAGGTGCATTTTTAGTATTATACCACAAAAGGGGTACATGAAGTTATAATACGTTTAAAATTGGAAACTTAATTAATTGGGAACAAACATTGTAACGTCATCGAACACCACCGTACAGGGGATTCTACCTATTTACTAAGTTCTGCAGAAAAAATTGAGTGGCAGAATTTCTTCTCTGTAGTTGAACATAACGCAATAATTTAGCAAAATTCCAGTGGTTCTGTGCAACGTTTGCAGGACGAAGAAACTATCACTGACTTTGAATATTTACTTTGAAAAATGAAGCTTTGAAGAATGTCTTTGTTGAAAGAAATAGAGATGCAGCAGCCGATGAATTTTGTGTTAGAGAGTCAGTGTTCAGAGACTTGCAAGATGTTAGTAATCTTTCCTACCAATTGATCTGATACAAAGTTGCTATTTCATAATTGTTACACTGCCACTAGGATGTACACTAACTAAGTAAATTATTAACATTTACTATTGGCTATCCAAAATTGAACAAAACAAATGTGAAACGGATTTCTCTTGCATCGTCAAAAAGTTGAATTCCTCTTACCGGAATAATAATGAAGCACCAGCCTAGATATTTATGTACGGTGACTATTTGATCCTCGATATTATTGCAAAACAATTTCTTGACACCACTTATTAATTAACTAGAAACTACTTGGTGCCTTGTATCAATAGATAGTCGGTATTTAATGCTAGTTATTTTTAACCCTTTCGGTCCCGACTGCATCTCTGGTAGCCGCAGTCATTTTTCGCTTATTAAGATGCAGAGCAACACGTGTGTCTGTACAAACGCTGGTAGGGCAGTGCAAGCTACAGTTTGATCAGGACAATGCAGTGACCGTAAAACATCACAAAGTATCTTCTTTTTTAAATTTGATGATAAATATATTGAAAACGTTTTTATATTTGCGTCATGGTACCGAAAGGGTTAAATTGTAAGTATCATACTTGAGTTTAGGTGTTAGTGCGTAGGTATCAGTCTAGCCTATATATTCTAAGAACAATTGGCAGCAAGAAATGGATGCCTCCATCGCGTTAATTTACTATGAGTATAAGGATGCTTAATAGAACACCACATCAGAACCAGGCACCATGAGGGGAGGGTCCAACTGGTACATTGGTTCGGGGCTCGCGAGCTGCAGAGGAGTCCATGACTCAAGGATCATTTAAAAGACTATTGTCCATTCAAATGAATAATATATAAACATAGAAATAAAAAGGAAAATGATAAAAATATAAACTATTTCAAAACAAACTAATATTTCCGAATAATTTTATCAATCTTAGGGGTCCCAAATGAGTTTTGTACCGCTTGGAAAGAGTTATCTTTTAGACCCTGAATAGAACAATAATAAAACAATTATTTAGCGACGGGAAAACAAGCAAAAAACTTAGTATGAATACTCCACTCCTCGGCCACTCGAGAAGGCTTCTAGCATCTTTTCTAACACTGAAATAAAGGCTAAATATTGGACGATGATGTGCAAGGTGTCGTAATATTGTGTGGCAAGTGACTTGGTTTTGGTCAGCAATGTCAGTTAGTTAGCGAAGTGGGTGCTAAATTCCGCTAATTTCGACGCTCAAGGGATGATAACACCGACATAGCCAGGTCTCTATTCAGTTAAATTCATTTATAAATCACATACACTGATACTTCATTATGAAATTGTTCACTCTTGACATTCTATTTACTACATCACACATTACAAGTCAAATATCACACTGCAGTTTGGGTGCAGGTAATATCACACTGCAGTTTGGGTACAGGTAATAATCACATAACTGTTTGGGTGCAGATAGTATCACACTGCAGTTTGGGTGTAGGTAATATCACACTGCAGTTTAGGTGCAGGTAATATCACATTGCAGTTTAGGTGCTGGTAATATCACATTGCAGTTTGGGTGCAGGTAATATCACACTGCAGTTTGGGTGCAGGTAATATCACACTGCAGTTTAGGTGCAGGTAATTTCACATAACTGTTTGGGTGAAGGCAATATCATGTTTTCAAATATTTTAAGTGGAATTATAAAAAAGATTAAACTTGCATCAGAAAATCCTAAGTCCCTCCGTGTCGAGGATCAATATTCGGCTGCAAAAACGGCGCCTGCGAAATGTGTCGTGAATAGCCAACGACACTTGAGCATTTAATTACAGACACATAACGTACCTGAACAGGCAGTAAACTACATATATTGTATCAACTGGCAGTAAAGTTAAGGTATTTGGGGCTAAACACACGTCAATATTTGGTCATAAAACAGCATCACCGGTGGAGTTAGTATGAGAAGCGTGGCGGGCTGGGCCATAGCGCGGCCGAGGCTGGCCGTATAAATTTTACTGGAGGCCCTCCTTCATTTTAATTTCAGTAAGAGGCTGACGCGGGCCGAGGATGAAATTATGACCGAGAGACGTGGAGCTTCCTCCAAAAAATTCAAAATAAACCCTGAAGACATCGCAAAAATGACGTTCCTAAAAGCCGGGTGATGAGATGGGGAGTTGACGAGGAGGGGAAAGTGGAAAGTTTGGGGGGGGAGGGAGTGGGGCAAGCGTTTAGCAGCAAGATGCTTGTCTTGTATTTCATCATTCGGTAGAGTGATAGATTTCTTCTTTTTCCCTACACATTTTTTGTAGTTAGCTTAGTGATGAAAACATCGTTCAAGGTAATTAGAGACCACTGTAGTAATTTTAAACAAATTCCGAATGGTCTACAGGTACTTTAAATAGTTTTTTATTTTATTGTTGTTCATTAGATTTTGATAGAATCTTCTTGTGTACAATGAAGAAATAAGACTTGTCACAAATTGCACTCAGGAAAGAGGCTTATGATTTATTTCTATCTTAACAAATATGATAGACTTGTACGACTGTGTAAAATAATACTAACAAAGTCACAAATGTTCACTTCTTTCAAACGTTCATATTATTATTTTACACAGACAATACAGTTTTGCTGATAATCGGGTTCTAAATAGCAACTTATTTGAGAGAAAACGTTGGTAACTTATACTCCCTGTGGACAGAAATAGTTGGTGCACAGTCAGGAAAACATTGCGCCGATGTCATGGAGAACGTTTCGGAAGATAAATAATTAATTTCCCTAAAATCAATTGATTAGAATCCTTGTTTGATGCACTTTTTCAAAAGTATAATTTGTAACGTTTAGAGTATAATGTATGAGTTAAATTTTTAGCCTTTTTTCCATGCTTCAACTGTTTCAGACCAACATCAAAAGTTGTATGGACCAACTATTTCCAACGAAAGGAAACAATTAATAATAAATAACTCGGGAAAAATAGGTTAGTGTCGTAAATTCTTAATCTTGTATTTATTTTTTCCTTCAACATCTGAGGAATAATATAATTTTAAGAAGCATTGGAATTACATAGAGTGAATAAAAATGGCAACAACACGCGCGTAAACACACCGTCTAGCAACATCTAGAGACGCTACGCTGTCACAGCAGCGGCGGTGGAGTTCAGCAATGGGAACTCAATGCGAGGCAAGTCATAATATGTACTCATGAGACATTGAATTTTATGTGGAATTGTCCAGATTTGGATAAATTTAATTATTTTCTCATCAGAAGACTTGCAAGAGCTGCTCATAGCTAGCACATACGACACTGAAATTAGATATTGCACTGGTATAACTGAAGAAATTATGTACCATATTCCTCTATTGGATAAACATTGTACATCTGGATCATTCTTCTTCAAGATCTACAAGATTTATCAAATTCTTCGAGCCCTAATTAGGCTCTAATCTATGATGTTATTGAATAAGATTCGTTCCTTATGTAATGACACTTGAGTCCCTTCAAAATCTTAGTCCTTATCAAAAAAGGCTTGAAGATTTTCCCAATGGCAACTCTAGTATTGAATGACAATTTTTTCACTATGAAAAGAATTAGATTCGTGGAATACAGATAAACAAAAACAGTACAATTAATAATCAGATAAAGTTGTACAACATATTTACAGCTACAGAAGTTGCTGCAGAATACAATCTTCAGGGAGATTATTGATCACTTCACGTTTATTTTTAAGCGTAATGATGTAAACAAGATTAAAAATATGTATAGAACTACTAGCGCATGCTACTCCTGGCATTTTTACGATCTGTGTTTAAGATTTGAGGCTCACGTTTAGTAGGTAATTAGTGAGTATTATTTATGGCATTGATATGATTTCTCTGTGAGATATGAACGCGAGGTTACTGAGCAGCAGCAGTTACGCTGATTATAAACGCACATTGATCATCGCTGTGCTGAGCCGGCCAGCTCTCTCATCTCTCATACAAGACCCATATATGTCATAGAAGACCCATATATATCATAGAGGCCTAGGCCAATGCTCCCTCTGCCTGCATGGATTGATTTTGCTATCCGGTGTTGCATCGTGGCGTTAATTCTACATAACAACTTTTAATAGAAATATCATTTCAATTTCAGTTGTGTCAGGCTACATCTAATAAAGTTTATGATCAAATGCCGGAAGTATGCACGATGGCTTATGATAGAAATTTTATTTTTATCATCATCTGATGATTTAAAGAAATTGTCATCTTATGTTCGTTTTCTAAAATTCTTCAAAAGAAGAAAATTGGGAAAACAAAATATATAATTATAAGTCACAAAAAATATAGTTTTCTTGAATGTTTGCAGCGGAGCAAAAATCTATTTTTTGGAGATTTTTGATTTACGGGGAAATGCTTGAATTAGTGACGACGAATTGAAACAAAATCAAGTTTTATGAACAATACTTCCTCTGCATTGTTTGCAAGACTTTGACGTGATGTTCTGAGGTATGAAACTCAACAGTGAGTGATAAACGATACCACATGCCAAGAAAATTCAACATACTTAATTTAAAAGTTTTGGTTACATAAGTAGAAGGTTGAAAACCATGACAAACTCCATAATTCAGAAACAGTCCCCAAAATGAACGTTTTCTTGGACGAGTAAATTCAAGTTACACATGAGGACACTCTGGGGACTAGCCTTTGGATGAAGACGCTGGAGATAGTTTCATCAGGCAGTGTGATGAGCAATGGCTGCTGCTGTCAAAACTTGCTGAGAACTCGGAAAATATTGCCAGCACCCCGAACTTGTCGCTCCTAATGGCCTGGATGTGCCTCTAAAACTTCCGTTTCTGCCAGCAGTTATACGACAAATAATAACTGGAGACTTGCTTCCCATGTTTTTGTCTGTTGGTGAGAAGAGAGAGTTTGTCATACGATATGAGTAGAGCAGTTACTTGTGTGTGGGATGTATGAATGCGGTGCAAAGTACAGCTAATCGTGGTTTTCATATTTGGAACGAAATGCGAACTTTCCAGGCTCTCTATTACTGTACACGTACATTTATACGAACTGTGATTAATAACAGCACATACTAATAACTGAAAGTAAATAGTAGTACTGTTCATGCATATACAAACTGTGATTAATAACAGCAGCTGTTAATAAATGAAAGTAAATAGTTATATTAAAATACCCAGTGACTTTTTCTAAAACAGAAAGATGGTAGTTATGAAGGAGAGATGTATGATTGAATGAGGAGGTTTCACGGTTGTCTCGTTCTAAGCTACAGCTTTTGGGATTCCAGCAACGCGTTATTCTTCTAAGAGTGTCCTACGATAAGGAAAGTTACTTAGTTTATTCGCAGTTAATCCTTTTAGGGCCAAGTTTTCATTTAACTGAATGAAATATTGTCTAAATCATGACTCATATAATCATGCAATTCTGTTCAACTTTTCGACGAAAAGTTTAGAAAATAGAAGTGAAATGAATTATTTCTAATGTATTTAAAAAATGACGGTAGTTCATGTGGGATAAAAAAACATCGACTCCTTTACGTGTTGCTTTTATTCTGTTCTGCATGCTCGCTTCAACTGAGAAAAAGTTTAAAGAAATCGTAAATATGTTTCGGTGGTAATATTTCTCTACAGATAAGAGGATTGTTTCCTTGCACTTTGAATTGGGATCGAAGCTGTGGGAAATAAATGCAAATTGAAGCAGCGTATTTGACTGTTTCTTGCTGTTTGTTTTCATGTACTGTTCGTACACGGAGACAAGCGCGACTCATATGCGCAGCTCATTCATGACATACAAGTACAGCTCATACATGACTTATACAAGTACAGCTCATACAGGACTCAAACATGTACAGTTCATACATGACTCAGACATGTACAGCTCATACATGATTCAGACATATACAGCTCATACATGTAAAACTTGCAGTTTTAGGATCAATAACATCCTGAAAAATGTAATACTTGCTTTAACCTCGCAGAAAAAATCCTGTTTAAGGCGGAGGCAAACGTAAGAGACTGACTCAATTTGTTTCTTAGATATTGACGCCTTCAATATGCGATGTATCGACATAATATACATGTGGCTATGCGTACGCACAACTCAAAAGAAAGTGCAGATTGTGGTCAATTACAGACGAGAATTTTCAGTTAAGACCGCCAATAACTGCAGACGAATATCCTAGGGCCTTAAACGAGTCTAAAACTGTTTTAGGGATAGTAATATCATATTGTAGTTTGGGTGCAGGAAATATCATCACATTGAGCCTAAATGTTGGTAATATCATATCAGAGTTCAAGAATTATTGCGAGAAAACCCTCTGCTTTTACACGACTGCGCTCCGACCGACAACACAAATAACTACAGGAGTACCAGCGCTCCAAAGCGTCGACGCAAAACGAAGGGCAGCTTTCCTACTTTATATCTAATAATTGTTCGATCTAGTTCCGAAAATATCGGCACTTCTAAAATTCTGATACGTACTGTCATTTTGCAGTCGCCTTACAGTATACGTAGAAAACGACGAAACAGAGATAAAGAATGTGGAATTTCCACAGACCAATTTTCTCTTGTAGACTTGGGCATACATAATAAAGAACACACAAAACACAAAAACGTGTATTTAGAGTACGAATATCGGAACCTGTAACATATTTCCAATAGTACGATGATGATTTCAAGAATGATGTATTAAATCCATTAATTCTTCTAGAGTTTCTCGACTGCAAAATTTTATTGTTCGTTACGCATGAATTTTTACTTCTTGATTTATGATTTCTCGATTGTTTGATTTTCGATTTCTGTTCTCGTGATTGTTTCAGTCAAGGCAAAGTATTAATTGATTTTGAATTTATCAAAATATTTCAAAGTTATAAGGGTTACCTTTATGAAAAAAATATTCACTAAATTGATAGTGAAATCTATGTTTAACTTGCGTTATATCTGAGGTGAATTTACATATTTACATGTACATACGAGTACATGTACGCACACACGTACAATAGATGGGCGTGCCAAGCTTGTTTTAGAGCCAAGGGCTACATGCTGGTTATGATATTTTTAATGATCTCATTGAGACTGGATCTTTTAAAAAAATTTGCTTTAGAATCGCATGAAAAAACGTACTTTAGAATAACTCTGAAATTAAAACTAATTCCTGCCACGAAAAATGTGTATGAGACACATGTTTTGAGCGATTGAAAATAAGAATAAAAAATAAAACACGTCACCAAGACAGAGAACTACAGATGTACTGAACTAATTCTGAAGGTCCTAAGCAATGGAAAAATGAGTTTAAAGACAATTAGGTAGTGCAGAGTAATTGATCTCGCACGTACTGGTGTAATCATCAACAAAATAGTCCTAATAAAATGTCATTAGAATGGATAAAATTAAGATTAAATATAGTTTAACTATTGAAATAATAAATAGTAGTATAGAATAATAATATATAACAAAAAATAATAAATACTCTAATCAACAAGATGAAAACAATGCCAGCAAAGCAGTAAACGATTTACCAATAAATTAAATTTAAAACACGCTAAAGCTTTCGTTAAAGCGATCACTGTAACCTATTCCAAGGCAAAGCTGTATTCATAATGGCAAGTATCATGTGATTAAAGACAATCAGATTGGCGTAGTGGTAGGCAACACTCGGATGACTATTTTACGAACGCTCTGCCACAAAGTGCTCGGAACAGAACAGTCCGCCGTGGGTAAGTGCCGTGTGATGAGGGTCAAAACCTTATATTTGTCTCACTGTGTGGACACTTCTAATGAATACAGGGGGCAGCCAAATGGTCTGACACATTTGTATCTTTGAGTAACGTAAAATAGAATAGAGAACGACAAATATGTTTCTATTTCTGATATAGGTTTGGTATATTATATTATCTACTTCGATTTTTTCTGTTTGGTAGGCCCATTTTTCGTGATTTACTCTGTCTTGCGTGTGCGTGACATACAGACGTGCCACATCATTGGCTGTACACTGTACTGTAATGTGCAGATCTGCGGACACCGCCAGTAGAGCGCGCTTTATTTCTGGTCGTGCATGACGTATCTTCATAAAGGCAAAGAATTTGAAGAATAAAGTCTTTGACTTACATAATCCTGCAGCTGCAAATCATGACTGTTGCGCTCATTGTCTTCTGTCAAACAGTGAGGGGAAATGACTCGTAATTCATTGATATCATGCATTTTAAAACTCAGCTCTCTTTCAACTCTCAGTTATGTGGCTGTTTAAAATGTAAAGTGAATAAAATATACCCAGTATTAGAACTTTTCTTGTGAAATTGAATTTTTATGCGAGTTTATAGTTAGGAAGACACACTCATGAAATATAGGGCCTTTTCAACGTTATGTGAATGTCTTAAATAATAAAGAAATTGATGTATCTACCTATTCAACTCTGCTGTATAAACTTAATTTCTATACGAGTACATTAATAAGAATGTAAGAACATAGATTGAAATGTCCCCTGAGTTCCCTCACTACTTGCCTCCTGCAAATTTGCTCCTTACACTAGGAAAGCAGCAAACAAAGATCGTGACTCCGTTCACTCTCTTAATATCACACGCAGAGCGGAAAATCTTGACGGCTGAGTCGAAGGTACTTTCAATTTTGCCGGCTTCAAGTTGTTTGTATGAAGAATGCATAAATATTGCCCTTTCTAGCAATTTTCAACCGGTTGCAATAAGCGTAAATGAAACGAAAAGTTCAAATCACTTTTGAGAAACAGAGAGAGAGAGAGAAGTTGATATTAGAATAGAATAGAATAGGATAGAGAGAAGTTGATATTGAAGAGTAAGGTTTTCAGATTAGGTAATGGTGTTCAAACTTTTTATGTTCATGAGATGAAATGTGAACAAGACGAGGGAAAAGTGAACAAGACGACGAAGATCCGAGTAAGACGACGGAGACGCGAGCAAGACGACAGAGACGCGAGCAAGACGACAGAGACGCGAGCAAGACGACGGAGACGCGAACAAGACGACGGAGACGCGAGCAAGACGACGGAGACGCGAGCAAGACGACGGAGACGCGAGCAAGACGGCGGAGACACGAGCAAGACGACGGAGACGCGAGCAAGACGACGGAGACGCGAGCAAGACGACGGAGACACGAGCAAGACGACGGAGACGCGAGCAAGACGACGGAGACGCGAGCAAGACGATGCTCGCAGAAGTATCGATTTCCTCGGTATCGATTGACCCAGAGAAAGAGTGACTCAGTAGGCGCCTCTGTCGTTGATTTTAAGCGAAGTATTGTCTGGCATCTGTGCGCTCGACCAAGCAGGGTGAGGTAGAGGAGGCAGGGTGAGGTAGAGGAGGTAGGGTGAGGTAGAGGAGGCAGGGTGAGGTAGAGGAGGCAGGTTGAGGTAGAGGAGGCAGGGTGAGGTAGAGGAGGCAGGGTGAGGTAGAGGAGGCAGGGTGAGGTAGAGGAGGCAGGGTGAGGTAGAAAAGCCAAACTTAAGACACAGAGTACACATTTTTAAGATACACATCATAAACCCAATCCGAATTTTTTCGTCGGTTTACCGGAGATAATCATCGATTTACGGTGATAATCATCGTTTATGGTAGAAACTTCCGACGATAGAAATAGTACCAGTTATTACCGGTAATTATAGGTATTTCCAGACGATGAAATGTTCGCCGACGATATTGACCGGTCTTTACAGTCTTATTCCTACTGTCATTCCAAGCATAGGGAAAAGACGATAAAAATACAGTTTTTCAGATAATAATTACCGGTTTATCGTA
The DNA here is from genome assembly GCA_006783055.1 of Trinorchestia longiramus. Classification (NCBI taxonomy): domain Eukaryota; kingdom Metazoa; phylum Arthropoda; class Malacostraca; order Amphipoda; family Talitridae; genus Trinorchestia; species Trinorchestia longiramus. Next base: position 255,489 of record VCRD01000156.1, read on the forward strand.
AGATATCATCGGTTTATCGTAAGAAAAGGTGATAATTACCGGTTAATGCTGACGAAAATTAGTGCCGGTCAGACGATAAAATTCGGATTGGGAAGATATGCAGTTTATAGATAGATATCTTAAAAACATGTTTTAAAAATATTTTAAAATGCAGGGAAAAGTTGACTCATGAGATTGATAAAAAATTAATATCGAGGACTTGATCTATGATCCACGAATGATTGAAAGTATTCAAAAATGAAATGCATGATTATAAGTCAGGAAAATATAAACCAATCGCAGGGTGTATTATGGGAGCTTAGACTGCACCTAGGGGTGTGCTAGATGAGTCCAGGATAAACTTAGTGTGTATCAGATGAGTCCAGGATAAATTTAGTGTGTATCAGATGAGTCCAGGATAAACTTAGTGTGTATCAGATGAGTCCAGGATAAATTTAGTGTGTATCAGATGAGTCCAGGATAAACTTAGTGTGTATCAGATGAGTCCAGGATAAACTTAGTGTGTATCAGATGAGTCCAGGATAAATTTAGTGTGTATCAGATGAGTCCAGGATAAATTTAGTGTGTATCAGATGAGTCCAGGATAAACTAAAGTTAGTTCAAGATAAAGAAGGGGAAGTTGTCGAATGAGATATAGACTCATGGATCACGAATGTTGTTTACAAATACTTCTTTGATTTGCTGAGGTCAGAGTTGGTGTAGAGAAGTATGTCAAAGACTAGGAATATCACAGAGAACTTACAGTTTGTGAAATAGTCGAGTATTCGTGACGGCCTAGAAATGTTTTTTGAAAAGGAATCATACGTGGAAATTTTGAACTACAACACTATTTTAAACAATTTTTGCTCCTATTTAAAACGTTGGGGTTATTTTTTAAAGATTGTTAATTTTTTGTTTGGAATTCAGTTTCTCACAAATGATTCTTATTTGAAACATTAGCTTCAAATTTTATAGCTGATATTATCTAATGAAATGACCCAGTGGTAAAAAAGGATGAATTCAAATCGTTGTTTAAAAAAAAGTGTTTTGTATTTATTTATTGAGCTGAGGCCTTTTTACCGATTAGTATTCATTTAAAGTTTTTTTTTCTTTAATAATGATGGCTTGGTCGGTGTCCATTTAATTTTTGTCTTAATTTTCGTGATGGATGCAAGGGTGTGCTCTTTCTCAACTACTGAACGCTTAAAGAAGTTGCTGACGAAATGGAAAAAACATGATACCTTTGAATAACAGCTGCAATTAAAATGATAAAAAATTACTCCGCTCACACATTGTGCTTGGTACAGAATGACCAGCAGTCTCGGGTAGACGGCAAAACTCACTCTAAGCAGCTGTTTTGTTCAGAAAAATTCAATATTTGAGTCATCTACTTTGTTATTTAATTGTTGCACCGAGTTGTCATTCGAGTTATAGTCCACTTTGCACATACCAACACTAGCAATAAAGAGCCCGCCAGGCCCCTTGTTGTTTCAGTACTTGAGCACGGTTTGCTGAAAGTCTTTACCAAGTAAAAAGTTTAGCTTGTTATATAATCCATTACCAGCGCACACTCATTAGTTCTTTCCGCTGACATGAGGCTCTCTCTTCGAGTCACATATAAAGGTTCTGAAGCCTTCGTAATGTTTACCTCGGTCTCTGTCAAAATTACGCTGCCATAAAGCCAAGAAGAGTTACTCGCTGGTGATTAATTTGCCTCTTTTTCGCAGCTCTCTGTGGTTTCCGCAGAGTTCTTAATATTTTCAATGACGCGTGAACTCGTTCGCAAAGTCGTGGCATTTTTGTGTAATGCGAGAACACAGAATTGAGATCATACAGACCATCATCAACATTATTGCTGTCAGCGTCGCTATGTCGACAATCTCCTGAAAAGATGCAAGCAAAAACAGCGTTCGCCTCCCGAAACAATGAGCTGCCGACTGCCAGAAACACTAATATCTGCCTGTCATCTTCTTGCTCCCCGCAGATTAATTCCCCAAAAATGAGACAAAAAGTAAGTTTCGACGACAGCGTTTTTCGAGACGCTGCGCAGTGAGAGGTGAACTTTTCTTCGACGTAACTTGAAATATTTGAATAGGAGACGCTGCTTTCCTAACACGGTGTTCGTAAAGAGGTTCATCATTGTCAACGCAGGAGAACTTGAATTTTTATGGTTATCATTCAAAGGCATCACAAGACAATGAATATTAATAGTTTCAACATCATATAAATACTATAAACTACATTTAACTTCAGCCGCTCGCACATCTGATAACTTGAAACTTAGTTCAGTCAAGTCACACTTGTTATCACCACACCATAACCATACTAAAGCCAAACTATAACCACGCCTTAGCTCTACTATAACCTCACCTACAGTAGACTATAACCTCTTTGTAACGTCACAGAAGCTCAAGTATAACCTCTCAATAACCATAACCACTGCGTGAACACAACATAACCACAAGTGACCTCACCTTAACTGGACCTACAAGTATTTAGTAAGTAAAATCATGTACGTGTAAAAGCTTGAATAGGCACTGAATTCTGAGCGGAGGATTCATTTCAATTTTGGCTACGGAACATCAATTAGATGACAAGTAAATCTTATTTTACAGTGTAGTCACGTACTTGCTAATAGGAATATTCTTGATGATTTAAAGGCCCAAATTTAAAGGCTTTCATTTGGAAAACTACATACATTCCCATTACGGTTTTGGCAGTGCAGTAATATTATTAATTCAGTTCTTTGCCGTAATACGAAGACCTTATTATTTCACCTATTAATGATCGGCACCAATCAATTTAGAGAAAACTTAGCTCACCTTTTCTCTTCTTTTCTAGATTATGCTAGTTTGTGAATAAATTTCGCGACTACTGACATCCACAAACCGATCTAACGATGCAATTGCCAGCTAATCGAAATGCGGGCAGCAGTATACTATCGTATAATTTCTATCAACACACTGTCTCAGTCACAATATCACCTGCTGATAGGCTTACCAAAAACTACTCAAAAATGAGCAGATTCAATCTACGGAGCCGTAACAAGGCGAGCTGAGAAAGGTCTGTTCGGTGTCGCAGCGCCGGCGGCCACAACGCGATTCTCATCGCATTTTTTCTCATCGTCCTGCTCCATTGTTCTAAAAACTTATAACGTATGAGAGCTCAGATTGAAAGCCACGCACAGATTTTTGCTCATAACTGCTCGTATTGTGTCGCATTTGTCTTCTGATGAAGCCTTTGCTGCCAAGCTTCCGTAGCCCGACTGATGTGAGACATACACACGCCTGTGATGCACCGCTTGCTCACATGATGTAAGGGCATCCACAGAATGATGCACCGCCTGTCTTGATGATGTAAGGGCATACACAGAGTGATGCACCGCCTGCTCAGATGATGTAAGGGCATCCACAGAGTGATGCACCGCCTGCCGTGTTGATGTAAAGATTTTCATAGAGCGATGCAGGTCTGCGGCTCATCTCCAGCTTAACATAAATACTAAATAATATTTAAAATACTATAATAATGTATTCACTTTTTCATGGCCCTTTCTTAATATGCAATTAATGCTATATGTGCTCCAAACACAACCCAAGTAGAATAATGACTGACATACGACTAACTTTCTCATAAAGAGAAACTTTGTCATTCCGTACCTCACTGAAAATTCGGAAACTGTCACTGAGTGGAGACAGTTCTTTTCAAAAAGCGAGTACAAAAAATGACCGTTGCGTAAAGACAGTTGTATACAAAAAGCAGATGCGAAAACTTACGACAACGTAAAATAAGTTGTATGTAAAAAGTAAGTACGAAAACTTATAACTGCTTTGAGACAGTTCTACATAAAAAGCTATGGGACACCACTGTTCCTGTCACAGGTACGTTGTGTCACTGAAAACGACTATGACACGCGCAACACAAGTCCTGTACTGCAAGGAGACGAGCGTTAACGACTTGACCCAGAAATTGAAGTAAGCGCGGAAAGGAAGAGAAGTCCATAAAAACGACTTCAATCACGCAATCAAGTTGGAATTCCGTGGGTAATGAGTTAGAAGTTAACAGTATTATGGTATAAAACTAAAATTCATGTAACATATATTTGGTAAACTAGATTATACAAATTTGTGAGGAAAAATACTCGGTGACTTACGCAGTTAGACAGAATTATGGAAGGTGCTTGTCATGTCTTATTTTAATTGCCTCTTTTTCATATTTTAAATTAAGTAATTACGACTAGATGAGATGCATCCAGCGTCCGCAGATGTACGGTAAAATACCAAGGATAATTGAACACAAATATGTGTCTCAAATCGGTTTTAACTAATTAATGTTTTTTGTAAGTTCTATAGGTCACTATTTCATTAGTATCACACTATGAAGTTTTTCAGACATGTTTGCCGCATGAAAAGACACTCCTCTTTGCTTATTGTTCAGTGATTGAAAAATGAATTGATATATGTGTACTAAATGCACAATAATTGTAGTTTAATGTCCTCAGACTGTTGCTCCTTCTTTCACGAATTATTAGAACAAAGCCAGAGTGAAGACACTCGAATTTTCATTGTTCCAAAGAAGACTTTACGTCGGGCTGGTCAAAAATGACGACGCCAACCTTGTCACGCGTTGGCGGGTCACGGAATTTCTGGGAAAACGAACATGATTTTTTTGGTGGCTATTGTGAGGCTGTTAGAGCGCACTTCCGCTCCACAGAGCCTCCCAAACGAAGAGCCGGCAGCTCTCGAGCCGAATAAATACGATCTGAAAGTGTGTATTCCAGTCTGCAACTCATTCTTGTTCTGATACTTTATTTGGAAACGATCTTCCAAATAAAGAAATGAGCGGAATACCATATGAACGAAAAATTACAACGTTGCAATAACTTGTGTTTCATAGGAATCAATTGTTCAAAATAAATGAAAAAAATGGGCTAAAAGGTTTTTCTAATAATTTTCTTGAAGGTTTTAAGCAAAATGGCCTTATAAAAATTAACTTCTTATGCTTGAAAATCATCAGAAGTGTCTTGCACACTTCAAAATCATGCTATGCAGATAAATTTATTAACAAGAATTTTACTTTTCTATAATTTTTTCGCTTTTTCGGTCGTATATGAGTAAGAGCTTAAACCTTTTTGCAAGTATTAGATTGAGAAGAAAGTCGTGTCGTTTTTTTATTTCACTACTTAGCACTTTCTGAAAAGTTATACAATTAGTCATTTTCAATTAAATAGGTGTCCTAATGTTGCAATCAGTCTATTAGGAATAATAATGAGTAATATTTAAAACACTCAAGAAATGGATATTAATGAGGAGCACCTGAGATATTGTATGCTCTATGCTGCCGAACCAGCAAGAAACATTCGAACTGTCTATGGAAGGAATGTTTTCAATGATCGAAAATACCAACGGTTGTTCGCAAAATTCTCATCTGGAAATTTTAACCTCAAGGATCGCCCACGTTCGGGAACGCCAAAATCAACTGATCAAGAAGCCCTTAAAGATGCTGTTGAGGTCAATCCAAAATTAACCAGGAGAGAATTAGCTCAACTATTCAAAACAACTCACACCATAATTTCATGCCTTCACGAATTAGGAAAGATTCCAAAACTTGGACATTGGGCTCTCCAAAATTTGGATGATGCTCAACGAAACCGGAGATTGACTGTTTGCACAGTTTTGATTTCAAGGAACTATCAAGACCGTTTTTGCAAAAAATTATCAATGGAGACCAAAAATTTATTCTTTACAACAACACTTAACGCGAAAGACAATAGTTAGACCTAAATTAAAGTCCACAGCCAGTTCCAAAACAGGGACTACTCCTGACTAAAATCATGCGCTGTTTATGGTGGGACTTGTGAGAATTAATTCATTAAGAGTTATTAACCCCAACAAAAAAATTGCTGCACAATTATGGCTGCAAAATATTGTTTACCGCTTGGTGATCTAAGAACTGCTCTATCACAGAAAAGATTAGCATTACTCAATAAAAAAATATGTTGCGAAGTAAATTAATCCTAGACCTTATGCAGTAAGAATAACTCAGGAAAAAATGGTGTGCATCAATTGAGAAGTTTTACTTTATTTTACCAGGTTATTCCCCTGATATTAATCCTTCTGATTATCATCTTTTCGGGTCTTTGCAGCATCACATACGCAATAAAATTTATGAAAATTTTCAGCAACTAAAAAATGACCGATTTGTTTTTCTGATCAAAATTAAAGAATTTTGTGGAAGAAGGCATCAAAAAGCTAGTTGACAGCTGAAGAGAAGTCTTAGGAAATGAACGAAGTTATTACCAAGATTAAAAATAGCATTATGGAAATTGTTGAGATAAAATAAATGTGTAAAAAAAGCGACATGACTTTCTTTTCAGTCTGCTACTTCTTTGTTTTCACTCATTGTATGACTCAACCGTGCGTTGGTAAAGCAATGACAACTTTATTAAAATTCTCAAGTTCACTATTAGACGATAATTTGAGTTGTAGACTGAAATTTGAATGAAAGGGTTTTCATTTTTAACTTTTCATAAACAACGATGATGAGAACTTTAATTAAACCGTGATATCAGCAAATAAAAAAAGAGATAGTTGTTGTATAACTGCCACAAAATTTTTCTCTTTCCTTCTTTTATTAAGTGACTGTTCTTGTAAAAAATAGATAGAAAAATTGGCTGCAAATCGATTTGGTGAGAACAAATTTTTCCTGAAAACTGGTAAGAGCATTGATTGTCTTTACCTTTTTTTGAATTCAATTAACTACCTATATTTATTTTAAAATCCTCTTGAAGCTCTACAGAGCTGATTAAATGATTTCTGCTGTTTCATTACAGCAATGAAGTTGTGCATCACCTCAACGTTTCATCTTATTGTGGTCTCGAGTGGAACACTTTTTACTTCGCTTGAGGACCAATCTTTGGAACTTTGAAGGAAATTGCGTTCATGCAAGACAATGCTCCGTCACATGCAGCAAATGTCATTAAGCAATGTTTTGCCTCATTGGACTTTAAAACTAAAAATTTAATGGTGTGGCATCAGTTTTTGCTAAAATTAAATTCAGTTAAGAGTTTGCGGGCCTCTATAAAGAACAAAATTTGTGTATATTTAGGCCATTTACTTCAATAGCGACATTATGGAATGTCATAAAAGTTGAGATGAGATGTGTTTCAGCTATCGCAATTAAATAATTTACAGATTCCACAAACAATCGTATCTCTGAGGTCATCAAATGTAACCGACATTATTGCAATAAATAAACTTAGGAAAGGAGGGAATGCCCTGGAACGCGTTGTTTCGTTGACGGGAAGGAACGCATCGGAACGTATTACTTTGTTGACAGGAAGGAACGCATCGGAACGCGTTATTATGTTGACAGGAAGGAACGCATTGGAACGCGTTACTTCGTTGACAGGAACGCGCGTACAACCAGTCGAGAAGAAGGAGCTCGGCCTTATCCATCATATCTAGTGTCAGTTATTGGATCCTCCAGTACGTCATAGTAAGATGCGTTCAAGAGGCCTTGGTTATCTTTATAATATTTGTTTTTTGGCACAGCGATATTATATGCTTATGTATACTAAATTGTGTTAAAGTTTCCAAACGGTATCGGAAAAAAATATTTGATATATGTTTCGAGATATTAAAGTCTTTCATTATCTGTTGATCCGACAATTTATCTAAATTTTCAGCCAAGCTTGATATAAACAGAATTTCACAGACCATCTAAACTCATCTTTAAATAAAATATCACAAATGAATTTCTTTCAAATTAATAAGTTTTCTGTTTCCTACAGACTTCTTTGAGGGAACATAAGTTTTATAGCAATACACGAAATGACTGAAATTATACTAAGATCCTTATAATCAATTTGTTTCCGTGCTGCAGAGTCAGAAATAACAGTTATGTTCTCTTTTACATCCTGGGAACTGGATTTTATGCTATTTTAAACGAACCTAAGTGTGGCTTGAAAACATAAGGAAGTATCCCTTTACATTTTATGAAGCTTAATCGTTGTTTGGATTCTGCAATAGTGTGAATGTCGATTACATTTTACTGCAGACAGAAATCATTGTTTTTAATATGATTCAGATTGCGATACTGTACTGCGTTAGCGCTGTTCCCCCGAATTATTGAAGCTAAAGCTAAGAAAATAAATCTCAAATCAAAATTACAGTCCTTCATAACTAGTGAAATCTCTATTCAGACAATTGGGGATTAATTTGGAAAAATTACATCATAACTTTTGGGAAATAAAATACTTCAAATAATAGAGACAAAACTCATTGTGAAATTAAGAACGGCCGCGATATCGGTTGGCATTTTGTTTGTCTTGCTGCAGCCAAGCCATAACGACTAAGCTTCCTCTCGTTACAATAAAAGCGTGCAGATTCTTTCAGTTATTCTTGCTGCTGAACTGCCGTTATCAACGATCAGCTGCCGAGAGATCGCTCGCCAATGTGAAGTGATTGGTTTTGGCAACCCAACCACAATCTCTTAATTCGTTTTAGGACACTGACCATTTACTTGGGTATGGTCCTTTGTTTGTAGAGAAACGTGAACTACATTCAATACTAATAAAATAGCTGGAAATAGTTTCTATAAAATTACGCGACAACAGAAACTGTTTGACAAGAGCCTCGCTCTTTCTCTACACACGCATCTTAATTCCTTTTGAAAGCCAATGAAGTTTTCTTCACAAATTGAGGCTTGTGTCTCGAGAGAGTCTCACGTACACATCGCGATTGATTTTTCTATCGAGAAACAAGTAATCTGTCGAAGGAATCGACGGCGAGTCTTTTTAGCACATGTCTGCGGTATGCTAGAGCGTCGACGATTTGAGGAGACTCCTGCAATGAACATCGCTCTGCTTCATTTAATGGTCACGCCTGAGTGCTATTGACGACTCTCGTTTACCCTCAACTACAGAAGTGGCTAAGCGTATAAGATTGTCGAGAATTTCCCGAGCTTTACTTATTCTAATGCATTAGTTGCAGAGAGCTGGAGGTGAAGTAGCGGTTATGGGGCACAGCACTACATTGTCTGAATGCCTCCGCTCTGTGTGGGGTTAGGAGAGCTCCGTAATAAAGAGAAGATACTCCTCTCTTGTATTGAACATTCATTGATGGCTTTCCTTAAGAGAATAGCATACCTTTTGTGCTCCTTCAACGTATTGATAGCTAGCTCCTCTCACGCGTACCTGTAATGGAGGGGCACAATTCACGCCCTTACATTTCAAATGCAGCGCCTTAAGATTCCTCAGCAACGCTTGCCTTGCTTAGCTTCATGTTTAAGGTATCGTATTTCACGACGATATTTGTGCGGTCACTGAAGTAGCGTCATATGGGGACTGTGCTTTTCTGAGACCTCCAAATGAGGCTTGAAATCGTGAGCATTGGCAGGCAGACCCTCAGCATGGGCTGCTGGGTCTCCCTGCTTCTGCAGGAATAGGTACTCTATTTTAGTACACATCACGAATTTCTCTTCATTCATAGAGCATTGATCTCGCACGGCGATCAATAAATAGTTTGTCAAAGATCGATGACCTTCCTGCGAAATCAACGATCAATTTGTGTTGTAGATTACTCGATGAGAGAGTTCCATCATATGCTATGGCTTATAAATTTTTACAACGCTTCTGATCCAATTTTTATCTTATACGCGTTTCAGCACAAATCAATTTAAACCTTTTATTAATTACATTTATTAGTTCTCTTGTATGCATAACTACCTTGAAAACAAAATTTTACGTTGGTAACTTGTGACAAGAAGTCTAACTGCATACAAGGAGAAGTGGTAAATTCTTCAAAATTCATTCTTGCGAATGCATTCGAGCTTTTCTCTTCAGAAATTGTATATATTGTGCTAGTCAAGTGTCAAAAAAATCTCTACAGCTCTGAAGTTGAACAAATCAGTGCGTGCAAACAGTGCATAATGACATGAAAACTTTTCTTGTGTCGCCTGCAATCGACCGAGAATATGATCAGTTTTTCATCCTTTTCATGCGAAGAAAATTTAAAAACCATGAGACCCATTTTAGGAAACCCTTCCTTTTTTTATCTACATGTTAAGACATGTTCCGATATATTTAATGAACAATTCGATATGTCGGTACTCCCATAATTCTGTTTTGAAGCAGACAGATCTCAATTCACACAGAGATCATCTTGAAATCCACGGCCCTACAAAGTGCAGCTCTAGTTGTACTCAAATCATTAAAGCATACTAAAAAAATGTACTTGATGCGTTGTAACGTATCTTTATGTTGATCATGTTTTCATTTTCGTAATATGATTTCATTAAATGCTGCTCGAGCTCAATAAATTTCTCTGTTTATCATTTGTGTATGATTGTGAATCATACATAGTCATTTCCATGTGCTGCAATACGCTTGTATGGGTTGTGGAATCTGATCATCCATCAAAATTTGCTGGAATTATACATCAAAAAGAAAATTGCTTTTGATCAATATATACTACATCTCGAATTTCAAGAATCTCTTTATGCTGGGTCTTAAATTAGAAGAATAACTTCGTATTTTATCTGCAATCAAAGGGATTATTAAATGCATCATTAGGAATGAAAAGAATCCCTGGATACTGCGTTTAAAACTACAGAAATTGCTTCACGTTACGTCTGCAATGTAGTGCCCAGGAAGATATGAATGGCAAAGCTTTCAGATGTGCTTTAATGAAGAGTATTAACTTTAATGAGTCCAAACACGCAATGAAATTTTCTCAAATTTTTGAAATTTTCTCATTTGTGCCGGGAAGCGCATGACAGAAACAGAGATGAAGAAGGGAATGCAAAGATACTCTAGATTATAAGAATGAAGTTTAAAACCAATCACATATACTAGGTTGGTTTTCATGTGCTTTAGTGTTTCAAATTAGAAACCAAATTAAATTGAACTTTTTTTCGGTGTAACGAAGCTAAAATCTATAAACGTGGTTTTGCTTAATAGAATATAAATTTACAAACCTAGTTTCCACGTGTTTTGGGTTTTTGAATACTTAATAAAGTTAAATTACACTTTTTTCTGGAGGTAACAAAGCCAAAATGTACAAAAATGCTCTTGACTAATACGTCACAAATTGACAAGATTGTTTTTCAAGTGCTTTCGTTTTTCAGACAAGTAACCAAGTAAAATTATGCATTTTTCCTTTTACCAAAGCCGAAATTTAGTTCGTCAACAAGAGAACAGGTACATAACCAGCGACTGAAGAGAGTTGAGTAGCGGCAAGCAGACAGTCGTAGCTATGGGGACAATCCCTATTTCTGGCCTCAGAGTCCGTGTTTAAGTTTTGTTCTTCTGTAAACAGAATTGCCTGTGGAGACGCACTTGCTTGCGCCCGCTCTTATACTATTGACTAATTCCTTGGTATATATATATATATATATATTTTGTTTGTGGGCTGCCCCACATGCCGGGCTGGTTTAAAAGCCGTGAGTGACAGATAATGGAGTTTGTTTATTATGAAGTTGAGTTTCATGGGACCTTACTGAGACATTTTTATTTAATATATTTCATATTATATTGTATTTCTATTATATCATATTATAAAATAATATATTATATTATATCACATTACATTCTATTATACTAAATTCCACTCTATTAATGATAGAATGTGTGGGGACACACTGGCTAACACAGACGTGGCTCAACAAGGGCTTCCTGCTGTGTCCGTGCCTCACTTCCTACACGCAGCACACCGCCGCCTGGCAATTAGGCTGTGTGTGCGTTTGGGCGAGTGCCAGGTGAGCGTGTGTGTCTGTGTATGTTTTTTGTGCGTTTGTGTCTGTCTATGTTATTCGTGCTTGTACGTCTGTGTGTGTTGTTCGTGCTTGTACGTCTGTGTGTGTTATTCGTGCTTGTAAGTCTGTGTGTGTTGTTCGTGCTTGTGCGTCTGTGTGTGTTGTTCGTGCTTGTACGTCTGTGTGTTGTTCGTGCTTGTGCGTCTGTGTGTGTTGTTTGTGTTTGTGTGTCTATGTATGTTACATGAGCGTGTGTGTCTGTGGGTGTTGTACGTGCGTGTGTGTCTATATGTGTAGTACATTCGTGTGTGTTTGAGTGTGTTGTACGTGAGTGTGTGTCTGTGTGTGTTGTAGGTGCTTGTGTATCTGTGTACATATGTGTCTGAGCGTATACCTGTGTGTGTGAAGATGTGGATGTGTGTGCGCTGAGAGCACTGTGTTGTGCAAGATGCCTGTGTGTGTGTGTATGTGCACGTGTGTTCCTGAACGTTATGCGGCACTGTGTAGTGCCAAATGCTAGTGAGGGTCCATGTGCTTGTGTGTTTCTGTGTGAATGTTATGCAGCAATGTGTGCTGCTACACAGAGTAGACACACGCTGTGTAGTATCATCCAACTGATACAATAGCGTATATTCAGATGCTGTTCGTTACTGTGTAACACCGGTGTTCAGGTATGTATTTGTAGGCATGGACCTACTTACCCTGTTATGCCAGTTAGCAGTATATGCATCGGGTAACTGTTATATAACTCCCTTCATATTGATATGCATGTTGAAACGTTAATGTGGGACCGGGGTAAAAAATGAGTTTCTGAATTGTAACTTCGGCATAACATATCAGATGACGCAGGTTGTTCTGGGTATAATTGACTCATGTTAAACCCATTTTGGGGCAAATAATTGGAATAGTTTAATTTTTAACTCGGTAAATTACGCATTGTGATTGTGCTGCTCACTGTTGTACACATAGCATCGTGTATGATTCATGTACATTCGTCCTCAACTAATTACATGTTGTTTATGGGCTTTTGTTTTGGCACATTACATTGCGATGTTCTTTGAGGCTGCTGTGTACTTATGTACCTTATTGTGTCTGTGTGCCTTATTGTGTCTGTGTGGCTTATTGTGGCAGTGTGCCTTATTGTGTCTGTGTGCCTTATTGTGTCTGTGTGGAACGCAACGCTATACACACCAACTGAAATTAAAATGTTATAAATGCCTCGATACATAATATTCAAACTGTGATGTTAAGAGAGAAAATTTATTTCTATACTTTCACTGCTTCGTTGCTTTTAGCCTTAACGTTTGATATCGAAATTTTCCCGCGGATATGCATCTGAGTTAATCGACGACATGTACTCTTTTTTGTACATTTGTACGTGCGTGCTGCATTGTTTCAACGACTTTAGTTTGAGGTGCGTGCACGTACTGTACGCAATAAAGTATGATATTTAGCACCATTACTTCATTTAATATCATCATTCAATTTCAACGTTTAAATATTCATCATATTATAACACGTCTGACAGGTTAGTACGGCTGAATAGCTAGCAGTTGTACCTGAAGCCGCGATGCTTCCCAGTACTGCTTCAATGATTCCTGTCCGCCGGTCAGTGGCAGATCTTAACAAATTTCCCACTTCTGATGCCAATGAAAATTTGATCATAACTACTCCCTATGGTCGAAAACAGTTGGTGCACAGTCAGGAAAATACTTGAGCATTAACGTTCCTAAAAACTCGTCAAAAATTAATTCTTTATTTTCGCTTCTTCAGTTAACAACTTTTTAGACTTATTTTTCCCCTCACCATTTTTGACCACAGGGAATATTGAATACGAGTGTAAAAGATCCTGATTTTTTTTGACTGGAACACACGGATTCTAGAGCAGTATTATTGTATGTTCATTTTGAGTTAGCGACTGAATTAGAAGATGAAATAGAGAAGCAGATTATACAGCTGCTGCACGCCATACAGTCACAGTTAGAGTTAAGATAACAAATTATACAGGAAATGAAACAAGTAAAATGTGAATAGGAAAATGCAGTTAAGCTCTGACTTACACCAAGCGTTAAGAGGGGCAGGTGTTGTTTGGAGGGGGAGGAGGGGGAGGAG